>JARQOD010000001.1:111333061-111383291 GCA_033576555.1 Oophaga sylvatica | reverse complement strand
ATAATGTTCTCCATTCCAGCCGAGAGCGCTGCTGCTACTGCTTTACAAAGCAGCTCTGTGCGTCGAGGCAGTGGAGACAGCTCTGCAACAAGAGGGAGCACAAGCAGCGCCTCTGCACAGGGCAAGAACAGTATGTTCCAAATGTGTCGAAGTTTTGTGGCAGCGCCACCAATGTCTACACCATCCGAGACGGCTCCAGTCAGCAGGAGGCAACATTTCCGTAAGATGGTGACAGACTACATGTCTTGCCCTCTCAGTGTACTCCAGATGGCTCTTCCCCATTCAAGTTTTGTGTCTCTAAGCTGGATACATGGCCAGAGCTTAGCCAGTATGCATTGGAGGTGCTGGCTTGCCCTGCTGCCAGTGTATTATCGGAGCGCGTCTTTACTGCTGCAGGTGGTGTACTAACAGACCGTTGCATGCGACTATCCTCCGATAATGTAGAACGGCTTACTTTTCTGAAAATGAACTAGGCATGGATCTCGCCTGAATTTGCCTGTCCGGTTTCAGATTAACTAACTGGTTGGCAACGTTTTCCATGTCTCCTGTTATGTTCATCTTTCTACCACCTGAGCTATACTCCCTGGGCTACAACACTGCCAGTTGCTGCTCAGAAGTGTCGTGTCCACAGACCAATACACAAGCTATAGTGATAGTGGGGTTCAGTAACGCCTGCTGTTCCCTGCTGCGTGTCTGACAAAAATTAATGCTGCTAACTCCAAATTAAAGTTCAAATTAAAGTTCAAACATCTCATACTAGGCCTCAGGCTACACCCTCCTTGACCCTGGGCTCAGAAGTGTTGGATGCACAGATCAAAACAATCGATGATGTGTTTGTGGGGTTCAGTAACGCCTGCTGTTCCCCTGCTGTGTGTCCGGCAAAAATGACTGCTACCTAGCTACACATGTTGAAAAAAACATGACATGTTAAAGTGGCTAGTGCTACACATAGATATCAGGCTACACCCTTATTTCTAAGCTGTAAACAAGTGAAACGTCAAATTTAAAACCATTCAATGATTAGTGTTGGTAACAAATCTGTAACTAAATAATTGTGACATATTATGGCAGATATCCACATGTCTAACACAAATGCTAACACAAAAGCATATTTATGCTATAGGGTACTGATGGTGAACCTTCTCACTCCATAACTTTGACAAATCCAACTCACATCATGCCTCAAATGCTGCAATGTTGGAAGTGCATAATGTGGGTTGAACTTTGACAACAGCTGCAGTGCGAAGGTTATCCTTCTGTGTTCTTGGCTTTTAAATAAAAGCATACAAGTAAATATAATAATACATTGTTGATTAAGGGACATGATGTACACCTGTAATATTGTGCAAACAATGGATGTAGGACTATTCCTCTTCAACATTACTTATATTTGTGTCATTTGAAAAAATACATATTTTAGTTAAAAATTAAAAACCCATGTTCAGTAGCTGTGAAAGGCCCGTTTGTGTACTTCTATATTGTTTGCAACCAATGTATTGTATACGGATGGAAGCACGTCACTGTAATAGATTTGAATTATTTTAAATAGAATAAAGCAGCACCAATTTTAGAAAAATGACAAGGATGAGCCAGTGACAGACACTCAGCAGAGTACACGCAGCGGTGGTTGAAGAAGTAAATGGAGCGTGATCTGCATTTAAAAAAAAAAAAATACCTCACAGACTGCAGTGAACACTGAAACACAACTATTCACAATCTGTGAAAGGCTACTCCTTTGTCTACTTCTATAGTGTTTGCAACCAATGTATTGTATACGGATGGAAGCGCGTCACACTAATAGATTAGATTTATTTTAAATGGAATGTAGCAGAACCAATTGGAGATAAATGAAAAGGATGAGCCACTGAGACACGCTCAGCAGAGTACAAGCAGCAGTGGTTGAACAAGTAACTGGAGCGTGATGTGCACTCAAAAAAAAAAAAACACAGACTGCAGTGAACACTGAAACACAACTGTCCACAATCTGTGAAAGGCTACTCCTTTGTCTACTTCTATAGTGTTTGCAACCAATGTATTGTATACGGATGGAAGCGCGTCACACTAATAGATTAGATTTATTTTAAATGGAATGTAGCAGAACCAATTGGAGATAAATGAAAAGGATGAGCCACTGAGACACGCTCAGCAGAGTACAAGCAGCAGTGGTTGAACAAGTAACTGGAGCGTGATGTGCACTCAAAAAAAAAAAACACAGACTGCAGTGAACACTGAAACACAACTGTCCACAATCTGTGAAAGGCTACTCCTTTGTCTACTTCTATAGTGTTTGCAACCAATGTATTGTATACGGATGGAAGCGCGTCACACTAATAGATTAGATTTATTTTAAATGGAATGTAGCAGAACCAATTGGAGATAAATGAAAAGGATGAGCCACTGAGACACGCTCAGCAGAGTACAAGCAGCAGTGGTTGAACAAGTAACTGGAGCGTGATGTGCACTCAAAAAAAAAAAAACACAGACTGCAGTGAACACTGAAACACAACTGTCCACAATCTGTGAAAGGCTACTCCTTTGTCTACTTCTATAGTGTTTGCAACCAATGTATTGTATACGGATGGAAGCGCGTCACACTAATAGATTAGATTTATTTTAAATGGAATGGAGCAGAACCAATTGGAGATAAATGAAAAGGATGAGCCACTGAGACACGCTCAGCAGAGTACAAGCAGCAGTGGTTGAACAAGTAACTGGAGCGTGATGTGCACTCAAAAAAAAAAAACACAGACTGCAGTGAACACTGAAACACAACTGTCCACAATCTGTGAAAGGCTACTCCTTTGTCTACTTCTATAGTGTTTGCAACCAATGTATTGTATACGGATGGAAGCGCGTCACACTAATAGATTAGATTTATTTTAAATGGAATGTAGCAGAACCAATTGGAGATAAATGAAAAGGATGAGCCACTGAGACACGCTCAGCAGAGTACAAGCAGCAGTGGTTGAACAAGTAACTGGAGCGTGATGTGCACTCAAAAAAAAAAAAACACAGACTGCAGTGAACACTGAAACACAACTGTCCACAATCTGTGAAAGGCTACTCCTTTGTCTACTTCTATAGTGTTTGCAACCAATGTATTGTATACGGATGGAAGCACGTCACACTAATAGATTTAATTTTTTTCTAATATAATGGAGCTGCACCAATTCCACAAAATAAAATAAAAAAAAAAGAGAGTCAGTGACACGTGCAGATGCCTACAAACAGCGGTGGATGCAGAGCAAACTACAGCGTCACCTGCACTGTCACACACACACACCTTGCACAGAGCTGTTAAAACAACACTGGCAAAATGAAGCTTTACACAGCGGTTGGTAAACTAGCCTGCCTAAAGCACAGTAGTACACAAAATCGCTATATCTAACTGTCCCTCAGAGTCAGCAGAGTAGCGTTCTGTCCCTAACTCAGTTCACAGCACAGTGACGCTAAAATGGCTGCGGCGCCTTTTATAGGGCATTCTGACATCATTTCAGCAGCCAATCACAGCCATGCCATTAGTTAAGATGACCGCAGCATTACAGGATGTGCCCACACTTCATAAGATTCATCATTGGCTGACAAACATCACATTGCCTCTCAAAGAATTATGGGAACTTCCGATTCCGGTATACGATATTGAAAAAGTATCGGAATTAAGTATCGGAATTCCGATAACGCGAATATCGGCCGATACCCGATACTTGCGGTATCGGAATGCTCAACACTACTCACCACTTGTGCCCTTGACCCACTCCCGTCCCACCTCATCCCTAACTTTGCCACAGTCTTCATCCCTACTCTCGCACACCTCTTTAACCTTTCACTTACAAATGGTGTCTTTCCTTCATCCTTCAAACATGCTTCAATCACACCCATCCTCAAAAAGCCCTCCCTTGACCCATCCTCTGCGTCTAACTATCGCCCGATATCTCTTCTCCCCTACGCCTCAAAACTACTGGAACAGCATGTATATCTCGAACTGTCCTCCCACCTCTCCTCCTGTTCCCTCTTTGACCGGTTACAATCTGGCTTTCGACCACATCACTCAACTGAAACTGCCCTAACTAAAGTCACTAATGACCTGCTAACCGCCAAGAGCAAGCGACACTACTTTGTCCTCTTTCTCCTGGACCTGTCTTCTGCCTTCGACACCGTGGACCATTCCTTCCTGCTACAGATTCTCTCATCTCTTGGCATCACAGACCTGGCCCTATCCTGGATCTCATCGTACCTAACAGACCGAACATTTAGTGTCTCCCTCTCACACACACCTCCTCACCTCGCCCCCTGTCTGTCGGTGTTCCTCAAGGCTCAGTCCTAGGACCCCTACTCTTCTCCATCTACACCTTCGGCCTGGGACAGCTCATAGAATCCCATAGCTTTCGGTATCACCTCTATGCTGTTGACACGCAGATCTACCTATCCGGACCTGACCTCACCTCCCTACTGACCAAAATCCCACAGTGTCTGTCTGCTATCTCAGCCTTCTTTTCTGCTCGCTTTCTCAAACTGAACATGGACAAAACAGAATTCATCATCTTTCCCCCATCTCACTCTACCCCTCCACCAGACCTATCCATCAATGTCAATGGCTGCTCGCTTTCCCCAGTCCCGCATGCTCGGTGCCTTGGGGTGATCCTCGACTCTGCCCTCTCTTTCAAACCACATGTCCAAGCCCTCGCCACCTCCTGTCGCCTCAAACTCAAAAATATTTCCCAGATCCGCGCATTCCTCAACCATGAAACCACAAAAACACTAGTGCACGCCCTTATCATCTCCCGCCTCGACTACTGCAACCTCCTACTGTCTGGCCTCCCCTCTAGCACTCTGGCACCACTCCAGTCCATCCTACACTCTGCTGCCCGACTAATCCACCTGTCTCTCCGCTATTCCCCAGCCTCCCCCCTATGCCAGGCCATTCACTGGTTTCCTATTGCCCAGAGGCTCCCGTTCAAAACCCTAACCATGACATACAAAGCCATCCACAACCTTTCTCCTCCATACATCTGTGACATGGTCTCCCGCTATCTACCTACACGCAACCTTCTATCCTCTCAAGATCTCCTTCTCGACTCCCCCCCTCATCTCTTCTTCCCACAACCGCATACAAGACTTCTCCCGGGCTTCCCCCATACTATGGAACTCCCTGCCGCAAAACATCAGACTTTCACCAACAACGGAGACCTTCAAGAAGAACCTGAAGACCCACCTGTTCCGACAAGCCTACAACCTGCAATGATCCTCAGTCTACTGAACCATTGCACGACCAGCTCTACCCTTTCCTAGTGTATTCTCACCCATCCCTGCAGACTGTGAGCCCTCGCGGGCAGGGTCCTCTCTCCTTCTGTACTTGTGTGTCCCTTGTCTAGCACATGTTTATTGTACCTGTCTATATTTTTCCCTTTTCATATGTAAAGCGCCATGGAATAAATGGCGCTATATAAATGTATAATAATAATAATTTTCTAAGTACATTGCAATATTTAATAATGAATCATTGTTATCTCTTAAGGGGGTATTCTCAATTTAGTAAATTGCTTTACTTAGTTATGAAAGTAAGCAAGTTTGGAAATAACTTTCTTTTTAAACCTGCTGTCATTCTACTGTTTTTTTATCTTTCATAGTGTACAGCTGGTTTCCAAGGAGCTTGACCACCAGTGCCAGCCCAGATCCTGGCCAATATTGCAGTGCATAGTAGTAAAATTAAGGGAGAGAGGTGAACTACTAATATACTAGTCATCTCTCTCCAGACCATTAATTTCTATACAACTGTTAATTCCTTATCTCCCTCCCAGCTCCTAACAAGCTGCTGTTATAAATCTTGCAAAAACTCCAGCCTCCACCATTAGTAGGTCTTCTAAATTAGGAGTCGTAATTACAGCTCTCACTGGACTATGTGCTTCTTCAAATGCCCTGTTATCCCTATATGTAAATACTGGGATAGCAGTGTAGACTCCAAAGAAACACTGGTATCTGAATGTATTACAGAACTTGTGCTGAGCTTTATAGTTCTGCTAATACTATAGCTCTGCTATTCACCAGAACTGTCACTCCAAAGGAGAGACCTGAATCAAGGAAGGAGACTGCACAGAGACCGCATTGCTCTGAGCTGCTCAAGAGACAACTTGAGATTAACCCAAAAACCCAACATCAGGCCTTACTTGTGTGGCAATGTATTTCTAATCCCTTACATAAGGAGGATGGCTTGAGCTATTTCTAAGTGTTATAGTGTTTGATTTTTAATTTTAAATATACACTTTTTGGAATACTTCATAACACAAAATACATGACATATACTGCAATTTAATTGTAAGGTGTAACGTAACAATATCACTTTGTCATTATGTTTCTATTATTGTTTTTTTTTTCAAGAATATCAACAAGCCATCTGCCTACCACCAAATCAAGACTCTTTTAAGCATCCTAATACATGCTGGATAACAGGATGGGGATTCACCAATGAAACTGGTAATTTTTTTTACAAGCTCGTACTTCTACAGTTGGGGAGAGTCGGTATGTGAGTGGGGTATCTTACTGGACCCCAACAGCCAAAATAAGCAGATATTTTAATTAATAAAAAATATACTGAATCTTTTCCCACGAATCTCATCTACTCCTGCTCTGTAAGGTGACACTGATAGATTGAATACCATGTTCAATGTTAAAATTGTTCCTTCATTGTGCTACATGATTCATTTTTTACTTGAGAGTGGTTTTTGCCTTTTAGAGGGAAACTGTCGTCAGATCTTTTCTGAATCTGAGAGATACATAATGTAGATGCAGTGATGCTGATTTCAGTGATTTGTCATTTACTGGTCTGCTTAGTGTATTTTTTTTAAATCACTGTTTTATAGCAGGAGATTATCAGTAGAGGAAGGACTACTTGGTCGGCTGACAGGTAGTCCAACCAAACCCTGGGCAGGGTTATACAGATCTCAGCATTCAGAGAACTGATTGATGTGCTGCAGATAAAACAATTTTTAGTCGAAACTCCAGCAAGAAGCCCAGTAAGTGACACATTGCTGGAATTAGGGTGCCTGCCTCTAAATCGTTCTGCTCTCAGATGGGTTAGCAGAAATCTTGTGTCGGTTTCCTTTAATGGCTAACTGAGAAGAGGAATGAGTGTGCCGGTGGTTGGGATCAAGTGAAAAAAAGGGAAAAACATTTACTTAGTAATTTTAATATATACAGTAAATTATTCAGCTGGCTCAGTTGAAGATGCTGACAGGTGAGGGAACATCTTTTTGGCCCTGGAGAAGTTGCTTGTTGTTTTTTCTTCTGTTCTACAAGCCTTGTTCCTTCAGGCTGGTGATTGCTATACAAAGGTTGTTCCTTGGGCCTTCAGGACCCTTTTTATTCAGGGTCCAGACCCAGGTGCGTCTGGATCGTCGGCCAGGGCAGTGGGGTTCTCGGTACCGGGCTGGTGTCTTAAAGGGATGTGTCACGGCAGCAGTGACCTGGTCCGTGGCCCTGGGCGTCCAATAAAAGGGGAATATTTACAGGGGATGATAAAGAGTTTGTATTGAAGTGTTTGTGACGCCACTTGTGGTTTCTGGTCAGAAGTGAGCAGTGCTACAGTGCAGATCCTCTGGGACTGGTGGTGTGATGCAGCAGAGTTGGAATAGCTCTCCACAGGCAGAGCTTGCTGTCCCAGGGCAGATGTATGTTGTAGAGGATAATGGTGCTGGCAGATGCAGCAGTGCTGAGTGAGTGCTGCAGGAAGAACTTAAGAAGACATAGTCAGTTGCAGTTTCCAAAGCTTTACTCACAGTTCTGGTGTACACAGATGCCCACTTGGTGCCGTGTCCTCCAGGTGAGGGGCCCAGCAAACTCCCAGGTAGATCAGGATACACCTTTCCAGGACTCCTTTCAATATGTTCCTTTCTCAGTCATCTCACTGTGCTGACTTTCCACCTTTCCTTCCTGTCCAACACCTCGCAATCAGTGTCCCAAGCCAGTAGCCGCGGACCTTGGCGGATAACGTCCATTCTGCGTTTCCTTGCTCCCTTATGGCTACCTTTTCATAGAAGATAATTGCGGTTAAGTGCTAAACTATTTACAGGTAAAAGTTTTCGTATCATACCTGGTCCATGATCTCTCAGTTTTGTTTTTACAAGAAAACAAGTAAACTTTATTTCCAAAACCCTGCCGGGTTAACTTTAACTATTTACAGTCATGCTTACTTGTTCTTTTTACTGCTTCTGCTGCTTCCAGGCAGTACCTGGGAGCTACCACTTGATGGCTGCGCAAGCACAGGACCACTCCTGTCCATGGGCACATTGCATAGCACCAGGATCATGGACTCCACCACTGGTGTCAGTGTGGCTGGTGTGCACTGGGTTGGTGGGGAGTCAGGGGCTCCACCAGGGTGTCATCAGCTGCAGCAGTGAAGTCTTCACCTGTTACCTGCATTTCTTCGGCGCCGGACTCCTTCCATTGCGACACCGCTGTTATTTGCGTCTGCAGCTCCTCCACCTCTCCTTCCAGGAGCGCCAGGTCAGTTACCGACAACCGGGTGGAGCCTCTATCTCCCTGGCCGGGGGAGCCTTCTGCTTCCACCCCACGCCCAGCAAGCCTCCGCTCACCGCTCACCATAGCGTCTTCCTGGAGCTCTGGCTTCTCTTCCGCTTTGTTTCCCACCGCTGGAGCTTTTTCCTCCCCCCTCCGGGGGCTGTACCTTTTGCCTTTGCTGCCATACCAGGCCAGTAGGTGGACCCCTCAGGCTGTCGGCCATGATGCGGTCACGTAGCAGTAAAGGCAGGTGGCGTTCATGCTGTTTCGCTCCCTTTGGCTGGGTACCGCCCACGACGGCACGCCCTTCTTCTCCCTGTGCGCCTCGTGGTGCAAATATGGCGGCAATTGCACAAAACTTTCAGCAAAGTCTCTGGCACAACAGACAGTTCAAAATAGGCGCACAGGACCCGGTGATACCGGGCTTTGATATCCTGTTCGTGATGCCAAAATGGATCATCCACCAGGGCAGTGGTGTACTCGGTACCGGTCGGTGTCTTAAAGGGATGTGTCACGGCAGCAGTGACCTGGTCCGTGGCCCTGGGCGTCCAATAAAAGGGGAATATTTACAGGGGATGATAAAGAGTTTGTATTGAAGTTTTTGTGATGCCACCTGTCGTTTCTGGTCACAAGTGACCAGCGCTGCAGTGCAGATCCTCTGAGACTGGTGGTGTGATGCAGCATAGTTGGAATAGCACTCCACAGGCAGTCCCAGGGCAGATGTATGTTGTAGAGGATAATGGTGCTGGTAGATGCAGCAGTGCTGAGTGAGTGTTGCAGGAAGAACTTGAGAAGACACAGTCAGATGCAGTTTCCAAAGCTTTACCCACAGTTTTGGTGTACACAGATGCCCACTTGGTGCCGTGTCCTCCAGGTGAGGGGCTCAGCAAACTTTCCAGGACTCCTTTCAGTATGTTCCTTTCTCAGTCGTCTCACTGTGCTGACTTTCCACCTTTCCTTCCTGTCCAACACCTCGCAATCAGTGTCCCAAGTCAGTAGCTGTGAACCTTGGCAGATAACATCCTTTCTGTGTTTCCTTGCTCCCTTATGGCTACCTTTTCGGAGAAGATAATTGCGGTTCAGTAGCTGAGGCACCTAGAGATGCCACTGCCTCCGGCTTGCTAGCTGAGTCTTAAAGTTCTCCACTAAGCTAGGGGTCGGTGTCCCTTCTGTGACCTGGTCCCTCCACAATTGGATCGGGCCCCACGGATGGATCACTCACTATCCGTACCCCTAGGACCCCTTCTGTCCTTCCAGAAGCTTCTCTCTCTCTGTTCCTTCTTATCTAACTTTCTCCGTCTGGGGACAAGCTGTTACCTGCTCCAGGTCCCCTCACAAACTGTCTCTACAGTCTCTTTCCTTCTGCAGCTCCTCCTGACAGGGAGCTGCTTCACCACACATCTGTTACTTTCACTTTTTCCTCACATCTCTGTCTCTCTCCTTCCCGCTCTCTAAGCTTCACTTCCTCTCCTTCTTGCTTTCTCCACCCACCGCCCATGCACTCTTTCCTAGCCAGCCAGGGATGAGACCATCCTCCCTTAGGGTACATCCAGTGTGCCCTGCTGCTATAGTCTGTGTTGGGTGCAGGTGTCGAGTCCTGGATAGTGTTGAGCGATACGATACTGCAAATATCGGGTATCGGCCGATATTAGCTGTATCGGGCTTTCGATTCCGAGTACCGATATTTTCGTCATATCGGATACCGGAATCGGATTTGTCACTGTCACTGTCAGTGTCTGTCGGTCGGGTCTGTGAGTGGCCGTCGGTCGGGTCTGTCAGTGTCCGTCGGTCGGGTCTGTCAGGAGTCAGCGGCACTTACCTGGCAGAAGATCTCCGGCGGTCACGGGCTGGACTGCTTCATGGCCGCCATCATCTTTCCCCGGCGGTCACATGCAGTTTCTCGCGATAACTGCAGTGACTGCTGGGTAATCCCGGCCGTAAAGCAGTCAGTCCGATGATGTCACCGCCGGGGAAGCAGGTAATCAGCTGTGCTGCGTTGCGATGACAGGCTCTGCCTGTCATTGCGATGTAGCAGAGCTGGATCGTCGTTGGACTGTCGTTACTATGGACTGCGTCGGACAGGTGGTATACTGTTGGTTTGTTTTTTTTCTTTTTTTACAGGAGATCGATGGCGTCGCAGGAATGAGTGTATAATAAAATTAATGAAAACTGTGTTGTCTCTTTTATTTCATTAAAAGACTTTTTTCTTGCTTTGTCTTTTTTTTATACATTTAATAACTTTGGGATTAATAATGGATCGGTGTCTTATTGACACCTCTCCATTATTAACCGGGCTTATTGTCACCGTGCAATCAACGGTGACATTAACCCCTTATTACCCCACTTGCCACCGCTACAGGGCAGTGGGAAGAGCCGGGTAAAGTGCCACAATTGGCACATCTTTTGATGCGCCAAATGTGGGGCTGCTGTAGCCTGGTATTATCAGGCTGTTGAGGGCCAAAATCCATGGGCCTTGACAGTCTTTTAATACCAGGCCGCAGCAGTCTGCATTTTACTTGGCTGGTTAACAAAAATAGGGGGACCCCTACGCCGTTTTTTTTTTCGAGGGGATCCCCTATTTTTGTTAACCAGCCAAGCTAAGCAGACTGCTGTGGCCTGGTATTATCAGGCTTGCAAGGTCCATGGATATTGGATCCTTACCAGCCTGAAAAACCAGGCCTCAGCGGTCTGCTTCATCTGGCTGGTTAACAAAAATAGGGGGGACCCCACGCCATTTTTTTTTCGAAGGGAACCCCTATTTTTGTTAATCAGTTCCCTCTGACGTCACTGATGGTGTCCCTGGCTGACCTGAAGTGAAAGTGGAAAGCAATCAATTAAGCTTTCCACTTCCTCTCCTGTCAGCCAGGAGAGGAGCTCATTCATTTGGGGGTTTACTGTGAGGCTGCAGCATTAGCTGCGGTCCCTGCAGTACACATTAACCCTTTCTGAAGGATTACACCGTGGGACCTGACTGTGCATGGGATAGGTAAGAATAATTTTGCTTTATTATTTTATTTTTATTACAGGAAATGGTTTTAGCAGGTAAATAAAATATGGTCAAAAACTGTGTGATTATTTCATTAAACTTCTTTTTTATTAAAGTGTGTGTGTTTGATTTTTCTTTCATACAATAGGATTAATAATTGATAGTTGTCTAATTGACAGCTCTCAATTATTAACCTGGCTTAAAGTGACCTTTCAATTGCAAGGTCATTTTAACCCCTTATTAACCCATTCGCCACCGCTACAGGGCAATGGGAATAGACGGGCAAAGTGCCAGAAAGGGCAAATCTAATTAGAGATTTGCCCCTTCTGGGGTGTCTGGGGGCAGATGTTAGTAGCCGGGGGGGGGCCCTCTCTGGGCTATTATTATCTGCCCCACTCACTGGCTTTGTCTGTCTGGTTGCGAAAATAGGGCGGGAGCCCACGCATTTTTTTTCAGCAATTTTACACCTCATATATATATATACATGTCATTGAGTTTGTGACACATATATATATATATATTTATAGTTCATACACTTCTACATAGTATCATAGCCGCTAATTCAATTGACGGCTTTTGTGAAAATGCAGAACCCGACATGAAATGACACTTGGTGTACATAGGGTTAACCATGTCTTTTCATGTCCTTTGCTATCTGATTTGCACAAACAATTACATCAGTCTATGTGTGCAAAATTTCACACCTGTAGGGGTTAATTAAAGGTGTAAATTCGTAGCAAAAAAGTCCGTTTTTTTTACAACGAATTTACACCTTTAATTAACCCCTACAGGTGTGAAATTTTGCACACATAGACTGATGTAATTGTTTGTGCAAATCAGATTGCAAACGACATGAAAAGACATGGTTAACCCTATGTACACCAAGTGTCATTTCATGTCGGGTGCTTCTGTCTTTTCACAGAAGCCGGCTTTACCCGGCAATTGAATCAGAGGATATTTAACTATGTAGAAGTGTATAAACTATACATATATGTATATATATATGTCACAATGACATGTATATGTATATATATATATATATGTATTCTATGTGTGTATATTTAGTGTTTACAAGGAAATAAAGGTTTTTTTTAGTTGCGATATTTTGTTCCCATAGACTTACATGGGACTTCCGGTATCGGAATCGGATATCGGCGATATTTAGTGATATCGGCGATGCCATTCCGATCTGATATTTTTAGATATCGAGCAGTATCGCTCAACACTAGTCCTGGATGGTGCTCCCTACTTACCTGAGAGTGGGGTTTCACACCTCTGGATGAGGTACAATACCTCTGTGGCGACTGAACCCTCAGGGGCGCCACATATCCGTTGCAACTGCTATTGAAATGTCAATTACTACCTATTACCTCTTCTTAAACATTGGCATTATATCAGAGTATAAGAGCACAGAGCAAGTACTACTTAAGGCTAGTTTCACACTAACATTCGGCAGGGCTGCTGAGGGCTGCGTACTTCCTCCGTCAAGCCCCGCCCACTGACGCACCTCTTCTCTTCAGCTCTGCCTACGTCTGCATGCGTCCTGCGTATCCTATCTTTAACATTGGGTACGCAGGCCATGCGGATGTATGCGGATGCGTCCGCATGTGTCATTTTGACGCTGCGTCGAACACATGTTGCATTTTGTTATCCTCATACATCCGCAGCCCTGCCGAACGTTAGCGTGAAACTAGCCTAACATGCATTCAGAAAATATTATTAGGCTTATCAACCTTCATCCTCTTGACCAGAAATATTAAAGTGATCACTCTAATAAAAATGTTTGTATATTACTAATAAATGCATGTTTCTGTGAATTGCAAGGAACTACTTCAGAAGTGCTTCAGAAAGCTGAGGTACCTCCGCAGTCAAGCACCGAATGTCAGAAAAGTTATTTAACCCAAACTATTAGCCATAAGGTCCTATGTGCTGGTTATAAACATGGTCAGATTGATTCATGCAAGGTAAGTGTGCATTAGAAGACTAAAGATTGCGCTTTACTTTATGAGTAAATTATTCACCTGTTGTGTATTGAGTGGAAACAAATGCCAAATAATTCCCCTTTAAACTGGAAATTCATATATGGTGGATTGTAATGTTCACAATATTACTTTTGGGGAGATATAAATTATATGATATTGAGCCGCTATTAATAAGGGAAATCATTGTCAAAGGCTTCTACTGCAGTCCGGCAATGGAAGGTCCATTGGCTATCCTTCAGTCTTGATTGTCAGTATTTAAGGGGGCTCATGCTTGAGTGAACTTCTTCTTTGAACACTTGGAAATACAACCTACTGTAAATAGCCCTTTTTCACTTAAAGTGAATTTGTTGGCAGGATTTCACCCCTTCTCCCAAACTATTTATTTGTGCATTTTACTGCCAAAAAAGTCCAGCAATACCATTACATTGCCAGTCTTTTCTTCCTGTACTGAGAAATCAGCATTTGAATTGATATGAAAATGGGTCTGTAGATTTGAAACCTCTGTCACCCTGGCTCTACTCCCTGCCCCTGTTAGGTTTATAAGTGTTTCGTGCAGTGGATGCATGGAGTATATAACCTTTTAATGAGTTTATAACCAGTGATTGATCCACTGATCATACCACCAACTAAAAGGCACCATACTGAATACCATACTGTACTCCTTGTACAATACAAACAACTCATTGATGCAATTTTGTCATGTCACAAACAACACTTAAAAGGGTTTTCAACTCTTTAATTATGCATGTTTAAAATACTCACCTATCAATCCCCTGCCATTTGGGGTCAACTGTCTGGCCTTTGATTGGCCATAGAAGTCATGAATGGACAATAATAGTGGATTGATAGTGGAGAAGCATGTCCCTGGGCCATTTGTTAAATAAAAGCAAAGGGTAGAAGACCCCTTTTAAAGGGGTTATCTCAAGTTCTAATAGTGAATTAGTAAATTTGCAGAGTGATTGTGAAAACAAGCAACTTTGCAATTTGGCTCTTATTATAAGTCCTTTCTGTTTTCTATTTTATAGTGAACATCTTATTGCAAACTTTACTGACCAACCTGTAGTCTTAGACAAGTAGCAGGTGCCGCTTGCAGGCTCTATAGTTTAGACCCTGTACGCAGCACTCTGATGCTCGCCAGATTGTTGGATTCCACTGCTGGCTGCCTTAGAAATTGCTCATTTCAGATCAGTGGTCTGAGCTGTCAATCTTCAGGAGTACACCACCCCATACAAGCAGAAATGTGGGAGGCAGAAGAGAGGTGTGCTTCTGAAGATTACTAATGAGAAAACCTCTGCAAAATCAAATCAAAACTGATGTACTAATAAATGTTTCCTCTTTTTATTTAAGGGTGATTCTGGTGGTCCCCTCAGTTGTTTAGTTGACAAGACTTGGTATTTATTTGGAATAACAAGCTGGGGTGAAGGCTGCGCTCGTCCGGACAAGCCAGGAGTTTACACTAAAGTCACAGAATTTATAGACTGGATCGTACAGCATACAAAAATGTAAGATGTTTAACCTTAAAAATTTGGATTTTCTGATTTTAAAAGAAGCATAGAAGCCATCCCACCAGCGACAAGGTGACCCTACAATGTATAATATTAAAACCTTATCATGTGTCAGAGGTAAACTCAGAATAAGGGCAGACAAAGGACCGGGTCCTGAATTATGGACACCTCAGCCTTGGGAAGCTATATAAATGTAATGTCCAGCTCAAGGAAAGGAAGCCACATGCTAACTTGCACAAAATACAAAAATCCAATAGAAAAAAAAATTAACTGGAGTTTGAAATGGTTTGCATGTTTGGTTTGCATGCAACATATAAACACACATGTTCACATTGGCTATTAAACAGACAAAACTTAAAAAATGCAAAATGAGCATACACCTTGCTGTAACTAAATACATAAAAACCAAACATGCATTTAAATAACATATGGTACTTAGCAAACACTGCTTTTGATCAAAGAAGCATAAAGCCACCCCACCAGTGACAAGGTGACCCTATTCGGGACTGTCCTACACAGTCTAATATTAAAACCTGCATTTAATGTAGTGTGAGGGTATAAATATACACATATGTATTAATACACTCACCTGCCACCACCTTCTCTGGTATTCAGCGCAGTTGCGCTCATTTTCTTGGTGACATCACCACTCTTCAGACTTTCTAGGTCATGCTGCGTTCTGTGTGACGCAGAGTGGCTTTTCCAATCTAAGAATACTGAGAATCAGAACACAGCTTACATTGTAAAAGAGACTTCAGACTCATGCATAGAGTGATGGTCTGAAGAGCATTGATGTCACTGAGAAGAGGAGCTGAGCGCTGCTGGAGAAGGTGGTAGATAAGTATATTAACACACATGCTACACTACATGTATATATACAAAGATGTATCAAAATATCTTCAGGCGAGAGCTTTTTAAAGGATAAGTCATTATTATGAAAATTACAAAGTAATTTGGTTCATTTAGCTAAGATAAGGAACAAAAGCAAGCAATTCTTGTCAAAATGTATTCAGACATACCTGTACATATAAATAACCAGATAGGGCCAACCATGCCGAGATTCACAATGATATAAGTGTTCTGAGATCTTTGTTTTATCACCTAAGAAATGAACAGAACATGTAATTAAATTAAAAGGTTTTGTATTAAAACCTCTACAAAATGTGTTTATTTGTTCTTTACAGAAAATATATTTCATACTTTATCATCAAGGTGTTTTAGTCTTTTTAATATGTTATACAGTTGATGTTATTTAAAGTGGTTGTTTCCTTATTTCTTAGAGGGTCCTGAAGACCCTTCTAATAATTGAGAATTTCTTATTAGGGTATATGAAAATGTAATTTGAAAAGCTGGTTACCTCATTAAAAAATGGAAAAAAATGAATCACTGGTTATAAAACTTTTATGCTCCAGTTGTGATTTTTCTAATGTGGGTGATCAGGTTGTTGCCATTAACAGGTTTCTTTTCTTGTTCTAGCTATTGTACATAACCTATAATATATATTTTTTGTTGTTGCAGTATGAACTTAACCTATAGTTCAGAAAAGTAATAAAAGTTTTAATAAAAACTAATAATAATAATTGAAAATAAATTTTTGGAGCATTGACATTCCTGTAAATTATTGTCATAACTGTAATGCAATTTGTTTTTCAGAGCCATTTAAAGAAAAATCTTAGAGAAGACATGAATGCTTCCCACCTGAGCCCTTTACTAGTTCTATGTGTCGGAGCTACAGAAGTGACAAACTAGAAAGAAATTCGAGTTACATTTTTTTTGCTTGTTTTTTTTAAGGAAAATTTATTTTTAAATAAATTAAAGATGTCATCCCGACATAAAATATTGATGACCAATACTTAGGATGTCATCAATATCAGATTGGTGGCAGTCCAAAAACCACATCCACACCGATCAGCTTTTATTAATTCTGGCAATAGCCGGATATAAACACTGAATGGAGCTGAACAGCATGGCTTTGATCAATGTGAAGCAGCTGCGGCAGAGAACTACAGATCATCTCTTAAAGGGATTCCTAAAGGGCACAGAATGACTGTTTAAATCCAATTACAGGCGCTCTATGTACACTTTTTTGCATGGCCAAATATTTAAAGGGTGTCTGTCAGCACAGCATGACTGTTCAAATTAAGTACAGGTGCTGGGTGGATCATGGCGGGGCCAATCATTCAAACACTCTTACTGCCTGCTTGTTTTTCCTCAATCTCTACACCCCTCTTCTTTGATTGACAGCTCTGGCTTCACAGCAAACAAGCAGGTGGTAAGGTGTATTTCATTGATTTTAATAACATCTTCACACAATTGTTTTCCCCCTATCTCTGCCCCCACCTCTTCGATTGTCAGCTCTTGCTTTATAGAGCCAGAAAAGGGAAGAAATAGATGAAAAACAAGTAAATGGGAAGGTGCACTTTAATGTTTGTCTAGGCTAAGGGTTCAACAAGCTCCTATACTTGATTTGAACAGTCACTCTGTGCTGAAAATCTTCCTTTAAGCTTGAGATGTTCTGCAGTGCCCAGCAGCGACCACTAGAGTTGAGCGAAACAGGTTGGTCAGATTCAAAAGTCGCCGACTTTCGCCAAAGTCAGGTTTCATTGGCCGAAACCCGACCATAGCATGCAGTCGGCCATGTGGTCGTCGACCCCAGCGCCCAAGTCGGTTTTCCCATAATGCTTGCAGGCGCCTTTTTTCAGCCAATGAGCAAGGACGTACACTGTGGGCAACGAGATGACATGTGCAGCATCCACCACCATCTTAGAGAAGGGCATTGCAGTGATTGGCTTGCTTTGGGGGGCGTCATAGTGTCTATAAAAGCCCTGACCGCCGACCTCCATTTTACTTCTGCCGATATTAACAGTAGGGAGAGAGTTAGGCAGGAAAGAGAAATTCTTCTGTGCTTGTGCTGATAGCAATTGTGCTGTACAGTTAGTGTGCAGGTGTGCAGTGACAGGGGAGGATTTTCTTGTGTGCAGCAGTGCTAGTTATTGAGCTACCTGATAGCTGTATTGCTGTGTGTACACTGCTGTGCAGACTGCTTTTTACACAGCACTAATACTTTTATTCTTTTTTTTCTGCACACTTAACGACCGTTCATTTTTTCCCACACCTCACACACTACCGTGTACCGGCTGGTATCACGGACGAATACATGCTAACTATCTGTGTGTGACTCCGGAAATATATACGGAGATTGCAATTTTCCCCTACACCGTATACAGCTGTACGCTTCTGAGACTGTACCATAAATCTGCTCTCCCGACGGTCTCCGCAGCTCTTCCTTCCTATAGCGGTCACACCGCTCATTAAAGTCATGAATATCTGCATATTCATGACTTTAATGAGCGGTACCATGTGACCGCTGCAGGAAGGAGCCAGAGATCGTGGGAGAAGCAGGGGGGCTGCAGAGACCGCGCCGGCGGAGGGGTGAGTATGATCCGACCCCCCGCGACCCCCGTATATGACCCGCGTATAAGCCGAGAGGGGAACTTTCATCCCTAAAAAATGGGCTGAAAATCTCGGCTTATACACGAGTATATACGGTATACAGAGATTTAAATTTTCCATTACGCCATATACAGCTGTACACTCCTCATACAGTACCATATATCTGCTGGTATTTTTGGTACATTTTCCCAAACATGGGGAAGTATGGTGAAAGAGGCCGCGGACGTGGGCGGGGGGTCCTGCTGGGAATGATGGTGGTGGTGGTGGTGCATCTGCTGGTAGTGCCAAAAGCCCAATAGCACCTAAGGCAGGAGGTGTTGAGCCTGCGTCATCGTCTGGCTCCAGAAGGCCTGGAAGGCTCCCTTTTCTGGGAGTAGGTAAACCACTTTTAAAGCCGGAGCATCAGGAACAGGTTTTGGCTTACATTGCCGAAACAGCCTCCAGCTCTATCTCCTCCTCTTCTGAAGTTTCAAAAATTGCAAGCACTGAGTCGTCAGTGCAGGCTCCTGGTCAGGAACAACACCTGTCCTTGTGTCCTTCACCCCCACCAAAAGTGAAGGATGCGGCAGGCCACACTTCTGATTACTCCATGGAGCTCTTTTCACATACCATGCCTGGGTTATCAAGTCAATCCTGAATTCCTCAGTCCAAGATAAATATGACATGGAGTGCACTGATGCACAGCCACTGCTATCTGATTCTGCTGGTAGATTCACCCAGAGCACTACATTGCCCTCGCAGTCTACTGAGCCAGAATCTGACCCTGATGAAACTCAGGTGTCCCATCCTGCACACTCTAACACCTTACACGGTGACACAGAGGAAGGTGCAGGAGAAATTGAAGAGGAGGTGATGGATGACCCAGTTGTTGACCCAGATTGGCATCCATTGGGGAAAGAGGGTGCTGCTGGCCATAGCTCAGAAGAGGAGGAGGATCCGCGGCAGGCATCTACATCGCAGCTGCGGTTATCTGGCAGGTCCATAGCAGTCCAAAAACGTGTTTAAAAAAAAACAAAAAGAGTTGCAGGACAGCTTGGCCAGACGGTCAAATTAGCACTGCGTGCAAGCCCTGAAAATTTATCCCATAGTAGGAAGAGTGCAGTGTGGCACTTTTTTGACCAAAATCCTATTGTTGAGGCAAAGGTTATCTGTAAGAAGTGTGGAAGGACCTTTAGCCGAGGGGAAAATCTCTGAAAATTGAATACCAGTTGCATGCTTAGACACTTAAACACAATGCACATGTAAGCGTGGACGGACTACAAAACCTCACTGGGTTTGAACGCCTACATTGCCAAACTGATCTCATTAGAGATGATGCCCTTCCGTTTGGTTGAAAGCGCAGTGTTCCGAGAGCTCATTGCCTACGCTGTCCCACGCTATGACCTACCCAGTCGGCACTTCTTTTCTAGAAAAGCCATCCCTGCCCTCCACCTGCATTTGAAAGACCGCATTGTCCATGCACTTAAACAATCAGTGAGGGGAAAGGTGCACCTCACAACAGATGCATGGACCAGATGGCATGGCCAGGGCCGTTACGTGTCCATCACTGTGCACTGGGTTAATGTGGTGGATGCAGGGTCCACAGGGGACCGTGGCGGTGGGACAGTGCTGCCTACCCACGGCATAGGCAATAGTTGGCTGTAGGCGTTCGACCCTCCTCCTCCAGAAGCAAAAGCTCGTTGATAGAGCGCAGTCGCACGAGCACTCCATCCGCAGCTGCCTGTGTTGCACACGAGGTGTCCCACTATCGATCAGGTAGTGGTAAGCATCAGCAGGCTGTTTTAAAGTTTATGTCTTTGAGCAACAACAGACACACCGAGCGAGAAACTGAGTCATGGTTGGGCAGTATACATCTGGAGCCAGGCAAGGTAGTCAGTGATAACGGCCGTAATTTTGTGACGGCTATAGCCCTGGCCAAACTCATACACATACCTTGCCTGGCTCACACCTTGAATCTGGTTGTGCAGTGCTTCATAAATATTTATCCAGAGTTACCAGCCCTGCTCCACAAGGTGCGAAGACTGTGCTCGCACATCCGTCGCTCGCCCGTGGACTCCAGTTGTATGCAGAGGCTGCAGCGATCGCTCCACCTCCCCAAGCACCACCTAATCATAGACGTTGCAACAAGGTGGAACTCCACCATGCACATGGGTGAGAGACTGTGCGAACAGTGGCAGGCTGTAATGCTTTTGTGAGAGGATCCACGGGCAGGCAGCTTGAGGGCGGACATGGAGTTGTCGGGTGTGCAGTGGTCAAAGCTCAAAGACCTCTGTAAAGTCCTTCAGTGTTTTGAGGAATGCACACGGCTAGT
The DNA here is from genome assembly GCA_033576555.1 of Oophaga sylvatica. NCBI lineage: Eukaryota > Metazoa > Chordata > Amphibia > Anura > Dendrobatidae > Oophaga > Oophaga sylvatica. The sequence goes on along the minus strand of JARQOD010000001.1, from coordinate 111,362,540 downwards.
AAGCGCAGACGATGCTATCATAAGCATGAGCATCCCACTTATGCGTCTGCTCATGCAAACTTTGAAGCACATTAAGGATCAGGCGTCTGCAGCGGAGGAGTTGGGAAGCCTTCATGACAGTCAGGCATTGTCTGCTCAGAGAACTGTCCTGGACGAGGTGGAGGAAGAAGAGGAAGAGGAGGAGAATGAGGATGAGGGGGATGATTATTTTGGGGAGGATGATGCTTCTTAGGGGCAAGAGAAAATGTTGGCTTGCCAAGGTCAGGTACAGGGTGTGTGCATGAATGGAGGAATGTGGATTTGGCAGAAAGTGCTCCTCCACCCACCACTCACCACTGTCAGTGCATCATTGACACCTGGAACATTGGCCCACATGTGTGATTATGTCTTGCGGACACTAAAATGGGACCCCCGCATTGCCAAAATTATCAAGGATGACGACTACTGGTTTGCCAGCATTCTCGATCCACACTATAAAGGCAAATTACAGAACATAATGCCACAGGAGAACCTAGAGCTAATATTGGCGAACAAACAAGCAACTCTGGTAAACCGTTTGTTAGGGGCACTCCCAGCACACAGTAGCGATGAAGGTTCTACCACCAGCCGTACTGGGCCAAATGGAAGAGGTGTTCTTGGTGTACACAGCCGAAGTGGCGTTGGAGACAGGGGTTTCATGACCATGTTGTGGTCTGATTTCTCGAGTAACGCTCACACGACTGGTAATACTGAATCGATTGCAACAGACAGGAGACAACAGTTGTCAACTATGGTTCAAAATTACCTCTCCTCCCCTATCGATGTTCTCCCTCACAGTTCATTCCCCATTGACTACTGGGCCTGTAAACTGGACACCTGGCCTGAATTGGCACAATATGCCTTACAGGAGCTCCCTTGCCCTGCTGGTAGTGTGCTATCAGAAAGAGTCTTCAGTGCTGCTGGATCAATCCTGACAGAAAGAACGACCTGGCTGTCGACGTCGACCCAAAATGTAGCTGATCTCACCTTCATTAAAATGAACCATGCCTGGGTTTCAAAGGATTTTGTACCACCTTCCCCTGAAGACACATAGGTTGCCAGCAAAATGGCTCGCTTTCTCCTCCTCTTCCTCCGACTTCTCCAATTCCTCCATTTGCAGCTGCTGAACATCCAGCCTACACCTCAACATATGCCAGTTTTTTAACCTCCCTAACTGGGTTGTACCCCCCTAGGGCCAGGGTCAGCACCTGGCGCACCCGGGCAAGTGCCGGTGACCTGAGCAGGTGGGGGGCCCACTCGCCGTCAGAGACAACGGCGTAGTATGAGGGGCCCTGTGCCAGTTCCCAGCGCCTACAAGTGTGCCCCCCCTGCTAGCTCAGGGCCCCAGCACTTGCAATACTTACCTCTCCTTGCTCCACCGCTGTGACGTCTTCCGCGTTTCCTGAAAGTGACATTCAGGTCAGAGAGCGTGATGATGTCATGTTTGTGCGCCCTCTGCCATTATATATAGAACATGATATATGGGAACCATTATATTTGGAGTATTATATGGGGTTCATCATACACTGGAGCATCATAAATAGGGCCCATCATATACTAGAGCATCATATGGGGTTCATTATTTATGGGGCATCATATAGGGCCCTTTATATATGGAGCTTCATATGGAGCACATATGGGGCCTATTCTGTATGGAGCATTACATGGAGCCCATTCAGTATTGAGCAATATATGGGGCTCATTATTCGGTATGGAGCAATATATGGGGCTCATTATTCTGTATGGCGCACTATGGGGTGCCCATAAAACTGTATGAAGGACTATACTGTAATTTTTGAACTATTGTAGAATTTAAAATAGATATCACTCATGTAATGTAAGAAGTGAAGTGTTAAAGGGACCCACTGAGACTCTTTGGCCCGGGGCCCACGAAAACCTGGAGCCAGCACTGCCCCCCCACAACTTTAGCTAAATAACCCCCAGTTTTCAATGCGTTACTATTATTATAAAATTAATTAAGGTTGACAAGCTTAAGTAATAAGAATTGATGTCGTTAGCATTGAAATGGGCACTGTAGGTGTGTTTACTGTACTCCACTCCCTGCTGACTTTTATTCCACATTGATTTGCATTGGGGTTGGATTTACGACTCCGACCCGACCATTTCCATTAGTTGGCCGACTTCGTTCGACTCGACTTTCACGAAACCCGACTCGACCCTAAAAAAGGCAAAGTCACTCATCTCTAGCGACCACTACACATTGAATGAAACTATGCTATTCAATTCCGTTCAGTGTTTGCATCTGTTTATGGTCAGAACTGATCAGAGCAGAACGGTCTGGATGCATGTTGTTGAACCACCAGTGATCTGATATTGATGACAAATCCCTCTGATTGGTCTCCACCAGTATTATAAAAATATAATGTAGATATTGTTAAGGCAAGATAACACGTTTGGGATGTGATTTGATTTTGACATGGTCAAAAGCCACAAGAAGTTGACTGCAACTAGTATTTTTGCAATAGCAAAATTTCTTTTGACAGTCCATTTTTTGTAATGCATTAAGCAGAGTCATTACCATTAGTGATACATGTTGATTAAAATGGTCAAAAAATGATTACAAAAATTTAGTTCATCTAGTCAAAAACCTGTTAAAAACATGTTTGCTCATTCAAAAACTACATGATGTCCACAGCATGCAGATTTTGTAATGCTATAACTACTCCACCTGGCCTTACCCTCATTCCTTTGTTTTAATGGATAATCCTCACTTATTTTATCCTTACTTATAATTTTAAATTGAAAACTAATCATTAAAAAACATTCTACAGTTTTGCTGCATAGTGGAAAATTATTATACTAAGGGAAACAATGAGGCTAAGTGCACACGTTCAGGATTATTTGCGTTTTTTTCGTGTTTTTTTTTCGCGGGAAAAAATGCGTCAAAAACGCATGAATTAAGCATCCTATCATTTAGAATGAATTCCGCAATTTTTGTGCACATGGTGCGGAAAAAAGAAGGCAACATGTCCATTAATTTTGCGGAATTCTAGCGTTTTTCCTGCTATATTATTGACCTAGAAAGTTCAGGAAAAAAACGCGGTAAAAACGCGTCAAATCTGCGCAAAAACGCACCAAAAATGCGCAAAAAACATGCATTTTTACCGCGAAAAAAGTCAGTTTTTGCTCAGGAATATTCTGCAAACATTCCTGAACGTGTGCACTTAGCCACAAAGTAGGCTTTTTGGACAATGTTGCTTGGGAACACAACATTTTTGGGTTCAATTATAGTCTCAAAATGGCTAAAAAGAGAAGCTTTATTGCTTCTCTTAAAGATGTTATTCTTACAAATTGCCAAAAAAATTCTTAAGATATGTTGCATGTAAGTCATTTAAAAGAGGAGCCCGCATGTTTTTAATTTGGATAAAAAAAAAAATAGGACGTTCGGGTGTAGATCTGTGCTGGAGAATGCATTTCATAAGTAGCTACATATTATTCAAATGTATTTATTAGCATTTACAGTACAGACCAAAAGTTTGGACACGCCTTCTCATTTAAAGATTTTTCTGTATTTTCATGACTATGAAAATTGTAAATTCACACTGAAGGCATCAAAACTATGAATTAACACATGTGGAATTATATACTTAACAAAAAGTGTGTAACAACTGAAATTATGTCTTATATTCTAGGTTCTTCAAAGTAGCCTTTTGCTTTGATGACTGCTTTGCACACTCTTGGCATTCTCTTGATGAGCTTCAAGAGGTAGTCACTGGAAATGGTTTTCACTTCACAGGTGTGCCCTGTCAGGTTTAATAAGTGGGATTTTTGGCCTTATAAATGGGGTTGGGACCATCAGTTGTGCTGTGCAGAAGTCTGGTGGGTACACAGCTGATAGTCCTACTGAACAGACTGTTAGAATTTGTATTATGGCAAGAAAAAAGCAGCTAAGAGAAACGAATGTCCATCATTACTTTAAGAAATGAAGATCAGTCAGTCCGAAAAATTGGGAAAACTTTGAAAGTGTCCCCAAGTGCAGTTGCAAAAACCATCAAGCGCTACAAAGAAACTGGCTCACATGAGTATCGCCCCAGGAAAGGAAGACCAAGAGTCACCTCTGCTTCTGAGGATAAGTCTCAGAAATCACAGGTTTACAGCAGCTCAGATTAGAGACCAGGTCAATGCCACACAGAGATTCTAGCAGCAGACACATCTCTTCAACAGCTGTTAAGAGGAGACTTTGTGCAGCACGCCTTCATGGTAAAATAGCTGCTAGGAAACCACTGCTAAGGACAGGCAACAAGCGGAAGAGACTTGTTGGACTAAACAACACAAGGAATGGGCATTAGACCAGTGGAAATCTGTGCATTGGTCTGATGAGTCCAAATTTGAGATCTTTGGTTCCAACCACCGTGTCTTTGTGCGACGCAGAAAAGGTGAACGGATGGACTCTACATGCCTGATTCCCACCGTGAAGCATGGAGGAGGAGGTGTGATGGTGTGGGGTTGCTTTGCTGGTGACACTGTTGGGGATTTATTCAAAATTGAAGGCATACTGAACCAGCATGGCTACCACAGCATCTTGCAGCGGCATGCTATTCCTTCCTGTTTGCGTTTAGTTGCACCATCATTTATTTTTCAACAGGACAATGACCCCAAACACACCTCCAGGCTGTGTAAGGGCTATTTGACCAAGAAGGAGAGAGATGGGGTGCTACGCCAGATGACCTGGCCTCCACAGTCAACAGACCTGAACCCAATCGAGATGGTTTGAGGTGAGCTGGACCGCAGAGTGAAGGTAAAAGGGTCAACAAGTGCTAATCATCTCTGGGAACTCCTTCAAGATTGTTGGAAGACCATTTCCGGTGACTAGCTCTTGAAGCTCATCAAGAGAATGCCAAGAGTGTGCAAAGCAGTCATCAAAGCAAAAGGTGGCTACTTTGAAGAACCTAGAATATAAGACATAATTTCAGTTGTTTCACACTTTTTTGTTAAGTCTATAATTCCACATGTATTCATAGTTTTGATGCCTTCAGTGTGAATGTACAATTTTCATAGGCATGAAAATACAGAAAAAATCTTTAAATGAGAAGGTGTGTCCAAACTTTTGGTCTGTACTGTATATTTATAATAAATCTTAGTTTCCATGCACTAAGTTTTAGATGCAATCCACATAAAAAATATATCTTCAAGATGTAGTGACATACCACTAATAGCATTACAGTAAGAAGGGAGGGAAAGGTGGAGAGTCAGATCACCTGGAAAGTTGCAGCAGGACCAGCTGGTAGACTTGAGCGGAGCCGCCCTGGGATGGGCTAGATAGCAAAGCAGAGAGAAAGAAAGTCCAGCAAGGCAGCAGGTATGTGCAAGATAAAATCCACAATTTATTGGGTACTTACAAGCAGTCACAGTTCCTCCAGTAGCATAATGACCTACACGTTTTGGCTTTCGAAGTCTTTCTCTTGGTTACAAGATTAAGGCTATGAAAGCCGAAATGCGTAGGTCGATATGCTACTGGCAAGAGTAAGGCTTTGAATGCCGAAACGCGTAGATCGTTATGCTACTGGAAGAACTGCCACTGTTTTTAATTACCCAATAAATTGTGGATTTTATCTTGAACATACCTGATGCCTCGCTGGAATTTCTTTCTCTCTACTAATCGCATTAGATCACACTACCACTATGGGGCCAGAGGATTGGTGGAAGCCCGGTGCCAGCATTAGTGCTGCTACCCCCTCCCACCATAACACTTTTAAGTTTATGTGCATCATAGATGGAGATTAGTGATGAACGCGTGTGCTCGGATAAGGTGTTATCCAAGGATGCACGAGTGCTAATAGAGTATTTTCAGCGTGCTCGAATATTAGGTTTGAGTCATCATGGCAGAATGTCTCGCTGTTGTTAGACAGCCGAAATATATGCAGGGATTGCCTAACAAACAGGCAATCCCTGCATATGTTGCTGCTGTTGAACAATCGCGAGACATGCCGCTATGGCGACTCAAATCTAATATTTAAGCACGCTGAAAATACTCTATTAGCACTCGAGCATCCTCACATAACACCTTATCTGAGCACACGCGCTCATCACTAAACTTCAAACATCGCCAAACTTCACCCACACCAGACACTAGCTTGTTTCACAAAGCATCATGTTCCTTTCTTGGTGCCTTGTCTTAAATATATACAGTGGGAAAAAAAAGTATTTAGTCAGCCACCAATTGTACAAGTTCTCCCACTTAAAAAGATGAGAGAGGCCTGTAATTGACATCATAGGTAGACCACAACTATGAGAGTCAAAATGAGAAAACAAATCCAGAAAATCACCTTGTCTGATTTGGCAAGATTTATTTTGCCAATTATTGTGGAAAATAAGTATTTGGTCATTAACAAAAGTTCATCTCAATATTTTGTTATATATCTTTTGTTGGCCATGACAGAGGTCAAACGTCTTCTGTAAGTCTTCACAAGGTTGCCACACACTGATGGTGGTATGTTGGCCCATTCCTCCATGCATATCTCTTCTAGAGCAGTTATGTTTTGTCGCTGTCGTTGGGCAACACGGACTTTCAAATCCTTCCAAAGGTTTTCTATGGGGTTGAGATCTGGAGACTGGCTAGACCACACCAGGAGCTTCCTATGCTTCTTACAAAGCCACTCCTTTGTTGCTCTGGTGGAATGCTTGGTATCATTATCATGCTGGAAAACCCATCCACATTTCATCTTCAATGCTCTTGCTGATGGAAAGAGGTTTGCACTCAAAATCTCACGATACATGACCCCATTGATTCTTTCATGTACACGGATCAGTTGTCCTGGTCCCTTTGCAAGAAACATCTCCAAAGCATGATGTTGCCACCCCCATGCTTCACAGTAGGTATGGTGTTCTTTGGATGCAACTCAGCATTCTGTCTCCTCTAAACACGACGAGTTTTGTTTCTACCAAACAGTTCTACTTTGGTTTCATCAGGCCATAGGACATTATCCCAATACTCTTCTGGATAATCCAAATGCTCTCTAGAAAACATCAGATGGGCCGAGACATGTACCTTGTTAAGCAGGGGGACATGTCTCGCAGTGCAGGATCTGAGTCCCTGGCGGCGTAGTGTGTTACTGATGGTAGCCTTTGTTATGGTGGTCCCAGCTCTATGCAGGTCATTCACTAGATCCCCCTGTGTGTTTCTGGGATTTTTGCTCACCGCTCTTCTGATCATTTTGACCCCATGGGGTGAGATTTTGCGTGGAGCCCAAATCAAGGGAGATTATCAGTGTTCTTGTATGTCTTCCATTTTCTTATTATTGCTCCCACAGTTGATTTCATCACACCAAGCTGCTTGCCTATTGCAGATTCAGTCTTCCCAGCCTGGTGCAGGGCTGTAATTTTGTTTCTGGTGTCCTTTGACAGCTCTTTGGTCTTCACCATAGTGGAGTTTGGAGTGTGACTGTTTGAGGTTGTGGACAGGTGTCTTTTATACTGATAACAAGTTCAAACAGGTGCCATTACTACAGGTGGAGGACAGAGGAGCCTCTGAAAGAATTAGGGTCTGTGAGAGCCAGAAATCTTCCATGTTTTTAGGTGACCAAATACAGATTTTGCACCAAAATTTGCAAAATAAATCTTACCAAATCAGACAAGGTGATTTTCTATATTTGTTTTCTCATTTTGACTCTCATAGTTGTGGTCTACCCATGATGTCAATTACAGGCCTTTCTCATCTTTTTAAGTGGGAGAACTTGCACAGTTGGTGGCTGACTAAATACTTTTTTTCCCCACTGCATTGTCAGCTGTTGGCAATATGAATTCTCGCAGGGATGCTTTCACATTGCGCTCTGTGTCCCTGTCGGGGCAAACATCCAAAATGCCCCACAAAACGGGGTCCAGACACATGTGCCGATGGAGCCATAGACTGCAATGGTGATGGCAGATCGAGCGTGCGCTCTGCTCTGCAACATTTTCGGGAGTGTATGCCAACAGGAGGAGGACACTCAGACATAGTAGAAAGCACCCTTAGTTTGCCAAGCTTTATCAGTTGCAGGCAAAATAATTAATTATATCATTAACTAAAACAGTTACAATGTCACAGCAGTAAACTGTTGAAAACACCATTGTCATGTCACACCATCTTATCTGGCAGAAGCCTACTTGTGACATCATACTTTTGAGGGACATTATACATATGCTGGAACACAAAACCCAGACTCATGCATCGGACTGCCAGGTAGATTAGAGTGATTTATCATTCCACAGAATATGTTTACACTGCTCCAGAACCCAGTGGTGACAGTCTTTACATCACTTTATCAGACTTTTGGCATTGTGCTTGGTGATGTAATGATTGCATGTAGCTTCTGAGATATAAAAACTAGATATGAGCAAATTTCCTTGAGTGGATTTAAATTCTTCTCTAATGTACAAAACAATCCAATGCGGAATTTTGTAACTTCTCTTTGCTCAGATTCACTTAGTCTGGCTGGCTGCCATTTTGCTTAGCTGTAGACAGCCGATAATTTTTTATTTTTTTTCAAAGTATACTCAACTTACTGGTTCCCCATCCGGCGCCTTGGCTGCTCAATGCCCACCATGTGGTTCTCAAAGCTGCCTCTTTTTTCCCTGTCACTAAACACTTCTCCTGGCATGAACAGGGTGGGACACTTTCCCCAGTCCCGCATGCTCGGTGCCTCGGGGTGATCCTCGACTCTTCTTCTCTTTCAAACAACATATCCAAGCCCTTGCCTCCTCCTGCCGACTCCTGCTCAAAAATATTTCCCGGATCTGTGCATCCCTTGACCAAGAAACTGAAAAAAACGCTAGTGCACGCCCTCATCATCTCCCGCCTCGACTATTGCAACCTCCTACTCTCTGGCCTCCCCTCTAGAACTCTTGCATCAATCCAATCCATTCTACACTCTGCTGCCTGACTAATCCACCTGTCTCCCTGTTATTCCCCAGCCTCTCCTCTCTGCCAGGCCCTTCACTGTTTTCCTATTGTCCAGAGGTTCCAGTTCAAAACCCTAACTACGACATACAAAGCCATCCACAACCTGTCTCCTCCATACATCTGTGACATGGTCTCCCGGTACATACCTACACGCTACCTTTGATCCTCCCAGGATCTCCTTCTCTACTCCCCTCTTATCTCTTCTTCCCACAACCCCATACAAGACTTCTCCCGTGCTTCACCTATACTCTGGAACTCTCTACCCCAACACATCAGGCTTTCGTCTACCACGGAAACCTTCAAAAGGAACCGGAAGACCCACCTCTTCCGACAAGCCTACACCCTGCAGTGATCCTCAGTCTGCTGAGCCGCCGCATGACCAACTCCACCCTCTCCTAGTGTATCCTCACCCATCCCCTGTAGACTGTGAGCCCTCGCGGGCAGGGTCCTCTCTCCTTCTGTACTTGTCTATATTTGCCTCTTTCACATGTAAAGCGTCATGGAATAAATGGCACTATAAAAAATGTATAATAATAATAAGACGAAGAAAATTAGCAAACACATTTAAAATAGACATAAAAAAGCAACAATTAAAATAATTATTTGGTGCAAATCAAAAATAGTCTAAGGATGTGTTCACACCAGGTCTGCCACTAGGAATTTTGGGCCCTATACCGGCAAATTTTTCAGGCCCCATTGCGACTCTGCCCAGGCTCCACCCCAGCTCGGCCTCCAATCTTCGAACCTTCCACACTCCCACCACCCACTCTTGGAAAAACTCAACTTCTCCACCACGTCCTCACCAATCAGATATTAACAGTTCCCATCAAACACAAGATCACATTCATAACCAGCAGCTTTTGTTCTGGCCAAAGCAATGTTTAAGCCGTCACCACGACACGGTAGACTCTTTAGGCCATTAATAAAAAAGAAAAACAATACTCAGGAACTCTGTATATAGCGTCCGTGTACAGGTAATGCAATGATCACCAGTAACATTATGCACAAGAGATCTGTATATAGTATACAGTGTATAGTATCAGTGTACTGGTAGCACAATGACTCATCAGTGATGTCTCTAGCTGAAGTCCTTCATCTTTACTTTTCTTTTTCATGCAGCAAAGACTGCCATCACTTCTTCCAGCCAGGATTCGTATCTGCATAAAACAACACATAGTTACCTAGAGCGCATTCCCCACTTTTTCCGTCTTCTACACTAAACATTTGAATACAGATTATCACCCACCATTAACATATAATTGGTTATTATGCAACCCACCATTCCAAATATAAATTACAATCCGCCACTATGCCCCTACTAACTATACACAGTCACTTTCCCCACCTAATGTATAATTAATTAGCATCTGTACTCTTTCCCTAATTCATTACCAGTCATTGCATACTCAATGCCCCCGACTATGTACCTCCTGCTCCCTTGATTCATTATATTTACATGCCCCTTCTGCCCCAATTCCTTGTCATGTCTTCTTGCTCTCCCACCTCTATTCATTATCAACAGCTCTCCCCCACATTCAATATATCATTTACTCCCCTATCCTCAAAATTCATTATTTGCTCTACCCCCAGTCATTTGCTCTCCCCATCCCACCATCAATTCAATTGCTGTCCCTGGTCCCTCACTCTCAATTAATCATTTGCAGTCTCCCATCCCCTCCCCCACTTCATCATGTGCAGTCCCCCTCCCACCACTTCATCATGTGCTGTCCCCTCCCCCCACTTTATCATGTACAGTCCCCTTTCCACACCTTATTATGTGCAGTCCCCTTTAAACCCCCACTTCATCATGTGCAGTCCCCTTTACCATCCCACTTCATTATCTGCAATCCCCTTCCCCCATTTCAACATTTGCAGTTCCCCCTCCTCCCCTCACCCATTTAATTAATTTTAAAAAGAAAACAAAAACGTTTTTTATACTTACTTCACTGACGTTCCCCAGTAGCGCGGCTCTGTCTCCAGTGTCTGATACATGTCAGCATGTACTCGATAACATCATCGCATACATGCCATCACATGACAGGAAGTATACTGAAGATGGAGGGAGGGAGCAGGAGCTGCACAACCGTCAAGGTTAGACTGCTGTGCACAGCTTTGAGAAAGCTCCCAGGCCCCAGCGCCGCCGTGTGCGCCGCAGCGCACACCACTTTAATGTATGATCGGGCCCGGTGAGCAGATGTGTATAAGCGGGGCCCTGGACCTGCGGGCCCCTGTGTGTACTGCTTCTCACTGGGCCCCATACAGCAGTAAGGGCAGTAATGCCCTGATAGCAGCCCTGGTTCACACTGAGCCTTTTGCTGAGTCATTGGAGCATAAACTCAAAAGAAACCTCAAGTTTTTAGGAACTTTGACTTTTTGAGGTGGATTTTGGCATTCCCGATTAGTTTCTGTTCCAAAAACTCAGCAAAACGAATCCGTGTGAACACACCCTAAACCCATCAAAAATCAAATGCAATGCTCCTAATTTATGTTTATTAGGAATACGCCATAACAACCTGTGACACATATTTTTATCACTGATTGCTGAGGTTGTATGAAAAAGCTCAGGAGCTGAGCCTGCCTAATATACAGTGGTTGGACAAAATAATGGAAACACCTGGAAACATCAACAAAAGTTAGTTTAATATGGTGTAGGTCCACCTTTTGCGGTCATTACAGCCTCAATTCTCCGAGGTATGGATTCATACAAGGTGTGAATTGTTTCCAAAGGAATTTTAGCCCATTCTTCAGTTAAAACACCCTCCAGTTCTTTGAGCGACGATGGCGGCGGAAATCGACGTCTAACTTGAATCTCTAAAATCGACCATAAATGCTCAATAATGTTGAGGACTGGAGATTGTGGGGGCAAGATGAGATGCTCAACTTCATTAGAATGTTCCTCGTGCCATGCTTTAACGATTCTAGCTGTATGAATTGGTGCATTATCATCCTGAAAGATGGCGTTCCCCTCCGGGAACAGCGCTTGAACCATAGGATGCACTTGGTCACCCAAAATGCCTAAATAATCACGGCTGTTAATTCTTCCATGAAGGGATATCATTGGCCCGGCAGATCTCCACGAAATAGCACCCCAGATCATAACAGAACCTGCGCCATGTTTTACGATTGGAAGAAGGCAGTCTGGATGGAATGCTTCTTTCGGCTGTCTCCAAACGTACACGCGGCCGGAGGTCGAAAATAGGGTAAACGATGATTCGTCTGAGAATATCACATGTTTTCCACGGCTCGAGGGACCAATTCTGGAGGTTTCTTCACCACTCTAAACGCTTGGAAACATTTGTCATTGAGAGCAGCGGTTTTCGAGTTGCAGCTCTTCCGTGGAATCCAGATTTGTTCAGCTCCCGACAAACAGTTTTTGTGGAAACTGGGTTCTGTAGGTGTTCATTGAGCTCAGCAGTGATTTTCTGAGCCATGGCCTTGCGATCCTCTCTCACAATTCGCTTTAGAGTCCGACGGTCTCTCTCAGTCAACTTCGACTTTCGGCTGGACCTGTGCTTTGCTGCGGATGTTTTTCCTTCTCTTTCAAATGCAGTCATTACTTTGGAGACAGTACCTCTTGACACGCCAAGCATTAGGGCACTTTCGGTTACACTAGCGCCTGCCATACCAGCACCAACAATTTGGCCTCTTTGAAAATCCGAGAGGTCTGCCATTGGTATCAGTTTCTCATCAATGTTCTTACAATTATGCAAAACAAACAGTTAATTTACATACACATATCACATAACACAAATAATCAACTACAAAACATTACCATATGTCACGGTTTGCATGTTTAAACACGTTCGAAGATTGTGATGCCAAAATGTTAGGTGTTTCCATTATTTTGTCCAACCCCTGTATATAGCAGGTATCAGCTGTGTAGCATAGTCTCTAACAGCAGAGATTGCTGATGTTAACCATTCAGATGACACCGTTAATTACTGACAGTGGCATTAAAATGGAGCTATTGCCAGTGTCCAGTGGTTACTATGGCAGCCAGAGACCTGATGAAGGCCCTCAAGACCGACATTTCAATCCTCCTGAGCTTCATAAAAAAACTGCAGTTACTCTAAATATTGTTAGACTGTAGTTCTACTATGTATAATATGAGTGATTATATAACAGTTTAAATAACACCATTTAAAAATAAGGAAATTAATGTATGAGAAAGAAAACATTTTGTATTGTTCTATCCGAAAATGTCAGATCTAACAGATATAAACGTGTCTATATGTTAAAAGTAAATAAATGTGACGTGTCGGAAGAAAAAAATAGAAAAGATATAGCTTTCAAAACCTGTTTGAACAACATAAAAAAATAAGCTAGCATATTTAAAATTTCCATCAATAACACAAACTTGGACGGCATGGTTGCTCAGTGGTTAGCACTAGAAAAAAGGGGGAAGGGGAAAGAGGTATGCAAAAACAGTAGTCACCAAGAGAGTATTCTTTACTTATATAGCCAAAAAAATATTTTTATTTCAACATAATGGACAACATATGGGAAAAACCACACACGATTAAAAACATTTAAAAAGGAAAGCCAAATGTGGCCTACCAAACCACACACTAAAACAACCTTTGATATGGTTGTTGATATACCAAAAGATGGATTTCAGTGCATGTGCATTAATAGAGAACCAAATATGTAAACATGGACAGAAAAAGTGCAGTAGTGCTACAGGCAGAGTCACATGATATAGTACCCCTGAGGAAGACACCCTGTGTTGAAACACGTGGGGTCCATACCTGGGATGGATTGCAAATCATGTGCATAAGGACAATCATGTATGGTCTAAGTACTGTTTTGTAGCTGCTCTCTGACTTGCTAAGCCCACTAACCACTATTCAACTTATATCATTCTCATCTTTGTACCTTTGTAGATATACAGTGGGTATGGAAAGTATTCAGACTCCTTTAAATTTTTCACTCTTTGTTTCATTGCAGCCATTTGGTAAATTTGAAAATGTACATTTTTTTTCTCATTAATGTACACTCTGCACCCCATCTTGACTGAAAAAACAGAAAGGTAGAAATTTTTGCAAATTTTACATTTTCAAAAGGGCTAAAACGTGAAAATCGACCAAAAAATTTGGTACGTAATTTTTCCTGAGTACAGCAATACCCGATCTGTGCTCAAAAACGTATTTTCAGGCACAGTGCAAAGCTCTGAGGGAAGAAGCAACCACATTAGAGTGAAGATTTGCATGGAATGGTTTGGAGGTGCCATGTCAAATTGGCAGAGCCTCTGGGGTGTTAGGACAGCAGGTCTCCACATAAGTTATCCCATTTTACAGGCTACACCTCTTAATTAAATCATCTAGAGGTGCAGGGATCATATTGACACCACATGTGTTTCACCAAATTTTATACCATTGGGCAGTGAAGAAAAAATAATTACACTTTTACCACTAAAATGTTGCTCTAGCTCCATATTCTACATTTTCACAAGGGAAATATATTAATATGACCGCATAATTTGTTAAACAATTTCTTGTGAATGTGGCAATACCCATATGTGGCTGTACAGTACTGTTTGGCCACATGGTGGGACTCGGGAATAAAGCAGTTGTGTTGAGTTTTGGAGTGCAAATATTCCTAGAACAATTTGGAGACTCCATTTGCAGAACCCCTCAGTGCCAGAAGAACAGAAAGCTCACTCAATTAACCCCAATTTGGAAATTACACCCCTCTGGGATTTCATCTACGGGTGTAGTGATGAATTTGATGCTATGGGCGTATTCTAAAAGTAAGTAGAAATGTATGTTGCAAAGTGAAAATGCAAATATGCAGACATGCAGCCAGTAAATTAAGCGGTCTCTCTTCGCTACAGTAATGCCAAATATCTGGATGCTAATTTTATGGAAAAAATATTGTTTTTGCATTGCTGTATTCTGGGAACTATAGCTTTTTTTTCCACGGATGGACCTGAATTTGGGCTTGTATTTTTGCTGGACAAGATGCTGTTTTCAGCTATAACATTTTTATTTTCATTTGTCTTTTTGATCACATTTTATTCCACTTTTTTAGCACTATGATGAAAAAGCATAGAATTGTGAATTTTTGTTACAGTGTTCACTCTAAGGTTGAAATAGTGTGACAGTTTTATAAATTGGGCCGTTCTCAACATGGCGATACCAAATATTTGCAGTTTATTCCTTTATTTTTTTGTTCTTACATAAATATACATATTTATTGGTTTAATATTTTTGCTATTTATTTTGTGTTTTTCTTCTATTTTTTTAAATGCTATTTTCAATCTTTTTCATAACTTTTTTTTGCTTAGTCCCTCTATGGGACTTCAACTTTATTTATCTGATCACTGGTTTCATGCATTACAATATAGATATATTGCAATACATCAGCCCTATCAGATTACACTGGCAGATCACTAACAAGCCGCCATACTTGGCACGCTAGGAGGTCATTGTTTCACCTCCGGGTGCCATGACAACAATTAGTTCCTTGTGATTTTGCCCCACCCTCTCAAAATCTTTTAACCCCTTAATGACCGCTCATACGCCTTTTAACGGCGGTGGTTAAGGGTACTTAAACCACAGCGCCGTTAATTCACGGCGCTGTGGAGAAAGTATATAGCGCCCCCAAGAGTCGGATTTTCTCCTGGGTCTTGGCTGTGGCACCTGCCCTGCAGCATAATTGCATGTTTCATATCCCAATAATAACTGTTCTTCATGTTATTAAGCTAGGAAAAAAAATCAATTTGAAAATGGCGCCCGCCGCCCCTCCGCAGTAGCAGCTATCGGTGTATATAGCTGGGATTGATAGCTGCTACTGCGCCGGTGGCGCCATCTTGGAGGAGGAATTTTTTTCTTCTCCAGCAAGATGGCGCCACTGGTGCATGCGCAGTGCAGTGGCAGCTATCGATCACAGCTATATACACCGATAGCTGCTACTGCGGAGGGGCGGCGGGCGCCATTTTCAAATTGATTTAGTTTTTTTCTAGCTGAATAACATGAAGAACAGTTATTATTGGCATATAAAATATGTGATTATGCTGCTGAGCAGGTGCCTCGGTTGGGCTGTCACCTGCCTGCAGAAGGTTTTTTTTTTAAGTATGTACAATTATTCATTATGTAAACTAGGGGCCAGGTCAGTGAGGGATCAGTGACCTCTCAGTAGTCTGCACTATGAATACCTAATCAGAGCACCACATGAAGACCCAATTCCAGACCCGCCCCAGAGCACGGGCATATCATTAACACAAAACTGAAAATAAAGATTAAAGAACAACCATAACACAGATTTCATCAACTAAGGTATCATTTTAATCAGTATAACAGCGCCGACCTGACACTGTCTGAAGGTTACTGTACAAAATGAGCAATTGTAAGTACATAGTGCTGTATAATATGATATGATTACAATATATCAAGAGGATAAAAACTTTAATGGGAGTGCTTCTTTAACTTGCTTGAACCCATGTCAGTTATTACATGATTCTCTGTAACATGTTTTTGCAGGTTATCTCTTATTAGGTCTTCAAATATCTTGCACACCACTGATATTGATATTACTGTACTGTAGTAGCCTGGATCCACCTTCTTACCTTTCTTAACCCCTTTCTGACATCTGACATACTATCCCGTCCAGGTGACTCGGGCCCATATGACTGTGAACAGGATAGTATGTCATAGGCGATCAGCTGCGCTCACGGGGGGAGCGCAGCTGATCGTGGCCGGGTGTCAGCTGATTATCACAGCTGACACCCGGCACTATGTGCCAGGAGCAGTCACGGACCACTCCAGGGCACATTAGCCCCTGGCACACTGTGATCAAACATGATCGCAGTATTCCGGCGGCATAGGGAAGCATCGCGCAGGGAGGGGTCTCCCTGCGTGTTTCCCTGAGACCCTCAGAACAACTCGATGTGATCGCGCTGTTCCGAGGTCCTCCTCCCTGCAGGACCTCGGATCCAACATGGCCGCAGGGTCCTTCCGGGTCCTGCAGGGAGGTGGCTTGTCAGTGCCTGCTGAGAGTAGGCGCTGAGAAAGCCTCCTGCAGTGCCTGTCAGATCGCTGATCTGACAGAGTGCTGTGCAAACTGTCAGATCACCGATCTGACATTATATAGTAATGTCCCACCCTGGTACAAAGTAAAAAAATAACATATGTAAACATAATTTTAAAAAAATTTCTAAATAAAAGAAAAAAAATATTCACGAATAAATTCATTTCTTTATGTAAATAAAAAACAAAACAATAAAAGTACACATATTTAGTATCGCCACGTCTGTAACGACCCGCACTATAAAACTGTCCCAGTAGTTAACCCCTTTAGTGAACCCTTTAAAAGAAACAAAAAAAAAAAACAATGCTTTATCATCATACCGCTGAACAAAAAGTGGAATAACACACGATTAAAAAGATGGATATAAATAAACATGATACCGCTGAAAAGTCATCTTGTCCCGCAAAAAACGAGCCTCCAAGTAGCATCATCTGCGAAAAAATAAAATAAGTTATAGCTCGCAGAATAAAGTGATGCAAAAATAATTATTTTTTTATATAAAATTGTTTTTATCGTATAAAAGAATCAAAACATAAAAAGAAGATATAAATGAGGTATCGCTGTCATCATACTGACCTGAGGAATAAAACTGCCTTATCAATTTTACCACACGCGGAACGGTATAAACGCCCCCCCAAAAGAAATTCATGAATTGCTGGTTTTTGTTCATTCTGCCTAACAAAAATCGTAATAAAAAGCGATCAAAAAATGTCATGTGCCCGAAAATGGTACCAATAAAAACGTCAACTCGTCCAGCAAAAACAAGACCTCACATGACTCTGTGGGCCAAAATATGGGAAAATTATAGCTCTCAAATGTGGTGATGCAAAACCTATTTTTTGCAATAAAAAGCTTCTTTTAGTGTGTGACAGCTGCCAATCATAAAAACCCGCTATAAATAGTAAATCAAACCCCCCTTTATCACCTCCTTATGGTTACGGTCACAAATTTCTTCATCACTCACGCATTGAAACTCCACTTCATCACTGTGTTGTCTCTCACTAATATCCTTTGCAGAAACAGTATGTGCAATGATGTTTCCAATTCTGCATTTCAATGTTTCAGCACTATCCCTTAACTACTATTGCAGTATGTATTGTCTCTCTATAGTTTAACCATAGCTTTTGGACTTCACTGAACTTCACCTTGACCGGAACCGTTGTTGGCTCAGCAGCACACAATACTTGTCTCCTCTGACTTACCATCTCACTTGTTATGCACTGTTCACAGTAGCATCTAGCGACATTTGTTTATGAATACTGTAAATGCATTTATATTATATTTCTAATTGGAAGTATTTTTCTGAGGAAGGTCCAGGATTGGACCGAAAACGTTTAAAAATATAAACTTCTGTCTATTTGGATGCCACAATAAAAAACATTGTTCACCTGCTTTTATTGTTGAGTGCCAAGTTCATTATACTTTATCACCTCATTAGTTAGGGAAAAATAATAAATTTTAAATTTCCATTTTCCTAATAGGGTTAGGGTTAAGGTTGGAGTTAGAATTGGGGGTTTCCACTGTTTAGGCTCTCCAAACGCGACATGGCGTCTTATCTCAATTCCAGCCAATTTTGCGTTGAAAAAGTCAAATGGCGCTCCTTCCCTTCCATGCTCTGCTGTGCGCCGAAACAGTGGTTACCCCCCACATATGGAGTATTAGCGTACTCCAGACAAATTGCACAACAACTTTTGGGGTCCAATTTCTCTTGTTACCCTTGGGAAAAAAAAATTGGACCTGAAATATTTTTTTGGGAGAAAAAAAGTTATATCTTAATTTTTTTTAAACATTCAAAAAATTCCTGTGAAGCACCTGAAGGTTTAATAAACTTCTTGAATGTGGTTTTGAGCACCTTGAGGGGTGCAGTTTTTAGAATGGTATCACTTTTGGGTATTCTCTATCATATAGAACCCTAAAAGTGACTTCAAATGTAATGTGGTTCCTAAAAAAATGGTGTTGTAAAAATGAGAAATCACTGGTTAATTTTTATCCCTTATAACTTCGTAACAAAAAAAAATTTAAGGGCATGAAAATTCAAATTTGAAAAATTGTGAAATTTTCAAAATTTTCGCCAAATTTCCATTTTTTTTCACAAATAAACGCAAGTTATATCAAAGAAATTTTACCTCTAACATGAAGTACAATATGTCACGAGAAAACAATGTCAGAATCGCCAGGATCCAAGGAAGCGTTCCAGAGTTACTACTTCATAAAGGGACAGTGGTCAGAATTGTAAAAATTGTCCCGGTCATTAACGTGCAAACAACCCTCGGGGTAAAGGGATTAAATCTCAGCAGCATGTAAGACTCCAATCTTGGAACGACAACCCTATTACAAGAGAGTATAAGAATATGAGACACATCAATTAATGTCAATTACTGAGGTCAACTTCCTCAATATCCAATGATAAATGGCATCAGGCCTGGGACCTTTGTCAATTTTTAACTTGCACAGATGCAGACTTACATCTTCTTGTGTTCATTTAGTTAGATTGGATGGTGAACTTTAATTTCTGCCTTCTGACTGATTCCTGGCTCAGGAAGGTCATTGGTGAACATGGATGAAGTGACTTGTCATATTTGAAAAATTTGGCCTGGTCAGGAAGGTGAAAATTGGCTTCAGCTGGAAGGGGTTTAAGAGATAGCAAGTCAATTTAGGCATAGTATGAATATTTATGAATATTTTTTTTCCATGGAAAACCCCATTAATTACTAATAAACTTTGTTTAAATGGTGCCTGGTCTTTAATCTTTCCATGCCTGTTACAATGACCAGTTCATCATTAGTAACCAGGCAATATTTATATATTAAAATTAATGAAAACAACTAATTAAGCAGAATATACTGATTTCATGCATTGTGGTGATAGCTGAAGGTTATTTAGCATCTTGGAGCCGTCATTAGCTCGTTATAATTAGCCGCAGATCAAACATACGCACAGTATCATGAAACATTTCTCAGCTGACAAGTGATGTGCAGCACAACTATAGAAGAAAAATACATCCTGCCTGAAAACACTGAAAGGTGTCAAGGCATACAGAAGGTGTCTTCACAGGAATTGCCGCAAGGGATTTGTAAGATGTTGGTGACAAATGAAAAGAAACATAAGAATACCTGAGCTATACCCTAGGGAACTGTGAAAAAAGTGTCTGCAATAAAAAGAAGCTTTATGCATTTGAGTCACAGTGAGAAATGATGTGTCAAACTAGAAAAACTGATATCTGGATAAGAAAATGTTTTATTACAATTTAAAGAGTCCAAGTAATTAAAAGACATGCCAACATGAACACTGCAGCAGACTCAATGGGGTAGAGCTATTAAAATTGAGACACTATCCAAACAATGAGCCAGTCTATCCCCCAGTGCTGTATGGAATACTAGAATTTAAAAATGTCAGAGAAACTTGATAAATCAGCCAAATCCAAAAGCCCCTCTGGTACTTGTGAAGAAATGGCAGATTTTTGGCGGGGGCGCATTTCAAATTTGTGATGATGTCTTTAATGCGCTGTAGAAATTAATGGCGCTATATTTGAAGAGTTTTGGGATCAACACTAACAGGGCTTCACTTGGGTAATGCCCATGTTAGGGTGGAAGTCCTTACAAAGGGCACAACAGGTATTATAGGTTCAACATACTTACCTTCCCCTTCCTCTAGTGCTTTATTCCATGGGCAATTGTATCATGGGTGACTATCTATGTAAGAAGAAGGAAAGTGCCGCGGGTACCTGTTTTGTGTCGGGTTCCGGAACTGTCGGGGCTGTCTCCTCTGTTGTCCAGGGGAAAGCTTAAGAGACTGGACCAATCTTTGCAGGTGGAAGCAGGGAGGTGTGGCTAAGGGTTTACAGCCACAGCAAGCACAGAAACGGGCACACTTGGCTGAAACAGACAGTGCGCAGCAGGGAGAAGAGGGTGCTCCAGCCCTCGAGCATCAGTACAGCGCAGGCCCGCGCTCAAGCATCCCCACCGCCTCAGACAGAGATTGTGATAAGAGATGTGGTGTGTGCCCGTTGATCAACGAGAAGCGAGTTGCCAAACACTTCAGGCTAGTGAGTACTGCACGAGTACCGCCAAAGAGAGACCGGGTGCAGTACCGCCATCTGTGCCCGATTCCCAAGTGTACATGTCATGCTGTAATGCTGAGGGTTACTGCAGAGTAACACAAACTCCACTAGATGGCAGCAGAGTGGACAATGAGCTAAATATCCTGCAATGAAGCAGACCAGGAGCACTACAGCGAAGCAACCACTAGGTGGCAGCAGAATAGTCAGAGAGCTCAGTAGATACCACCAGAGAGTAGTGCAGTACCAAGGGGAAATACAAAGCCATAAGTCAGGTCACAAGCCAAGGTCAGAATGCCAGTGAAACCGCAGATAAGCAAAACAAACGGGTAGTCTGAACACGGTCCAAAGGTCTGCAAAGGAATGTCAGACGTAAAGGGGCCATCCAAGTGGGTAGTCTGAACATGGTCCAAAGGTCAGCAACGAAGTGTCAGATACAAAGGGGCAATCACAAACGGGTAGTCTGAACACTGTCCAAAGGTAATCAAACACGGGTAGGGTCAGATGAACGCAGCAGAACAGATAAGGAACTCACCAGAGCCAGCTAAACACACCTAAGGTAAGCAGTATAACTGACATTGCACACAGGTAGCAGCACAGAGATATAGCAGCCCGGACACAGGAACTAGACAGGGAAAATTAATCCCTGACATGACCAGGCCTGGAAAGGAGAAACAAGACAAAAACCCAGCCTGGATCATGACAGTACATCTGCCGAGTCACGTTGTGCTCAGATACTGCAGTGGCCCACACTCCTCCGGCCACACCAGTATATGGACTAGGGGTTCAGCGGAGGGTGCCGTAGACCAACCACTGCAGCCAGAAGATGGAGCATCGTTACCTTCCAGACCTCAACAGACAAGCTCCGCACCAGCTGTTGTTGGCGCCATCACCTGCTCTGTGGCTATCACATCTTGAGAAACGACTGACAGGATAAGTTGACTCGGTAAGAAGTTAATACCTTTCCTACTGTTCTTTAACTCTGCACACTATTTAAATTTTTGTACTGCTTATTCCTCTGTTAACCGTTTACCTCCCTGCATGGAGTATATAACTGTTAAGTAAAACTGTTAACCCTTGCTCTGTCTCCTGTCCATCACTGCATCCTGCAACCTGCTCACATCTAAAACAGCATCATATTTCGCATTTATACCAGAAACTCGTATAAATACATTGTAACCTGCATCAGTGAGGAAATGTCATATAATCTTTTTGAAACTATATTTTATTTATTATTTATTTTACTCAATAATTTACTTGGTTCACACCACCGTATTTTCTCTTATCTGATGGATGATTAAAATATAGAAAAAAAATTCTCCTTATTCTTCTGTCAGTTTGTGAAAAATAGACTGCACTCAGATGTCATCTGAACGCAGTCTGATGGTTTCCACAGACTCATTTTTCTATGTTCTCTGGTTCACTTGTGTAGTGAATAGAAGAGATTGTGGGTGAGATTAGAAGAAGACCAATGTGACAGCCAGGGCCGGCGCCAGGTTTTTATGGGCCCTGGGTGAAAGAGTCTCAGTGGGCCCCTTTAACACAGACCACGATTCATGATGCACAGATACTGCAGAGAAATATGGGAATAGTACAATGCCAAACACTTCACTTCTTCCATTACATGACTGATATCTATTGTAAATTGTACAATAGCTCAAAAACCGCCAAATCCTCACAGCGCACAGTACAGACTGGACAGTACAGTCCTCCATACAATATTATGGGCACCACATAGTCTCCCCCTCATCACCCATATAATACCCCATGCAGGATGTCACCTCCCCATCCCCCATATAATGCTCCATACAGAATACTGGACCCAATATAATGCTCCATACAGAATACTGGACCACATAAATTGCTCCATACAGGATACTGTCCCCATATAATGCTCCATCCAAAATATGGAGCTCTCCTCTGCACTGTGCTGCGTTCTGCGCTGTTACGGCTCAGGAAAGGGTGCTGTGGAAAGACTCCCCATTATCATCATCATTGCCTGCCCATCATCATCATCATTGCCTCCCCATCATCATCATTGCCTGCCCATCATCATCATCATTGCCTCCCATCATCATCATCATCATTGCCCCATCATCATCATCATCATTGCCTCCCATCATCATCATTGCCTGCCCATAATCATCATCATCATCGCCTCCCCATCATCATCATCATCATTGTCTCCCCATCATCATCATTGCCTGCCCATCATCATCATCATCATTGCCTCCCCATCATCATCATCATCATTGTCTCCCCATCATCATCATTGCCTGCCCATCATCATCATTATCATTGCCTCCCCATCATCATCATCATCATTGCCTCCCCATCATCATCATCACTGCCTCCCCACCACCATCACACATACAGCACTCTCTCACATACACACACACAAAGCACCGCACTACATACACACACACTGATACACACACAACACACAGACACATACACCTCACATCTCACCTGTCCGGTGTCCGCGCTCTCTCTGCCACAGCCGGCCACTGAATGATGACGTCATTCAGTGGCGCTGCTGAAAGGAAGCGCAGGCGCCCTGCAGGCATCCTCTGGAGCCCAGAGCTGCGACAGCGGAGGCGCGGGGAGAGGTAAGTATTTGCCAGCTGCTGCCGGGCCCTGAGCAAGCTGGGGGGGCCCAGTGGCGGCGCTGGTACCGCTCTCATCTGCTAATGGGTGCCAGGGTGCCCGACGGTGAGTGGGCCCCCCCGCCTGCTCAGGGCCCCGGCACTTGCCGGGGTGCTGACGCCGGCCCTGGTGACAGCAGCTCCCTCTCCTTCGTTGGCTCAGCTGCCACATCACTACCTTTCTAACCACCTTCCCACTGTAGTGGTCAAAAAGTCCTCTGCTACATTCCAGATTCACTGTAATCCACTTTTTTGCTTGTATTCATTACTTCATCTCTGATAAACACTCTGCTGCCTATCTCTTAGTCATCATATGCTTGAATATGATATATACACTGCTCAAAAAAAAAAATAAAGGGAACACTAAAATGCCACATCCTAGATATCATATATGAATGCTTCTTCACTGTATCATTTGCCAAAAGTACCAATTCCTGGTTTAAATGCAACAGTATCACTGTGCTTGCTTGGCCGGCAAACACGCCTGGCCTTAACCTCATAGAGAATCTATGGGGTTTTGTAAAGAGGAAGATGAGAGACACCAGACCCAACAATGCAGACGAGCTGAATGCTTCTATCAAAGCAACCTGGGCTTCCATAACACCTCAGCAGTACCACAGGCTGATCGCCTCCATGCCACACTGCATTGATGCAGTAATTGATGCCAAAGAAGCCCGACCAAATATTGAGAGCATTTCCTGAATATACATTTCAGTAGGACAACATTTAGGATTGTAAAATCTTTTTTTCAAGCTGGAGTTATAAAATATTCTAATTTACTGAGATAATGACTTTTTGGTTTTCATTGGCTGTAAGCCATAATCATCAAGATTAACAGAAATAAACACTTGAAATACATCACTCTGTTTGTAATGACTCTAATATATGAGTTTCACTTTTTGTATTGAAGAACTGAAATAAATTAAGTTTTTGATGATATTCTAATTTTGTGAGATGCACCTGTAATTCCTGTATTTCCATGGATAGTGTGTTATGGTTGGCAGATTGCATTAAATAAAGATGTGTAACAAAGTGCAATCGCAATCCGGGGTCCACCATGCAGAGATGTAAAACTGCTGCTATTGAGTAATGGAAGAATACACGGCAAGCATACAGCTAAACACGACTGCGTTAACTCCACGCAGTGTGAACACAATACACAGCACACAGCTCTGTTAACGTCACAGAGCGAAAAAGCTAAGGGTTAAGCTCGCTCTGTAATTGACCCATGCCAAACGCACACATGGCCAAAACAGACGCAGAGTCAAAAGGAAAATGCTACACTGATGCTAGTTACCTAAAACAAAACCCTGTAGAACTCACAGGGGAGCAAAAAAGCTCTGTAGGTGGACTTGCTTTGCTACTCAGCTGTGCTAACTGCACACACGACTGGATACAGATGCTAGAAGCCAAGCAGCAAGCAAAAATCCTACTTGGTTCTAAGCTGAGCAAGAACTCAACACACACACGTGCAGCCAGAATGAAAGCGTATCCACTCACACCCACCAACACAAATGATACTAGTGCGCTCGTGGGAGTCACCGAGAGCACTTTAAACCCAAAGCTCCACTCCAAACACTCACACCGACATCCCCCGCGGCCAAACCGGAGCTGCCACATCACCAGAGCAGATGACATCTGAGCAGCGCTGGGTGGAAGTGAAAATATTGAAATGGATGGAAAAACTGCTAAATGGAAAAAGAACAGCATAGGGAAGCCCGCTAGAAGCATCTGACTCCCTGATCGCTGCAGAGAACAATGGTGTAACACTTTTACTCCACTTTAAGGTATGACAACAAAACAATCAAAATCAATGAGAAATTGCAGCTTACTGAAAAAATATGTTATAAATATGTTTATTTATAAAGGAAGCAAAAAATGGCTAACATTTGATGTATTAGGGACTCAGATGCACCCTGTATTAGAAATAAAGGAGGTCTAATAGACATGTAGTGGTACTCCTATATTCATAAAGGCTATGCACTAAATGCAGAGGCTGCCAAAAATTAGAAGCAGGGCCATCCATACACCCTTGAAGGCATTAACTGTAATATCCCATTCAAATATTATGAACAAAGTGTTGTTGTGGTAATTCCGCACTCATAAAAACTCTACAGATAATGCAAAGCCTGCAAACAAATTACAAGCAGGGTCATCTATACACCCTTAAAGGCAATAATTGAAGGATCTCATTCAAATATTGCGAACAAAGTGTAGCTGTTGTAATCCCACATTTATAAAAGCTCTGCACCAGGTGCCAAGCCTGCCAAATATTACCAGCAGTGTCATCCATACATTCTTCAAGGCACCGACTGTAGTATATAATTCAAATATTATGAACAAAATGTAGTTTTGATACTCCCAGACTCATAAAAGGTCTGTACTAAGTGTAAAGCCTGCGAAAAATTACAAACAGGCTCATCCATAAACCCTTGAAGGCATCAACTATAGTATTTCATTTAAATTTTGTAAATAAAAGGTAGTTTTGGTACCACACACTTATAAACGTTCTGCACTAAGTTCAAAACCTGCGAAATAATATTAGCAGGGTCATCATTACAACCTACAAGGCACCAACAGTACTAGCTCTTTCAAATATTGTGAATAAAGTGTATTTGTGGTACTTTCACAATCATAAAAGCTCTGCACACAGTGCAAAGCCTGTGAAAAATTGCAAGCAGGGTCTACATATAGTCTTAATTGATCCAATCTTGAATTCACTAACTATAGCTTCTCATTCAAATATCGTGAACAAAATTAATTGTAGTACTCCCACACCTATAAAAAGTCTGCACTAAGTGCAAAGCCTGCCAAATATTACAAGCACGGTCATGCATACATTCCTCAAGGTACCAACTGTAGTATCTCTTTAAAATATTGTGATGAAAGTGTAGTTGTGGTACTCCCACACTCATAAAAGTCTGCAAACAATGCAAAATCTGCCAAAAAGTACAGTAAGGGTCATCCATACACTTTTAAATTCACCAACTGTAGGGTTTCATTTAAATATTGTGAATGAGCAAAATTTAGTTGTAGTGCTCCTACACTTATAAAAAGTATACAATTACTGCATATCCTGTCAAACATTACAAGCAAGGTCATAAATACACTTTTTAAGGCACCAACTGTAGTATCTCATTCAATATTGTGAACAAAATGCAGTTGTGGTACTACCACATTTATAAAAGCTTTGCAGACTGAGCAAAGCATGCGAACAATTGCAAGCAGTGTCATCCAAACACTCTTGAAGGCACCAAATGTAGTATCATTAAAATATTCTGAAAATGCAGTTGTACTCCCACATTCATAAAAGCTCTGGACACAGTGTAAAGCCTGCCAAAAATTACAAGAAGGGTCATACACATTTCAGATCACCAACTGTAGTATCTCATTCAAATATTGTCAACAAAATTTAGCTGTGGTACTCCCACACTTATAAAACATCTGCATTAAGTGCAAAGTCTGCCATATATTACAAGCAGGGTCATCCATACATTCTTCAAGGCACTAACTGTAGTACGATCATGCAAATATTGTGAATAAAGTGTAGTTGTGGTACTCCCACACTCATAAAAGTTCAACACTAAGTGCAAAACATGCTAAAATTTCAAGGAGCGTTATCCATACATTCTTCAAGGCACCAATTCTAGTACCCTCATGCAAATATTGTGAATAAAGTGTAGTTGTGGTACTCTCACACTCATAAAAGCCCTGCACACAGTGAAAATCCTGCCAAGAATTACAAGCAGGGTGATCCATATATTCTTCAAGGCACAAACTGTAGTATCTCATTCAAATATTGTGAATAAAGTGTAGTTGTGGTACTCCCACACTCATAAAAGTTAAACACTAAGTGCAAAACATGCTAAAATTTCAAAAAGCGTTATCCATACATTCTTCAAGGCACCAATTCTAGTTTCCTCATGCCAATATTTTGAACAAAGTGTAGTTGTGGTACTCCCTCATTCGTAAAAGCTCTGCACACAGTGCAAAGTCTTAAAAAAGGCATTGAAAAACTGTAGCAAGTTCAGAGAAGTGCTACCAGGATGGTAAGCGCACTGCAAAGTATGTCATACAAGGAACTGTTAAGGATTCTGAGAATGTTTAGCTTGCAAATCAGAAGGCTAAAGGTACTGCCACACTAAACAATCCCGCTAGCGATCACTATAACGACGCATACTAATGCGATCGCTAGCGGGATTGTTTCTATATCGCTAAATGCGGCCACATTTAGCGATATAGTTAACGACGCTATCGCCGTTAGCGATCTTCTTAACGACTTTAGCGGTACAAAAGTACCGCTAAATCGCTAAGAAAAGGTGCCACACAGCGATTAGATACTTACCCAGCGGGAGCGCCAGCGATGAAATAGGGTCCGGAGCGATTCCAGCGACGAGCGAGATCACAGCAGGAAGCTCGTCGCTGGAAGCTGCCGCACTGAACAATATCGCTAACGGGATCGCTAAATAGTGACGTTTTTTAGCGATCCCGTTAGCGATATTGTTTAGTGTGGCATACCCTTAAGAGGAGACTTAACAGCTGTGTACAAATAGCTGAAGGGATGTCACAGTGTAGAAGGATAATCATTATTCTCATTTGCAAATGTAAACACGAGAAGCATAGGAATGAAACTGAAAGGGAGAAGGTACAGTTTAGATATTAGAAAAAATGTTTTGACATTGAGGGTGATCAATGAGTGGAACAGGCTGACACTAGAGGTGGTGAGTTCTCCTTCAATGGAAGTCTTCAAACAGAGGCTGGACATCTGTCTAAGATGGTTTAGTGAATCTGGCATTGAGCAGGAGGTTGGACAAGGTGACCCTTGAAGTTCCTTCCAACTCTAAAATTCGATGATTCTATGAAAAATTACAAGAAGCGTCATCCATACAATCTTGAATTCATTAACTATAGCTTCTCATTCAAATATTGTTAACAAAATGTTCTTGTGGTACTTCCAACACTCATAAAAAGTCTACACTAAGTGCAAAACTTGACAAATATTATAAGCAGGGTCATAAATAAATTCTTCAAGGCACCAACTGTAGTATCTCATTAAAATATTGTGAACAAAGTGTAGGTGTGATACTCCCACACTCATAAAAGTTCTGCACTAAGTGCAAAACCTGCCAGAAGTTGTCAGCAGGGTCATCCATACATCCTTAAAGTAATCAACTATAGTATCTCCTTAAAACATTGTGAACAAAGTGTAGCTGTGGTCCTCCCACCTGCATAAAAACTCTGCAAACAGTGCCTAGCCTGCCAAAAAGTACAAGAAGGGTCATGCATGCACCCTTGAATTCACCAACTGTAGTATCTCATTTAACGATTGTGAAAAAAATGTAGTTCTGATACTCACACACTGATAAAAAGTCTGCAGTAAGTGAAAAGCCTACCAAAATTTAAAAGCAGGGTCATCTATACATTCTCCAAGGCACTAACTGTATGGATTTCATTCAAATATTGTGAACAAAGAGTAGTAAGCAGGGTCATCCATACATTCGTTCAATGCACTAACTGTAGTATCTTCTTTAAATATTGTTAACAAAGTGTAGTTGTGGTACTCCCACACTCATAAAAGCTCTGCAGGTAGTGCAAAGTCTGCCAAAAAATACAAACAGGGTCATCCATACACTCTTGAAGTCAACAACTGCAGTATTACATTCAAATATTGTGAAGTAAGTATAGTTGTGCTTCCACACACATAAAAGCTCTGTATACAGTTAAAAGCCTGCTAAATATTACGAGTAGGATCATCCATACACCCTAGAAGGCAGCATCTGTAGTGTCTCATTCGAATATTGTGAACAAAGTATAGTTGTGGTACTCCCACAC
>JARQOD010000001.1:111289814-111332961 GCA_033576555.1 Oophaga sylvatica | reverse complement strand
GGGGGGGGGAAACGGTGGACGGGGAACAGGAGGAGGAGGGGGGAAAAACGGAGACGGGGGAAGCATGGGACAGACAGGGGGAGAACGAGGACGGGGAAGCATGGAGGAGGACAAGGAGCAGGGAGCAGGACGGGGGGAGAACAGTGGACGGGGAACATGGAGGAGGACGGAGGGGAGAACGGAGGACGGGGGAAGCATGGAGCAGACGGGGGAGAACGGAGGAGGGGGGAAGAAAGGAGGAGGACGGGGGGAGAAAGAGGATGGGAAGCAGGGAGGAGGATGGGGGGAGAACGGTGGACGGGGGAAGCATGGAGGAGGACGAGGGGAGACGGAGGACGGGGAAGCAGGAGGAGGACAAGAGCACGGAGCAGGACGGGGGAGGATGGAGGGCACAGAGGAGCACGGAGCAGGACGGGGGTAGGGGTGGAGGGCACAGAGGAGCACGGAGCAGGACGGGGGCACAGGAGGACAGAGAAGGAATGGGGGAGCACAGCGGAGGACGGAGCAGGAGGGGGGGAGTACAGAGGAGAATGGGGAGCACAGAGCTTGATGGGGAGAAAGGACAGGAGGGGGGCAGCACAGAGCAGGAGGCAGTTTATACACCCGCTTATACACAGTCAATAAGTTTTCCCAGTTTATTGTGGCAAAATTAGGGGGTCGGCTTATACACGGGTCGTCTTATACACGATATATACGGTATATATAAAAAAAAAATAGTTTTTCATCGCTTTAACTGCAACTAAACTTTTTAGTTTTCGCTGATGATGCTGTGTGGTGGCTCTTTTTGTGGGACAAGATGACATTTTCAGGGGTACCATGTTTTTTTAAATATCCGTCTTTTTGATCGCGTTTTTATCCATTTTTTGGGTTCGGCAGTATGATGATAAAGCATTTTTTTTGCCTTGTTTAAAGCATTTTTTTTGCCTGTTTTTTTTTTTTTTAAGGGTTTTACTAAAGCGGTTAACTACAGGGACAGTTTTATAGGGCGGGTCATTAACGGACTCGGTGATACTAAATATGTGTCTTTTATTGTGTTTTAATTTTTTTACATTAAGAAATGAATTTATTGGGGAATATTTTTTTTCCCTTTATTTAGGAATTTTTTTACACGTATATTTTTTATTTTTTTACATTTTTTCTTTGTCCCAGGGTGGGACATCGCTGTATAAAGTCGATCGCTGGTCTGACAGTTTGCACAGCACTTTTGTGAGACCACGATCTGACAGGCACTGCAGCAGGCTTTCTCAGTGCCTGCTATTAGCAGCGCTGAGGAAGCCGCCTCTCTGCAGGACCCAGAAGTACCCCGTGGCCATCTTGGATCCGGGGTCCTGCAGGAGGAGGCTCTCTCAGAACAACTCAATCATATCACGTTGCTCTGAGGTCTCAGGAAGCACGCAGGGAGCCCCCTCCCTGTGTGATGCTTCCCTATGCCCCCGTGCCAGGGGTTAATGTGCTGGGAGCAGTCCGTGACTGCTCCTGGCACATAGTGCCAGATGTCAGCAGTATATATTTACCCAAGGCTGGATTGGCCTTCTGGCAATTCTGGCAATTGCCAGATGGGTTGGTACCTGCACTGGCTGCTCTGTCAGTTGGTGTCTCTTGGTACCTTCCACTGCACAGAGATTAACGCTGCACCCATTTTCCATGAGTCATGAAAGAGATAACACCTCAGCCAGTCAGCATGATCCTTAACTACAGCTAGCCAGCCTCACAGGAGCCGGCTGAGCTACATAGAATCCATACACTGAAGAGCAGCAGCTGTTCAGCTGGTGAGAAGGACTTTTTCCCAATGTGCTTTAAGATGTGTTAGGTAGTACCTTTGTCCTCTTTTTTGTCCAGCGGCTCCTGCTTCTGTTCTACTGCTGCCATCTTGCTATACCTGATCTTGGGCGTACAAGCCATGGCGCATGATTTCAATGTCATGTTCCCCCAGTCAAGGGCGCACCAACGCCAGCTGCCAGCCTCTGATTGGCCATCGGCGTATATGGCAGCATAGGGAGCCATCACAATATATTTCAGCTGTATGTCGCGGAACCCCTCCAACTCTGGGCCCCTGTGCAGCTGCACCAGCGATATGTCCAACCCTGCCATTACTGATCTCTGTGGCACCCCACTGATAACTGTGAGTGTTCCTTTAATAACCACTTTCTTTTTCCTATCACTGAGCCAGTTGTTAGCTCAGTTACACATATTTTCCCCTGGTGCCATTGATTTCATTTTATGAACCAACCTTTTGTGTGGCGCCATATGAAATGCCTTTGATAAGTCTAGATAGACAAAATCCACTGTGTTCCCCTGGTCCAATCTAAAGCTTACCTCCTCATAGATCAGATTAGATTGCAGGACAGATCCTCATAAAAATATGTTGATATTGGGAAATTAGGTTATTCTTATTGAGATGCTCCAGAATAGTGGAGACAGTGGTCGTGTGGTGACAGTGGTGAGTGGGGCGGTGCTGAGGAGGCATGCAAGTTACTGCCGTGACAGCAGCAGTCCTGTGATTTAGACCCTGTTATAATAGAATTATTGAATATTTGAAATAGCGGTCTGCCTATTATGGTACTTGAAGAAGTATTCCCATCAGTTTTTATACTTTCAAAATATTGCAATTATCATATTAAGTAACATGGTGTACTTACAATTGCCCAATTTACCTTCCTACCCAGTTAATACTTCTCTTTTTGTGATAAATGTAGAAACAGGAAGTCTCTTATCCCTGTGTGTAGCCCTGGTATTTAAGGTATACAATACCAGGAGGATGAGTGGAGAGGTAACGGTTAAGGGCTCTACATGACATCACATACACTTAGACACACCCACAGGGAGTGTTCAGAGTCAGTCAGTGAGTCTAGCCTGGACCTGTGAGGAGGAAGGAGCAGAGTCTAGCTCGGGTGGCTCAGGACTGAGTCATTCCCACTGTTGTGCAGTTCAGAGAAGTGGAGGCCAGTAAAGGTGAGCCAGATTACCTCAGCCTGGTCAGAGCTGTGCCCCACTGGCAGACGGACTGAGACAGCTATTGAGAGTGTGAGCAGGTCGAAGGGCACAGTGGAAGGAATTGAGAAGTGCTTTAGGATTGGAGAAGTCCTGCACATTGTCACCGGTCACTGGGGACCGACGTGTCACTATAGCTCCAGGCATAGTGATAAAAGAACCAGAGGCTTACTGGACCTTAGGTGCAGCAAGCAGCCCTTGGAGTGTCAGTACGTAACAGAGGTCAGTTGGAATAGGAACTTTGAGCCTGATCAGCAACAGAAAGAACCTAGTTCCATCATTGGAAGGCTTCGACCACTATACTGACCGGGCAGTACAGCGTTGACATAGCTGGAGTTTAAGGAGTGAACTACGCTTTATGCTGGTTGGACTCACCCTGATTGGAAAGTCAAGGAGGCCCCTAACTTGCTCAGCCGTTGCCTCAAAACTCATCCTCCATCAACCCCATCAGCCTCCCTGGGACGTGCCTGAACAACTTGAAGTAAAAGGTATGGAAAGACGCTGATGTGTGAGACTGTGTTATTCAATTGCACCCCTGCACAACCCTATCATAATTATCGACCTGAGGGAAGAGTCCCACCTGTAGGGGACCCGACATCTAGCTGCCTCACCATCCCCTCAGAGATCTACAGCAGCGCTGGTACAAATTACCAGAGACTACAGGTGGCGTCACGAACTGTAAATATATCTATCCCCTGTAAATATTCCCCAACATACGCCTGACCGCCAGGGCCACAGACCGAGCCACCGCTACCTGTGACAACCCCATAGACTTCTACGGGCTCGGCTCTGAGTATCCCATTGCCCTGGAAACCCACAATTGTGGTGCGTGGTCGAGACAACAACTTGGCGTCACGAACAGGATACGAAACTCGCAAAATTGCGAGCCCTGTGTGCCTGTGGAATCGTTTTTGTGAAAAAGGACTGTCTGTGCTTTTGGCGCCAAATACCGCCATATTTGTCGCCATATTCGCGCCCTGAGGCGCTGGAGAAGAAGGTGGGCGTACCTGAAAGAGCGCGCAGAGTCTTGGACACGCCCCCGGTTCTGACTCATCGGCAGGTCCTGCGACAGGAAGTGAACGCTCTGACATCAGAGCGCCTGCGACGAAGGTCCTGTTCCCACTGCGGTGCCTGTGAAATAGCAGCGTCTGAAACCGGTAGGCTCCGTTTAACCAAGGGGGCGCTAAGATGTCACAGCAACCAGCCGACAGTGCAGCCCCAGCCGGAGGCCCCAATCCCGCACCGCCTGGCATTGTAGCGCCAGATGAGGGCGCAGGTCCAGCACCCAGTCCGGTAGTCCCGATCATGCCACTAACGCTCCCCTATATGCCAGGGGCGAAATGGCTTCCCCAGTACAGCGGTGAGCCAGGCACATTAGCAGGCTTCAAGCGGAAGTTATGCAGCATCCTAGAAATGTACTCTATGCCGGAGAGGCAAAAAGCTGCTGTGCTGATAGGGCAGCTAACTGGCGCTGCTGAGAGGGAAGTGGAGACTTGGGATACCGTTAATCAGGAGTCGATACCTGCGATCTTCCTTAAGCTGCATGCCATATTTGAGGACCGCACAGAAACGGATCTCCGGATGGCCTTCTATCACTGTTCACAACAGCCAGGTGACAGCATCAGGGACTACGCTTGCCGACTACAGGGAGCCCTGAGAGCCCTCAAGCAGATTAACAATTTAAATGCTATCGACGAGAATAAGATGCTGAAAGAGCAATTTATACAGGGGTTGAGATCCCAAGAGGAACGCAGAACTGTAAACTGGTGGTCCTTGGACCATCCGGATGCTACCTTTGATGCCCTAAAGGACATGGCAATAAAAGGGCTGCGGCCCCTGGGCAAACCCGAGGTGGCAACCCAACATCATCAGGCTGAAGTCACTCTGGAACCGGCAGTAACCCCCTTTTCCCCGCTAGTGGCCGAAGCCAAAGCGCAGGTGACACCTCCCAGTGAATTGGATTGTCTGCGCTCAGAGGTGCGCCAGTTGACTAAAAATCTGGCTGCTGTGATGAGTGCCCTGCAACTGCGGAAAGAGGAAGAAGGGAAAATCTTGTTAGCTGACTGCCCGGAAGACGTCCCGTGGATGCACCGGAGAAGAAGGAAGACGTCGCCCCCCCGGAGGGACAACGCTACCCCCAGGAGCGACCTCTGATCAACACCCTCCTCGTCGAGAGATCACCTGTTACCGTTGCAACCGAAAGGTCATATGTCTCCACAGTGTCCTTTAAACGGGCAGAACCTAGGTCCAAGGGCCAACACCCAGGAGAATACCCGTCAGGCCCCCTAGACTGGAACCGCAGGTATGTGGGCGGACGACCCTACCTGTCTATCATTCTAGATGGTATTGCTGTTCCGGCATTGTTAGACACTGGGTCCCAAGTGACCCTAATACCTGATGCCCTATATACTAAGTACTGGTCAATGGACAGTCTTAAACCCCGAGCCCTGACTTTACCGTGTATGCTTCTAATGGTCTTCCTGTAGAAGTACTCGGGACAAAATGTGTAGATGTAAAGGTGGGCAGAGAGGAGTTGAAAGACCAGGGGCTTCTGGTAGTAAAGACTGTAAATGAGGAGAACGGTTTAAATATAATTTTGGGCACTAACATTATCGGTAATTGTTTGGGAGAAGTTGTGTTCTTGCTCCAACAGCTCGCTGAGATTGCCCGACCAAGGCAGAGAGGAGTAATCCAAAGAGAGATCCGGGCCCTGGTGTGTCAGCAGCAAGCGAAGCTTACAGACGGCGAAATTGGTAATGTACGGGTCACTGACTCGGATCCTATTGTGATACCCCCAATGAGTGAAATGATCATCTGGTGCAGGGCAGCCATAGGTCTGAGAGGACAGAATTACCAAGCTGTAGTAGAACCCCACCATTCAGAACATAGACCTACACTTATGACTGCTAGGGGAGTAGTGGAAGTGGTGAATGGAAGAGTACCGGTACGGCTTCTCAATTGGGGAGATGATGAGGTGAACTTACCCCGTTATGCAACCATTGCTAAACTACATGCTGTTGACAATAATTCTATTCTCCCGGCTGAGTCCTTAGACTCCTGTCAAATAGCGGAGGACAATGACCCAGCAACTCAGGTGGCGGAATGGTGTCAGCAGCTCCATGTTGGGACGGACACCACTCCCGCTCACCAGAAGCAAGGGGTATTACGGGTGGTGCAAGAGTACGCCCAAGTGTTTAGCAAGAATCCACTTGATTTTGGGATAATTAAGGGAGTACAACATCATATCCCTACAGGCAGTCATCCTCCCATCAAAGAGCGGTATAGGCCCATACCTCCAGCCCATTATCAGAAGGCTAAAGAAATGTTGCATGATATGAAGAAAGCTGGGGTGATAAGGGATAGTTGTAGCCCTGGGCAGCCCCTCTAGTTCTGGTTAAAAAGAAAGATGGTAGTATGAGAATGTGTGTGGATTACAGGCAGGTGAACCGCATAACACACAAGGATGCATACCCGTTACCACGTATAGAGGAATCATTAGCTGCTCTGAAAACGGCTAACTACTTTTCTACCCTCGATCTGACTAGTGGTTACTGGCAAGTGGCTGTGGCTGAGGAGGATCGTGAGAAAAAGGCTTTCACCACCCCAATGGGGCTCTGTGAGTTCGACAGAATGCCGTTTGGGCTCAGTAGTGCCCCGGGAACATTTCAGAGAGTGATGGAAAACTGTCTGGGACATCTCAATTTTGAAACCGTGCTGCTATACCTAGACGACGTTATCGTGTATTCCAAGACTTATGAGGATCATCTGAAGCACCTGGCAGAAGTATTCGAGTCTCTGTCTAGGTACGGGATGAAGTTGAAACCCTCAAAATGCCATCTACTCAAACAGAAGGTACAATACTTGGGGCACATCGTCAGTTCGGAAGGAGTAGCGCCGGACCCAGAGAAAGTCACTGCCATCCAGAAGTGGCCGGAGCCGAAGAACCTTAAGGAAGTGCGACAGTTCCTGGGACTAACGGGTTACTACAGAAGGTTCGTGAAAGATTACACGAAGAAGGCAGCCCCTTTACAGGACCTCCTAGTAGGACAATCCCTAAAGAGCAGAAACCCTCCCTTTAACTGGGGTAAAGAACAGGCTGAAGCATTCCAAAAGATGAAAGAGATCCTTACAGGTGATGAGATCTTAACCTATCCTGATTACAGCCAACCATTCCTGTTGTACACCGACGCCAGTAATGAAGGTTTGGGAGCAGTTCTCAGTCAGAAGCAGAATGGCCAAGAAAAAGTCATCGCTTATGCTAGCAGAAAACTCAGGCCAACTGAGAGGAATCCGGAAAACTATAGCATTTTCAAGCTGGAGTTTCTGGCGCTGGTCTGGGCCATTACTGAAAGATTTAAGCACTATCTGGCCTCCAATCAGTTCACTGCGTTTACAGATAACAACCCGTTAACACACCTGGAAACTGCCAAGCTGGGTGCCATGGAGCAGCGATGGATGGCTCGGTTGTCCAATTACCAGTTTACTATCAAGTACCGGGCAGGTCGAAAGAATGCTAATGCTGACGCGTTGTCCCGAAGGCCGCATGACTCTGACACGGAAGAAGAATCAGACGACCTGGAAGAAATTGAGCTACCCGCGTTCCATCGAAATGGGGTAGTCCACGAGCATCGAGTCAACAGAAAGCAGTATGGTGCAACATTAAATCCTTTACCCCATCACGGCTGGAAAGAGACTCAGGACAGTGATCCAGTGGTCAGCCGCATCAAGGAGTTGTTAAGACAGGAAGGTTCCTCCTTGGAAAAGGATGCACCTATGTCAGCAAAGCTCCTGTGGAACGAGAAAAGCAGGTTGTTCCTATACCGTGAGAAGTTGTGCAGGAGATACCTCAACCCCAGGACCCACGAGATGGTCTGGCAGATAGTGGTCCCCAAGGCGGACGTCCCAATGGTGTTGGAAGCGTACCACGATCAAGCAGGACACTTTGGCTGGAGAAAGCTGGAGACCCTGTTGAGATGCCGGTTCTACTGGGTAGGGATGCGCAGCTCCATCGAGAGGTGGTGTCGGAACTGTGGACCCTGTGGTCTCAGAAGAAAGGACTACGGTAGTCAGAAGGCACCCCTGCAACCTATCCGGACGACTCGTCCCCTGGAGATTGTGGCCCTGGACCATGTCAAATTGTCGCCAAGTAGATCTGGATACTCATACGCCCTGACCATGGTGGACCATTACTCCAGATTTCTGGTGGTTGTTCCAGTTAAGGACCAGACCGCAGTGACGGCAGCGAAAACCTTTCAAGCAAGCTTCTGCAGACCGCATGGGTATCCGGAGCAAGTATTAACCGATCAAGGACCTGCTTTCGAAGCCGATCTATTCAAGGAGTTCTGTCACATGTATGGGTGTAAGAAAATTAGAACAACACCATACCATCCTCAAACCAACGGTCTTTGCGAAAAAATGAACCATATTGTCCTTGATTTGTTGAGATCCATACCGTTGGAAGACAGGAATCGATGGCCGGATTTACTACCTGATTTGATTGATTTGTGTAACCATATACCTGTAAGTTCCACTAACTGCACTCCAGCCTATCTTATGAGAGCAAGGCCCGGAAGACTACCAATGGATCTAGAACTTGGAGTGGTAGAACCGGAGGCAGACGACGCCATTGAAAACTGGGACATCAATCGGCAAGAACAATACAGAAGAGTGCAAGTCTGCGTAGAAGAAAGTCTCAACAAGGCACGGGGAAAACAGGAAGATATTTACAACAGAAATGCTCCTGCCAAGCCTTTGATGCCTGGAGAAGTGGTATTGAAAAGGAAAAGGAAGATGCACAAATTGGATAACCAGTGGGAACAAGAACCCTACGTCGTACAAGATTCCAAATATGACAACAGAAAAGTTTGTATCATCAGTAAGGACGGAGGAAGAACAATAACCACTGTGTCCAGAGACCATTTGAAATTGTGTCCAGAACCCTTAAAGCTTTGTGAAAAGAACCCTGTCATCAATCAAGAAGAAAGAAAAGAAGAGGTCATACACACGGATTTGGGAGATTTTCTCTGCGGATTGGCCCAGACTGGGAGATGCTGTATAATTCCGGTGTTGCTTGCTAGTTTTATCAGGTATTACAATACCAGGAGGATGAGTGGAGAGGTAACGGTTAAGGGCTACTACATGACACTCCAGGGAATGGCATACACGGTGATGAAGTACTAACACCCACAGGGAGTGTTCAGAGTCAGTCAGTGAGTCTAGCCTGGACCTGTGAGGAGGAAGGAGCAGAGTCTAGCTCGGTGGCTCAGGACTGAGTCATTCCCACTGTTGGCAGTTCAGAGAAGTGGAGGCCAGTAAAGGTGAGCCAGATTACCTCAGCCTGGTCAGAGCTGTGCCCACTGGCAGACGGACTGAGACAGCTATTGAGAGTGTGAGCAGGTCGAAGGGCACAGTGGAAGGAATTGAGAAGTGCTTTAGGATTGGAGAAGTCCTGCACATTGTCACCGTCACTGGGGACCGACGTGTCACTATAGCTCCAGCATAGTGATAAAAGAACCAGAGGCTTACTGGACCTTAGGTGCAGCAAGCAGCCCTTGAGTGTCAGTACGTAACAGAGGTCAGTTGGAATAGGAACTTTGAGCCTGATCAGCAACAGAAAGAACCTAGTTCCATCATTGGAAGGCTTCGACCACTATACTGACCGGGCAGTACAGCGTTGACATAGCTGGAGTTTAAGGAGTGAACTACGCTTTATGCTGGTTGGACTCACCCTGATTGGAAAGTCAAGGAGGCCCCTAACTTGCTCAGCCGTTGCCTCAAAACTCATCCTCCATCAACCCCATCAGCCTCCCTGGGACGTGCCTGAACAACTTGAAGTAAAAGGTATGGAAAGACGCTGATGTGTGAGACTGTGTTATTCAATTGCACCCCTGCACAACCCTATCATAATTATCGACCTGAGGGAAGAGTCCCACCTGTAGGGGACCCGACATCTAGCTGCCTCACCATCCCCTCAGAGATCTACAGCAGCGCTGGTACAAATTACCAGAGACTACAGGTGGCGTCACGAACTATAAATATATCTATCCCCTGTAAATATTCCCCCAACATACGCCTGACCGCCAGGGCCACAGACCGAGCCACCGCTACCTGTGACAACCCCATAGACTTCTACGGGCTCGGCTCTGAGTATCCCATTGCCCTGGAAACCCACAATTGTGGTGCGTGGTCGAGACACCTGCATTTATCATTCTCCTCTTCACCTTGAGTCGCACAACACACGGTACCAAGGCTTATGGGGTA
Organism: Oophaga sylvatica; assembly: GCA_033576555.1. Taxonomy (NCBI): domain Eukaryota; kingdom Metazoa; phylum Chordata; class Amphibia; order Anura; family Dendrobatidae; genus Oophaga; species Oophaga sylvatica. The sequence goes on along the minus strand of JARQOD010000001.1, from coordinate 111,322,710 downwards.
CTCGGCACCGAGCCCATTGAAGTCTATGGGGAATGTCACAAGTAGCACAGCTCGGTCCGTTGCCCTGGGCGCTCATACAAAGGGGGATATTTACAGGGGATTTTAGTAATAGTTTGTGACGCCACCTGTGGTTTCTGATCAATGTAACCAGCGCTGCAGGGTGAATCTTCTGAGGGTTGGGGCAGCAAGGTGGTAGGTCTCCCACAGGTGAGACTAGATGGATCCCTCAGGGGGTAATGGCGGTGCAGGGTGCAGGCAATAAGTCAGTCACACACAAGTGGTTCTCTTTCCATACCTTTACTGATGAAGGTTGCAGGTATGTCCCGGGAAGCTGTTCAGGGTGGAGAATGCACATCCAGGTAATTGCCAAGTAGGTTTAGGGCCTCTTTTCCCTTTAAAGTGTGTGAGTCCTAACTTGCGTGAAGTCAAGTTTAACTCTGAATAGCACAGCTTCGCCCGGCCAACATTGTGGTGGAAGTCTTCTTTTGGACAGAACTAAGTCTATATATTGCAGTGCACTGCCAGACTCCTGTTCTCCTGACCCCGGTTACGTATCGGCACTTAGGGCTACCCTCTGCGACTTGAAGCCCAGCAGGGATTCCGGTTTTCTCTCACTAGCCGTGAAGGTACTAGCAATACTTCGGACCCGGTGTCCGGTTAGTTGAGTGTAGGTGGTCTGTCACCGAAGTCACTCCTTCCTAGGGTCACCACTCGCCCGTCGCCCTACTCTCCTCCTTAACATAAGCACAGGGCAGCAGTAGGTTCTGTCATTAGCTTTCTTCCTTCTTTCCAAAGCTCGCTGACTGATTCTCAGTTAACTCGATGTTCTGCAAACTGTAATCCCCTTCCTTCTTTCCTTCAAAGACTCTGTCCAGAGCAGCTCTCAGGACCTTTCGTCAGACTGAATACACGCTTGCTCCGAGAGTCACTTTCCACTTGCATGGGGTACTAGCAGTCTGTCTGTTCTGAGATATCAGCTTGCAATCTCTCTCTCCTCTGTCTCTGACAGGAAATCTCCGTCCTCAGACTACCTCCAACTCCCTCCAGTCTGGAATGAACTCTGACAGGAACTGATCTCTCTGGCTAGTATGACTCACTCCTGAATCACACCAAGGCTAACTCCCTACTGCTACGTCTCCCACACCCTTAAATAGTCTAAGGTTCCCTCTGGTGGTAATCTTGGGAAGTGTGAGTGTTGTGAATGAATATCAGATTTTGCAGTTACCTTTTAGTGCACACTCCTGGAACATGTGTATCAAGCGCAGCTGGGCCACACATCCTGACCCAACTGGTCATCCTCCCCCGCAATAGACTATTGCAGTGACACATAATTTGTGCAAAGAAGATTGACCTCATGTTTTTACATAGAGACAGAAAGATTCAGCTAGTCAGTTTTTAATCAAAGACCTAATGGAAAAGAGATGGATTATCTTGGCAGAAAGGCAAAATGAGAAATTGTAAGTACACAGTGCTGTATAATATGATATTTGCAATATACTAAGGAATTAAAAACCTTTATGGGAGGAGTGCTTCTTTAATTCCTACAGTATTTTGGGGTGCATGTCAACCAGGTATTTTGATTTGTATACTTTAGTGATTTTGTGGCTGTGCTGTACTTCTTGCTGGGTTAAGTAGGTGACATTTAATGGAGAATTTATTGTGTCCCTGATCATATCATCTGTCATGGGATTTCCTTGTGTACATACAGTACAGAAGTAGTTTAGTAGATTGGCTTTTCCCTCACCCTCATCAACCATTTCTCTCAGATTAATTTGAGGGACCAACACTGCTATTTTTGAATTTCTTGCCGTTTATACAATTGAAGAATGATTTTGTATTATTTTTACTTTACTAGGCAATGAGTCTCTGACTAAAGGTACTGCCACACTAAACGTTCCCGCTAACGATCACGATAACGACGCTATCGTTGGCGAGATCGTTTTAAGGTCGCTAGTAGCTGCCATACTTGACGATCTCATTAACGACGCATCAGCGGTTAGCGATCTTTTTAACGACTTTGGCGGTCGTTGGGATGTGCCACACTGCATGTACTGTGAAAGATCACGACCTCGATAGGCGTGACTGAGCGCGACCTTTTGCACGCCCCTCGTCACAGATTGGTGGTCACTATGTGTGTCATAGATATTTATCACAGCTCTCCCGCTTTGTGATTGGATGACCGCGTCATAAAAGACAACGTATCAGCACTCTTCTCCATTGCTCTCGAGCAGAAGCGGTTTTCACCCAGTGTGTCCTGCTAGTCTTGGTAGCTACTGCGATCCGGTTTACACCACTATTTCGGTTGCTACTTTCTACGTTGGGTTTTTGCGATCGTCTGTGGAGTATCCTCTGCGATCCAGTTGTGACGCTAGTTTCCCTATTTCTTTTTTCAGAATCACACAAGTTTTGTAAGGTAGGTAATTTTTTTTGTCACATTTAATTTTTCTTTTGTCTTTAATTGTACCGATCCATTTTAGATCTCTGCTGTTGTTAACCATTGTTGTCCATCATGTTTTTTCATTGTTTTGTTCAGGCACGCCCCCATTTTATGATCCCAGCTCTATCTATGTTTACTCCTGCGTCGCCCACAACCACCATTTTATGATCCCAGCTCTATCTATGTTTACTCCTGCGTCGCCCACAACCACCATTTTGTGATCCCTGCTGTGTTCTATGTTGTAGACTATGTAAGCATTTTATTTAACCATTCTGCTGTTCTCACATAATCATTTTTTTATTACAGATGGCTGATAAGCAGGAGTTTTTGCGTGATTTTATCGAGCTGTACCGCACAATGCCGTGCCTCTGGAAAATTAAGTCTGCAGATTACAGTAACCGGTTGAAAAAGAAGGACGCCTACCAAAAACTGGCGGAGCTCTGCAGGAGCCATTACCCTGATGAACCGGCGGATGAGTCAACGGTTAAAAAACGGATTCAGGCCCTCCGCACGGTTTATAAAAAAGAGCTCAATAAAGTTATCAATTCAACCAAATCTGGAGCCGGGGCCGAAGAAGTTTATGTCCCCAAACTGTGGTACTTTGATCTGTTAGCTTTTACAAGGGACCAGGAAGTACCCAGAGAAGGGACATCCATTTCGGATCTAGACCCGGTGATCCAGCCGGACTCCCCTGTCATACATGTAAGTACCTTTGTATTAAAACACATTTTAATGTACATGCCAAAGTGGACTTAAATTTAAAAAATATTATTGTGAAATGTAGATAAAATGGCAGAATATATCCCTTCATGTACTGATAATTTATGTTGCTCAACGGTTGAGGCTTATCCATTTACAAGTGTAGTTTTCACATTTTTGCTGTATATGGGTGTTATAGTGTGAAGATAAATTTCTTTGTCTTTACAAGTGTCGTTTTCACATTTTTGCTGTATATGGGTGTTATAGTGTGAAGATTAATGTCTTTGTCTTTGTGATTTACCATTTGTTTTTTGTTCATGCAGGACACAGAAGAGGCCATCTCCACACCTGCAACTGAAGAAGACAGCATGCCGGATCACATAGATGAAGTAGTCGAGCCACCATCATCTGTGCGGAGGCGGCTTTCACTTTCAGGAACGAAAAGGAAGGCTCCCACCTCGGCTACTCCTGAATTGGTGGAAATTGCTAAAAAACTTCTTACAGCAGAAAAAGAAACTAAAATAACTGGCTTTGCATATTTTGCGAATGAGAGGCTACCTACTCTGGATCCTGTTCAGCGGCTTCATGCAGAGAGACTGATGTTAGAGGTACTGAATCAAGCGTCTTTTGGAAACCTGGACAACACATATGTCGTCATGCCAAGACCGCAGCAGTACCCGGACTACCCATGGCCGCACAATCCTGTGCCAAACCCAGTTGGGATAAACCCAAACGCTGGTGCTCCCCCTTATTTTTATACACCGCAGAGGCAGCGTGGTAATGGCAATGATCCATCTTACCAGCAGTTGTAGTTTTTAAAATGTTTTACTAAAGTTTTTTTTGGTTGTTTTTATATTTTTACATTGATACCTTTTTTAATAAAAAACTTATTTATCTAATGAATTGTGGTCTTTTCTTATGTGATGTCAACTATTAAAATGTTGTATTTTTATTACATCTACTTGTCACACATGGGGTCATGGGAGTACCAGCTATCATAGGTGTTCCATCATAGGGAAAAAATGAAATTAAAAAAATATCTAAAATTAACATTTTTTTTTTAAGGCACTGGTCACACTAGCGCTAAAACCTTATACTAAAAATAATACACCACAGCTGCGTAGATAAACGTAAAATATTAAATATATATTTATGTCATATATATTTTTTTTTTTTTTTTTTTAAAATAAAGATATAAAAATTAACTAAAAAAAAAAAACATAACAAAATAAAAAAAATATAAACAAATTATTAACAAAATCAAAAAATAAATTCAAAAAAAAAAAAATTACAGAGGGCCCCGGTGTCCAGCCGCTGCCCTCTCCAGCATCATCCCGTGTTGATGCAGAGCTCCCATCGTTCTTTGCAGCGCTGCCACCGCAGTTTGCATCGCTGCCACAGCGCTGCTCACTTCCGTCATCAGCCGGCGGTGGGATACCAACAGGTCCTGGGCAGTCGGGATTTCTGTGGAGGTAAAGGTAACAGTTAATAGTGAATTCTGTTGCAACATCAACATGTACATGTTATGTTAATTAACACTTACGGTTGTCGTCAGACGACCCGCTCACTGCCCACCCAGAACCTGTTGGTCCGCCGGCTAGGGAAACACAGAAAAATTTTTTTATATTACAACAGCCATTACACATAAGACCTTACAAAGTTCTCAAACATGTCTGACGCTTATATAATGTGCGTTAATTACCTGATGGGGAGCCTGCATCGTGTCACGGGATGATGCTGGAGAGAAGGCAATGGAAGGTGAGGTGCTTGACCCCGACTGTGGAGGGGGGGTTGCTGCCAGGGAAGGGGCTGAAGGGATGGAGGGTGTGGTGAGGATGGTGGTGGAGGGGTTAGCGGGAGATGGAGGTGGAGGGGTAGCCGGGGAAGGAGATGGAGGTGGAGGGGTAGCCGCAGCAGCTGGTGAAGGTGGTGCTGTAAATAAAATATACAATTCAGTCAAATAATCCTTCTACTAACCCCGTTACTGCCAGTACTTCCATCTATGCCTGTAAACCCCCTCACGACTGGTACTCCCTTTACTGCCTGCCCTATCACTGTCGGTACTCCCATCACTGCGGGTGCATTGATATAGGTAGATAAGGCTACTTGCGTTTTTTGTCGCAGCGCATCTTGCGCTATCGGACGCATGCGCAATGTTCCCCTATCTTTAACATGGCGGGCGCAGGGTTTAGCGCTTGCACGCGTTCATCTGCGTTTGTCGTGCGCTGCGCATTTTCCCGGTGTGAACGCATACGCGCTAGACGCTACATGTTGCAATTTTTTTTCCGGTCAAAAAAAAAAAAAGAGATGATTGAGACAGAGATGATAGAGCCAGAGATGATGGAGACAGAGATGATGGAGCCAGAGATGATGGAGCCAGAGATGATGGAGACAGATGATGGAGGCAGAGATGATGGAGACAGAGATGATAGAAATGTGACACATAGACAACGCATGCGCCAAAACAACCCAAAAGCATGCAAAAACGCATGAAATCGCAGACAAACGCTGGTTTTTTTTGTCGAAATGCGCATGCTGATGCGACTAAATATCGCAGCGTTTATAAGCGTTTGCATGCGTTTTTTTAATGCGCTACTTGTGCGCTCGAAACGCATCGCTAAAAAATGCAAGTGTGAAAGTAGCCTACCCCACAAAACATAACCTATCCAGATACCCTCATGAATACTCACTCAGAGGCCTGCGGAGCTGGGCCCGGATGCTGGCGACCCTCTCGCGTGAGCGATATCGCAGGTCCGCCAGCTTCTTGCGGATTTGTGCTCCGGTCCGCCGCACATTAAATCTCCTCTGCAGGCCCCGCTGGATCCTCTGCAGGCATAACCTTTTGTGGCGCATTGGATGTGCCACAGGTAGCCTGCAGTGGTAGTCCCAGAGGTCCGTCTTCTTTATCAGATAACGGACCTCTTCATCAGCCCATTTGGGCCCGCGCCGTCTCGCCGCCATTGCCGCCATCACAAACAACAGAGCATTGGGCGACGCCAGCGCCATGACGTCACAGCGTGCGCACGTTACGTGCGACCGCACCGCGACGCTAAACGGGGTTTTGCGATTGAAAAGTAACCGCAGCAGCCATGCGGCAGAAGCACAGATATGAAATGCTGTTGCAATCGCAATACCACTGTTCCAAGGTAGGCGATCACAATGGCGTGTCATGTCTTTATGGCTGGGGATCGTGACAATCTAGCAAATCACAAATGGCTTTTTGCATGTTTGCATGTGTAGTTGCAGTGTCAAATAGCGATCCAAATAACATCGCATATCTTGATAGCTGGGGCTCGCTAATCCCCTTTGCAAAGTCAATGGCTTTTTGCATAGCGTGAGTAGTCAAATAGCGATCACAATAACATAGCATATCGTGATGGCTGGGGCTCGCTAATCCCCTTTGCAAGTCACAATGGCTTTTTGCATAGCGTGAGTAGTCAAATAGCGATCACAATAACATAGCATATCTTGATGGCTGGGGCTCGCTAATCCCCTTTGCAAGTCACAATGGCTTTTTGCATAGCGAGTAGTCAAATAGCGATCACAATAACATCGCATATTTTGATGGCTGGGGCTCGCTAATCCCCTTTGCAAGTCACAATGGCTTTTTGAATAGCGTGGGTAGTCAAATAGCGATCACAATAGCCTCGTATATTTTGATGGCTGGGGCTCGCTAATCCCCTTGGAAATCACAATGGCTTTTTGCAGATCTGTATGCATGTTTACTTGTGTGGTCACATTGCGATCACAATGACGTCGCATATCTGTGAATAGCTGATTCCCTGGTGAATGTTGACCTTTACCTCCCAAGAATTTTCAAATATATGTATAACAATTTTTTAACCTTTCATATATGACTATAATATATGTGGAAATATATATATGGAAACAACAAAAACCCTCACTGTAGCATTGATCCACTCCCGCCTGGACTACTGCAACACTCTATTACTTGGCCTCCCATTACTCGACTATCCCCTCTCCAGTCCATCCTTAATGCAGCAGCCAGGGTCATCCATCTGGCTAATCGGTACTCGGACGCGTCCGCTCTTCGCCAGTCCTTACACTGGCTGCCCATTCATTATAGGATCCAATTCAAAGTACTGGTTCTCACCCACAAAGCTCTCCACAGTGCAGCACCCCCCTACATCTCCTCCCTCATTTCTATCTATCGGCCTAACCGACTGCTGCGCTCTGCAAACGACTTTCGACTAACCTCTGCACTAATCCGTACCTCCCACTCCCGACTCCAAGACTTCTCCGCGCTGCGCCAATCCTCTGGAATGCTCTACCCCAAGAAATTAGGACTATCCACAATTTGCATGGTTTCAGGAGCTCCCTCAAAACACATTTGTTCAGAGTGGCCTATCACATTCACTAACCAAAGTCGTTCTATGTTTAAGTGTGTATGTGTAGCCCATTCACTATCTCCATCCATGCCTCACTCCCTCAAGATGGCTGGACCATTATTGTAAATGCACCATTGTATATACACAGCTGTACTTTGTATCTCCCCCACCTCATTGTAGATTGTAAGCTCTCACGAGCAGGGTCGGCTTATTTTGCTTTAATTATTGTATTGTTAACGTTGTTACCTATGACTTGTGTTTTGAAACTGTTAAACTGTAAAGCGCTGCGGAATATGTTGGCGCTATATAAATAAAGATTATTATTATTATTATTATTATTATTATTATGTATTATATATTTAAACTTTATAGATGCAGCTGTGGTGTATTATCTGTTATATATAATTATAATGTTTGAACGCTACTGAGACCATAGGCCCTTAAAATAATTGAAAATATTTGAAACTTTTTTCTTTATTTTTTGTAACAATTAACTCCTATGACTGAAGGTACTCGCATGAGCACGTGTGTGACAAGTAGATACAATGTATAACAAAAAATAGGGAAAAAAAAAGCCTTTGAAAAGATTTTAAAAACTACAGCAGCTGGTAACATGTCTCGTTGCCATCCCCATTACTCCCTCCCCACATCTCACCCATCATTAGCCCTTCTCCCATATTGGTAAAATAATTGAAAAAAACACGAATGCATTTTTAAAATAAAAATATTTTATTATCAAAACATTGTTAAAAAAAGGGTAAAGTAAAACATTCTCAAAATCAAACTAGACCTGATGCTGCCAACTCACTGCACCAGGCCCATTAAAGTATTGGCAGTACTTGTCTCTGCCGGCCTTCGCATTGTCCTTGCTCCTGCCTTGATTGACTGGTTGAAGGCCTGCAATAGCGGGATCATTGTCACGCCATTCTCCGAGCACCACGTCACCATTGCTGTCCGAGTCCATGAAGCCTGGCGGACTGTAAGTACCAGCATCGCGTTTTCTTAGAAAATTGTGCAGCACACAACAGGCCAACACCACAGAGTCTATGGATTCCAGCTTCATGTTGATTGGAGTGTGGAAAACCCTGAAGCGATTGGCCATTATGCCGAAGGCATTCTCCACAACACGCCGTGCCCTAGACAGTCTGTAATTAAAAATACGCCTTTCCCCTGTCAAAGTCTTTTGTGGGTATGGTTTCACAAGATGCTCATGAAGGGGGAAGGCTTCATCACCCACAAACACAAAGTTTAGGTTGGCGGTGGTGTCCATGTTGGTTGGCAAGTTAAGTTTATTATTAAACAACGATCACCAAAACTTGTGTGCTCCAAAACGCCACCGTCAGAAACCCTTCCATTAATGCCAACATTAACGTCAATAAATTCATAATTGGCATTAACAAGGGCCATGAGGATCACGCTGAAGTAGCCCTTGTAATTATGAAAAAAGGATCCGCTTTTGGCTGGTTGCGTGATCCGCACATGTTTGCCATCCAAGGCACCACCACAGTTTGGGAACTGCCAAATCCGTTCAAAATCAGAGGCAATAATTTGCCATTCCGCCACTGATTTTGGAAATGGCATGTAGCTCCGTAAACTGCGGACGATGGCGTTGCATGTCTCCGGAATTAGTTCTCCAAGCAGCGACCGAGAAATTGCAGCAGAATATTGCAAATCCTTCATTGAACGTCCGGTTGCCAGAAATCGCAGCGTTACTGCCAAACGTTCCTCTGCTGAAACAGCTGCACGCATCCGGGTATCCTGCCGTTCAATGAGTGGCCTCACAGCTTCCAGTAGGAGCTTGAATGAATCCTCCGACATCCGTAGATAATTCCGGAAATCCTGCGGATTCTTCTCCTGCAACTCCCTCACTAGATGCATGTGGGTGAATCTGGACCTCTGCTCCAGCCATTCTCTGGTCCACATACGACGCTTTCGCTTGGAGCGCCTCTCTTCCACCGCGCCTCTTCCTGACGATCTGCCTCCATAGATAGCGCAACTGCCACAATCACACGCTCCGCGGTGGACAGGTTCATTATGTGCAACCTGTACGGTAAAGAAGAGAAAAGTTAATGACTAATTAATTACTATTACTAAAGTGTTTAAACAGAATAAAATAAAGAATAAAATAAAAATTATATAACAAAAAAAAAAAATAAACTTTTCAGTTTATACAGTTTACAAATGTCTAAAATGGTGAGGGGTGTAAAATAAATAAAGCAAAAAAAAAATAATAAATAAAGTCAGGGGTGTAAAATAAATAAATAAAAAAAAAAAAAAGAAAAAAATAAATAAAGTCTGGGGTGTAAAATAAATAAAGCAGACGAAAAAAATAAATAAATAAATAAATAAGGTCAGGGGTGTAAAAGCAATAAAGCAGAGGACGAAAAAAAAAAAATAAGGTCAAAAAACAATATCAAAACATCACAACATCACAAACAATATGTACCTTGAATCCAAATCCAAATATCCCAAAGATCCAAATCCAAATGGGGATGGATGGTGCTCTAACGACTCAGACAGGATCGCAAAACCCACCACTGCGCCACAAATATGATCGCAAAACACCGACACGCGATACTATCCTCACAAAAATGCACAAAGCACAATTGGAATCATCCACAAAGTGCTCTGGAAACAATGGATGGAGGCGCAGTTATTATAGCTGAGGTGATGTTTGTGGTCACCAATCGGAGCTGAAGGGCGTTAATGAAAGAAAACAAAGTCCCGCCTCCGCCGCTGACTAATGCATCGTTAATGAGGTCGCACATTGTTCACAAAAAGGTGCCACATTCAGCGATAATACTTACCCAGCGGGAGCGCCGACGATAAAATAGGGTCCGGAACGATGTCAGCGACGAGCGAGATCACAGCAGGAAGCTCGTCGCTGGAAGCTGCCGCACTGAACAATATCGCTAACGGGATCGCTAAATAGTGACGTTTTTTAGCGATCTCGTTAGCGATATTGTTTAGTGTGGCATACCCTTAAGTCTTTGCTGTCTTGATTTTCTTTCTACAAAATGTATTTATTTTTTCTTTAATGTCTCATCTCTATCCATTTGCTTTAATTCCCTGAACATTTTTTTGCCATTTATTGTGCCTCTTACAGCTTTATTTAGCCTTAATGATTTCCTCCTATTTCTGGCTAGTTCATTCACTGCTGTATACGTAGCCTTTCCTGGTTATTAAAATGGGGACCCCCAAAAGAAATAATGTGGGATCCTCCCTATAATTAATAACCAACAGGGCTAGGCAGACAGCTATGGGCTGATATAAATTGATAAGGAAGGGGCCATGGATATTGACCTAGCCTTTGCTGGGTAAAAAAACATGTACAGTAAACTACACACACAAAGCACTGATGGTATATCTCACGCACATATTGATTCCTTCATTTATTTACCGTATATACTCGTGTATAAGCCGAGATTTTCAGCACCTTTTTTTGTGCTGAAAATGCCCCCTCGGCTTATACACCAGTCATTGGGCAGAAACCAGCAGGGGAGGGGGTGCCGCGGCAGGAGCCGGTGGCTGGGACATCATACTCACCCTCCCCGTGCCATCGCTGAACGTCCCGGCAATCCTGCGTTGTACCCGGCTTCCTGCAGCTCTCCTGTGCTGAGCGGTGACGTAATACCGCTCATTAAGGCTATGAATATGGACGGACGCCACTCCCATAGGCGTGGCATCCATATTCATGGCCTTAATGAGCGGTATTACATCACCGCTCAGCACAGGAGAGCTGCAGGAAGCCGGGTACAATGCAGGATTGCCGGGACGTTCAGCGATGGCATGGGGAGGGTGAGTATGATGGAGGAGGATGGGGGGAGCATGGAGGAGGACAAGGAGCACAGAGCAGGATGGCGGGAAGGACGGAGAGCACAGAGGAGCACGGAGCAGGACGGGGGGAGGATGGAGGGCAAGGAGCAGGATGAGGGGGAGGATGGAAAGCACAGAGGAGCATGGAGCAGGACGGGGAGGATGGAGGGCACGGAGCAGGATGAGGGGGAGGATGGAAAGCACAGAGGAGCACGGAGCAGGACGGGGAGGATGGAGGGCACAGAGGAGCACGGAGCAGGACGGGGGGAGGATGGAAAGCACAGAGGAGCACGGAGCAGGACGGGGGGGCACAGGAGGGGGGAGCACAGAGGAGCACGGAGCAGGAGGGGGAGCACAGAGGAGGACTGAGCAGGAGGGGGGAGCACAGAGGAGAATGGGGGAGGACAGAGCTGGATGGGGGAGCATGGAGCAGGACGGGGGGAGCACAGTAGGACGGCGGTTTATACACCCGGCTTATACTCGAGTCAATAAGCTTACCCAGTTTTCCGTGGCAAAATTAGGGACCTCGGCTTATACTCGAGTCGGCTTATACTCGAGTATATATGGTACCAACCCCCTAATATGCAGTTTGCAGGCTAACTAAAATTAATTTTTTTGTCTTGTAGGAGTTACCCTTCTTTGAATATAGGTTGAAAGTGAAGTCTGTGTGGCTGTAAGGTGTTTCTTTAGCTAAATATCAGCACAGCTTCTATTTTGAATTTATTTTCTCTACATGTGCTTCCGTAATTGTAACCTTTGCTGTGCTCTACCTGACAGTGTACATGCTTTCTTCCTCAACCACACTGGAGATCTGTATACAACCCTCTTTGCCTTCCCATTATTTCTCACACGCAAATAATGAAGCGGGAGAGCAGAGAGAACTGTTAAAACAAGGAGCGGGCGCTATATCAGATTTGTACATTTTTTCTAAAAAGCACAGACCAGAAATTTTTTGCAGCAGAAAAATGATAAACATATTTTATTCAAGACTATTTAGAAAATCTCTTAACCCTGCATTTAGCAAATGAACAATACAAAAAAATTCTGTGTGAAGATGTACATAGCCTGTAGCATCAAACTGGCATGCTAATGAAATATCCAGCTAATTTCCAGTAGGAAAAGTTTTAACATAATCAGCCACACAATTAACTATTTACAATTAATAAAACATTTGGATAAATTCTGTGTCTTCAAACAGAGAGGCTGTTTAAAAAAAGGTTTATAAAGCAGAGTTTGATTTTCTTTTCTCCAGTTGGATTAATATTCCATCCTGTGGGCGAAGAATGAGTTCTCCCAACAGACGAACATCATCACGGCTCTGACTTGCCTTTACAGTGAAGTTTCTCAAAATGGCCGATAACACTACCTTCTCCTCCATTAGAGCGAAGCGCTGTCCTGTGTATGACAAGACATAAAGAAGAGATGTAAATGATATGCAAAAAAAGCTTGTAAACATGACTTGAAGGAAGTAAAAGGGATTTGTCATTTAGTTCACTTTTCTCCAGGTCGAGGAAGAACTTTATGGGGGGCAGTATTTCTACATCACCAAAGGCTGGATCAGCCTGTCCTGCTGTGTCCATCCTGCAGTGTGGAGGAAGTCCAGGCAGGTGTGGAGAAAACGTGAATGAACAAAAGAGAAATCTGAATCAAATCAATATTTGCTGAGATCGGCCTTTGCCTTCAAAACAGCATCAAAGTACCAATTTTTCTGGGTACACTTAAACACAAGTTTGAAGGAATTCAGCAGAGAAGTTGATTGAAACCAGGAATGTACCAATCGCGTTCACAGAGGGTGTGACTGCAACCAGGCCTGTGTCTGTGCAAACCCCACGGAGACATGTCCGCCAGCAGCACGGATGACAAGGGCCAATACAAGTCTATGAGTCCATGTAAAACATGTACAACACACGGCTGTCATCCGTGTGTCATCTGTGTGCCATCTGTGTGCTGTATGTGTTTAACATTGAAAAGTATGCGAGAAGCTTTGAAACTGATTTCTTTTAAGCCATATCGGAAAAAAAAGGATGGCACATGCATAGCACACTGATGGCTCACTCATCCAAAACACTGAGGACACCGGTACCATTTTTTCTTGCACCGGTATTATACGGAAGTATGAAAAGGACCTAAAAAAAGTGAGGCATGATGAGCAACTTTTTTACAGGTTAACAGCAATTGCGTTTGAGATACCCCTTTGCTTTCAATTGGGTCTAACTGCTTCTGTTCTGGTGTCCATCATTTAGAAGGGAAGAACCATGTTTGCATGCTGTGCTATTTTTCCATCAAATACAGAACTGAGCAAAACTTCTAACAGGTGTAAAAAAATATCGAAAAGTAAAAATATATTTAAAAATAGAAATTTTAACAGTTTATTTTTATTAACAAAATGCAAAATGAATGAACAAATGAGAAATGTAAATCAGTTCAAAAATTTTGCCTTCAAAACAGAATCAAAGCAACAATTCTTCTAGATACACGTTCTTGGAAGCACTAGCGTTTAAGTCATTTTCCTGTCTGAAGAGGCTATTTGGATATTTAAATGTCCAGAGGAACATTCCTGTCCAATAAGTCTCCTTCAGCTGCTTACATTTTTCTTAAATTGGCTGAGTGTTTGGGGTCATTGTCCTGCTGCAAAATAAATTTGGAGCCGATAAGATGTCCCCCTGATGTTACTGCATGATGGATACCGTATTTTTTGGACCATAAGACGCATTTTTTTTCCTCCAAATTTGGGAGGAAAGTGTGGGTGCGTCTTATGGTCGGAATGTAACATGTGGGGAGGGGGGCAGGGGGCAGTGGTGGAGTGGGATCAGCAGGAGGCAAGAAAATATCCCCTCTGCTGCAGGAAACAAGCGCTGGGGAAACCCTGGTCCCTACTTAAGTGCAGTGAATATTAATCAGCCACTTCCCCGCCCACCTATCAGCTGGGCAGTGAGCGGGGAGCAGCAGATCACAGAGCCACACAGTTTCCCCAGCGCCTGATTCCTGCAGCAGCTGGGCAGATCAGTGTCTGAAGGAGAAGGAGGCAGCAGGGGCAGCTGGCATACCTGACAGCCTGGGGCTGTGCTGATGGGAGGATGAATGCTCCTGTGAAGGACCTGTGATGAGGTCATGAAGAGGGCGGGCTGGAGCATCACATGACCAAAGCCCTGCCTCTTCATGATGTCATCACAGGTCCTTCAGACACACTGTACAACAGAGAATTAATTAAAAGGTTAGGCTACTTTCACACTTGTGTTTTTTTGTGCAGCGCATCATGTGCACATGAAACGCATTAAAAAAACGCATCTCTGTCTCTATCATCTGTCTCTATCATCTCTGTTTCTATCATCTGTCTCTATCATATCTGTCTCTATCATCTCTGTCTCTATCATCTCTGTCTCTATCATCTCTGTCTCTATCATCTGTCTCTATCATCTCTGTCTCTATCATCTCTGTCTCTATCATCTCTGTCTCTATCATCGGTCTCTATCATCTCGGTCTCTATCATCTCGGTCTCTATCATCTCTATCATCTCTGTCTCTATCATCTGTCTCTATTACCTCTATCTCTATCATCTGTCTCTATCATCTCTATCATCTCTGTCTATCATCTGTCTCTATCATCTCTATCATCTCTGTCTCTATCATCTGTCTCTATCATCTCTGTCTCTATCATCTCTGTCTCTATCATCTGTCTCTATCATCTCTATCATCTCTGTCTCTATCATCTGTCTCTATCATCTCTATCATCTCTGTCTCTATCATCTCTGTCTCTATCATCTGTCTCTATCATCTATCTCTATCAACTCTGTCTCTATCATCTGTCTCTATTTCTATGCAGCATGTATTTCTATGCAGCCGCACGATCCAGTCTGAGTGCCGGCGGCAGTGCCGGGTGTTCATGCGAGAGACTCACACGAAATCGTGCGAGTTTCTCGCATGTGTGACCCAGGCCTTATACTCACCCTCCAGCTCTTCACATAGTAGTTTACAGACACCACACTGGTCCCGCAGCACCATCTCCTACCCGTAGCTTCCAACATAATAACATACTATATATATAATAACACCACATATAATAGTATGTTATTAAATATTTTACCACATTTTTTGCTTCAAATATATTTTTCCCTATTTTCCACCTCTAAAACCTGGTGCGTCTTATAGTCCGGTGCGTCTTATAGTCCGAAAAATCCGGTAAGTATCTGCCTGCATCTCTCAACATTGAGGACACTATTATTCTTTACCACATTCCCAACTCCATTCGCTGAAGTGCAGCCCCAAATTTGCATTGACTTTTCACCATGCTTCGTAGTTGTCTGAAGACGTTCATTACTGTACCGCTCTCCAGCCCTCTGTGGACAAACTTCTGTTAAAGCCAAATATTTCATATTTTGACTCATCAGTCCAAAGCTCCTGCTGCCATTTTTTGCAGCTCAGTTCCTAGGTTTTGTGCAAAGTTGAGTCACTTGGTCTTGTTTCCATGTCAAAGGTATGGCTTTTTGTATACAGTTCTTCCATGAAAACCACTTCTGGATAGACTTCTCTGAACAATAGATGAGTGTATCTGGGTCCTACTTGTCCAGCAATGCCATCAGCTCAGAATTGGCAGCTACATCTTCCATTTCGAAATGGAAGCATGATTTGTCTTTTAGCTGCTGCACTAAAGTTTTTTGGCCAACTACTGCATCTACAATCCTCAACGTTGGCAATGTTTTGGGTCCACAATGCTGAGAAATACAAGAAGATACTTATCTATCATGCAGTTCCATCAGCGATGATATTGATTGGCTGCATATTATTCTGCATAACTCCAAACATACAGGCAATGTAATTAAGAAGTATCCCCAGTGAAAAGAACAACAATGTGTCCTGGAAGTGATATGGTTCCCACAGTGTCCTGATGTCACCATCTTTGATTCTGTCGCAGATGACATGAAGAGACAGAAGGATTTGTGCGTGCAAGCCTACATGCATAGAATATATGTGGTTAGTTCTCCAATTATTTGAAACAATCTCCCTTCTGAGTTCCTTAAAAAAATCCTTAAGTGTACCTTAAGAATTTATGCTGTTTTGAAGGCAAAAGGTTGTCACACCAAACATATATATTTGATTTAGATTTTCTTTTGTTCATTCACTTTACATTTTGTTGATTGGTAAAAAATAAACTATTAACACTTCTATTTTTAAAACAAATTTTTACTTTTCAGCATTTGCATTTTTTACATACATGCCTAAAACTTTTGCATAATACTATATAATGGTATCAGCCAAAAAGGTGCCTAATATCATTGAATACTGGATACTCTCAGACTTTCTTTAGAGAGGTTTACTTATTTAAATTGAACAATAAGATTAATAATAAATATCTAATTGCAGTGACCCCTTGATTACCAAAGCAAGGGTTATGGTCTTCTAATATTTCTCACCACTTCGAGTAATGAATGAAGAGGTTTGGTCAAGCATGCACATTGTCATTCCATTCATTGGTATTGATGGAAATAGCCAAGCACAGGGCCGGCGTCAGCACCCGGCACACCCGGGCAAGTGCCGGGGCCCTGAGCAGGCGGGGGGGCCCACTTGCCTTCTGACACCCCCGCGCCCGTCAGCGGAGGAGAGCGGTGTCAGCGTCGCCACTGGGCCCCCCCCCCCGCTTGCTCAGGGCCCCGGCAGCAGCTGGCACAATACTCACCTCTCCCGTGCCTCTGCAGCCGCAGCTCCGGGCTCCAGGGGGCGCCAGCGCTTCCTCTCACAGCAGCACCGCTGAATGACGTCATCATTCAGCGGCCGGCTGTGGCAGAGAGCGTGGACGCTGGACGGGTGAGACGTTTGTGTGTGTCTCTGTGTGTGTGTGTCTGTGTGTATGTAGTGCGGTGCTTTGTGTGTGTGTGTGTGTGTGTGTGTGTGTGTGTATGTGTGTGTGTGTGTATGTATGTGAGAGAGTGCTTGTGTGCTGTCTGTGTGTGATGATGGGCAGGCATTGCTGATAATGGGGAGGCATTGATGATGGGGAGAAGATGATGATGGGCAGGCATTGATGATGGGGAGAAGATGATGATGGGCAGGCATTGATGATAATGGGCAGACATTGATGATGGGGAGAAGATGATGATGGGCAGGCATTGCTGATAATGGGGAGGCCATGATGATGATGGGGAGGCCATGATGATAAAGGGCAGGCATTGATGATGGGGAGAAGATGATGATAATGGGCAGGCATTGATGATAATGGGCAGGCATTGATGATGGGGAGAAGATGATGATGGGCAGGCATTGATGATAATGGGCAGGCATTGATGATGGGGAGAAGATGATGATGGGCAGGCATTGATGATAATGGGGAGGCCATGATGATGATGGGGAGGCCATGATGATAATGGGCAGGCATTGATGATGGGGAGGAGATGATGATGATGGGCAGGCATTGATGATAATGGGGAGGCCATGATGATGATGGGGAGACAATGATGATGATAAGGAGGCAATGATGATGATGAGGAAATCATGATTATAATGGGGAGTCTTTCCACAGGCCCTTTCCAGAGCCGTAACAGTGCAGAACGCAGTACAGCGCAGAGGAGAGCTCCATATTTTGTATGGAGCATTATATGGGGACCAGTATCCTGTATGGAGCATTATATGGGGACCAGTATCCTATATGGAGCATTATATTGGGTCCAGTATTCTGTATGGAGCATTATTTTGGGTCCAGTATTCTGTATGGAGCATTATATGGGGGGTGACATCCTGCATGGGGTATTATATGGGTGATGAGGGGGAGACTGTGGTGCCCATAATATTGTATGGAGGACTGTACTGTCCAGTCTGTACTGTGCACTGTGAGGATTTGGCGGTTTTTGAGCTATTGTACAATTTACAATAGATATCACTCATGTAATGGAAGAAGTGAAGTGTTTGGCATTGTACTGTACCCATATTTCTCTGCTGTATCTGTGCATCATGAATCATCGTGGTCTGTGTTAAAGGGGCCCACTGAGGCTCTTTCGCCCGGGGCCTATAAAAACCTGGAGCCGGCCCTGGCCAAGCATAACACTTGACTATATATTTCAGTTCTATAAAATGTCTTACATGCCGCTCAATTACTCCCAGAAGTAGGAAAGAAGAAGGAGGGATTGTAACCTTTGTTTCAATGAGTCCCAGCAGTAGGACACCCAACAAGCAACGTCCAATCCGCAGCAAATACTGATGGTTTCCTGACCATGGAAACATACCCTTACTGGAATGTGCCTATCTTGTTCTCTACTAATTCATATGCTCAGATTTTCGACTCTATCAAATAGGAAATGGTGAACATGTACGTCTATAGAAGGCTGAATAATATAGTTTTACAAGTGTTTTGCATATTGCCACTTACCAATGCAGTTCCTTAGACCAGCAGAGAATGGTATGTATGCATATGGATTACGTCCACTTGCATTCTCAGAGAAAAACCTTTCCGGCTTAAATTCCTCAGGTTCAGGGAAATATTCTGGATCCCGATGTAGAGCATAAGGCACAATAACTACATTCACACCTTTGGGTACAGTAAATCCTCCTGTAGTATCAAACATAAGTATGTCAGTCTTACATATATCAGTATCATACATGGCTACATAGACTGTAGTCATACTGTATGTGGACTGGCACTTACATAACACAGAAGTCACCCTACTTTGTTTCAAGCCCTCTAATTTTCCAACACATTATATTAGGTTTAATTGTATGAAAAAATAAAACTGTTTATTCCCACTTATGCAATTATTTTCTAGGTGACGCACTTCCCCATTAGAAAAGGTTCCTTACTGATGGTGCAATTTTCAGTAATGGTCCGTGCAAAGAATGGCACTGAAGGAAAAATTCGAAGGGCTTCTTTAACAACTGCTTCAAGATATCGCAGCTTCTTCATATCATCCATTGTCACTGGCCGGTCAGACTGACCTTAAGAGAATAATGCATCAGTTAACACATTAAGAGTTAAAGGAATTTTCAATGCCTTACTTCAAGAATTAAAGGGGTTGTCAACTAATAGGACTACCTCTTCGGAATCCCTATAATTCCCCCCAGTAAAATAATAAAACTTACACTCACCTCTGATGTCAATGTTCCAGAAGTGTCGGCACTGGCTCTCCTTGAGACTGCCTGACATTGTTATTTCACACGATCCCTGCCGTCATTCAGTGCTGGCTTCCTTCTTCCTTTCAGACATAACTGACATCCGGAGAAAGTGAGAGCAGCAGCAGCTGTCACTTCCTCAGAATGTTTTGATTTGATTTGTCTGAAGGAAGAGCGAAGCCAGCACTGATTGGCTGCGGGGTTATGTCATGCAGGAGACCACTGGAATGGCATCAGCACCGGAGATGAGTGTAAGTGTTAATATTTTACTGAGGGGAAAAATAGAGATTCAGAAGGGGTTGTCCAAGTAGTGGACAACCCCTTTAAACTGAATAAATATTTAAGGAGCAATTTGTGCCAAATGTACATAAATTTCCTCATGTTCATATGATTGCTTATGTGTAGTTATGGCTGATGTAGTGGCAATTTTTATTTAAGTTTGAAGGACCAGATTAGTAATAAAGATAAGCGAACATCGTCGGCTCCTTCCTTATTCGGCAAGCTATAGCGCTTACCGAAGAATCTGCATTGGGAACCCGGATACCTGAAGTGCTCCCGATAATCAGCTGTTCGGTGCCGCAGCTGCATGTGTCACGGCTGTGTGACACAGCACATGCATGGAGAGCCTGTGACTGTCATACAGCTGTGACACATGCTGCTGCAGTACCGAACAGCCTAATATCGGGAGCGCTCCAGCTATCCAGGTTCCCGATGCAGCTTCTTCAGTAAGCCTATAGCCTGCCGAATAAGGAGGGAGCCAACGATGTTTGCTCATCTATAATTAGTAATGCAAAAACAGCTTTTGGGCACGTGCACACTCGTACTCATCGAGTTTTTCTAGCAGAAGTCATTTTAGGAATATTCTGATGGTTTTTATTGAAGTATATTTTTTGGTGTTTTTGATAGTTCATGATGGATTTGTGGTTGCCATTTTTTTTTTTTTTTTTAGCATAGTGAGAGGCTTCTAATTAAAAGTCAACTGAAAAATGATCAGGTTATTTCTTTTATCCACTCAGTGTTTTTACAAATGTGAAGCAGATTAAAAAAAGCTCAAAAAATCTAACATCTACTTAACAAGTCGTTTTTACACAGAAATGAATGTGTCCATTCTTTTTAGCTTATCCTTTTTCAGGCAGGCTATGGAGTATAGACGCCTGAAAAACTAATTTTGTGCACATACCTTAAGTGAGCTACAATATACCGTAAAAAAGAAAGGAAAGGCGGTAGGTAAAATAATAAAATAAAATACACTCTATCAGATTGCCTAAAAGAATATAAAATATAATAACAGCTACGAACCAAATGGACACTGTAAAACGACTGGGACAGTCGGAAAAGGGTATCACCACAAACAGACAAAAACATCGACCAGAGATCCCAATAAAAATATCAAATTTTATTACTAAAAACAGGCAAATCATAATGGGAAAATAACAGTGTAAACAAATATAATCCGTACATTCAGTTGAGAGCAGTACTACCCAAGGAATATCAATACACAAGGTATACCAAAATAAATCTAAAGTCTGTGCAAATATGCAAAAATTTGTGCAAAAATGTGCAAACAATGCTGGTGTGCAAAAAAATGTTAAAAAAAAAATAGAAGTAACAAGCAATATGAAAAAGTAAAAGTGTCAATGGCTAGTGAGCAATAATCACATATGAGAGTTTACATGTGTAAAAAAGACACACGTGCAAAACAGTGCATCATAATTAAAAAAACATATAACAGGGTATACCGTATATGAGTGGCATAAAGCGCACAGTGCAAGTGCCACAGATCTAATACCATAGGCCAAGGTAAAGGATAATAAGCACCAATATTCATATAAGAAAATAATTAAATTTAATTATACCCGGTCCATTACCCCTCCACAGAGATGTAGATTTTAGTCTAGAGAGAGGATTCACATGTTCCCATACAGATAGACTTTTCTAAGCGAGGATTGGCATTAGTTAGGACCTGGAATACGAGAAGAGCCTTAACGTGGCTTCCAGTAACACATAAATTGGCCATTTTATGCGCTAAGACTTCTCAATTTTTCATATTTCTAAGGCAGTGATGCAATTCATTCTTCATATTTTGTGTCTGCAAGCTATAGCGCTACAGTGTGCTATCTTTTTTTCTTGAATGTGTATGAGTTGGTGACTCTAGGTTTAGCACCTGTTCACATTAGGTCTATTTTTGGATGTGCCGGTCAATTTTTTTATATGTATTCATTTACCTTCTGTCTGAGCACTCCACCTGTTGGTCACAGGCGTTTTAATTATACCAGGTCCATTACCCCTTCACAGAGATGTAGATTTTAGTCTAGAGAGAGGATTCACATGTTCCCATACAGATAGACTTTTCTAAGCGAGGACTGGCATTAGTTAGGACCTAGAATACGAGAAGAGCCTTAACGTGGCTTCCAGGTACACATAAATTGGCCATTTTATGCGCTAAGACTTCTCAATTTTTCATATTTCTAAGGCAGTGATGCAATTCATTTTTCAGGCGTCTAACGTCTTGTGAGCTGCATGAAATCTATCATGCAATGGGAAATATTTTGATAAATGTGTCATTATTCGTGGCAGCATTTTCATCACGATCTACAATGCACCATTCATGATTATATTAACTCCAACAAAAATTGTTGAAATTTATAATATTTAGGGGTAATCTGGTCGACACTGTAGTCTTTGTGTCAGCTTCAGTCAATCACAATCGCCCTTATGTTAGTGATTGCATGTGCACAGCTGCCAATGAAATTACCATGCTGAACATTTATGGCATTCTGCAAAAATTACCTCCTGCTAAAGACGTACAGATGCGTAATTTTGTGCCAAATGGTTAAAGAAGATTTCTGGACACATTATCTAAATCTGCCTTAGTTTCTCAATGCACCACTCCCTGCCCAGTTAGCAATGCCATTGCCATTACTTCTGCTCATACTGAAGGTCAGCTTGCTTTTCTGCTAGTTTTTATCACTACGTAGATCATTGTAGAAGCTCTAATGTCAAGCAAACAAGAGCTCTTCACTTACAAACTGTACTGTTCTTCCTATTACACTAAATGACTTATAAGGGAAAACTTATTTTTGTAAAGAATGAATGAAAGACATACACCATGTTCCAAATTATTATGCAAATGTTATTTTTTTCTGACTGTCATTTGCACCGACCACTTAGGAACATCAGTCTAATAAAAGTCATCACCCGTTAGAGTATACATACATCGAATTTTATTGAAGAAACCTCCCAATGATAACAGTATAATCTCCAAAATGAATAAAAACTCAAAATGCACTGTTCCAAATTATTAGACACAGTAGAATTTCTAAACATTTGATATGTTTTAAAGAACTGAAAATGCTCATTTGTGGAATTTGCAGCATTAGGAGGTCACATTCACTGAACAAAAAAGCTATTTAACTCCAAAACATCCTAACAGGCCAAGTTACATGTTAACATAGGAATCCCTTCTTTGATATCACCTTCACAATTCTTGCATCCATTGAACTTGTGAGTTTTTGGAGAGTTTCTGCTTGTATTTCTTTGCATGAAGTCAGAATAGCCTCCCAGAGCTGCTGTTTTGATGTGAACTGCCTCCCACCCTCTCAGATCTTTTGCTTGATGATACTTCAAAAGTTCTCTATAGGGTTTAGGTCAGGGGAAGATGGTGGCCACACCATGAGTTTATCTCCTTTTATGCCCATAGAAGTCAATGACTCAGAGGTATTCTTTGCAACATGAGATGGTGCATTGTCATGCATGAAGATGATTTTGCTTCTGAAGACACGTTTCTGCTTTTTATACCATGGGAGAAAGTTGTCAGTCAGAAACTCTACATACTTTGCAGAGGTCATTTTCACACCTTCAGGAACCTTAAAGGGCCCTCCATGATTCCGGCCCAAAACATGACTCCTCCTCCTCCTTGCTAACGTAGCAGCCTTGTTGGGACATGGTGGCCATCCACCAACCATCCACTACTCCATCCATCTGGACCATCCAGGGTTGCTCGACACTCATCAGTAAATAAGACTGTTTGAAAATTAGTCTTCATGTATGTCTGGGCCCACTGCAACCGTTTCTGCTTGTGAGCACTGTTTAGGGGTGGCCGAATAGAAGGTTTATGCACCACAGCAAGCCTTTGAAGAATCCTGCACCTTGAGGTTCGAGGGACTCCAGAGGCACCAGCAGCTTCAAATATCGGTTTGCTGGTTTGTAATGGCTTTTTAGCAGCTGCTCTCTTAATCCGATGAACTTGCCTGGCAGAAACCTTCTTAATTCTGCCTTTATCAGCACGAACACGTCTGTGCTCAGAATCAGCCACAAATCTCTTAACAGTACGATGATCACCCTTAAGTTTTCGGGAAATATCTAATGTTTTCATCCCTTGACCAAGGCATTGCACTATTTGATGCTTTTCAGCAGCAGAGAGATCCTTTTTCTTTCCCATGTTACTTGAAAACTCTGGCCTGCTTAATAGTGTGGAACATCCAGTTTTCCTTTTATTGGGCTCACATGGCAAACTAATTATCACCGGTATCTGGGATTGATTTCAGTGAGCCAAAGATCCCTGAGACATAATATCAACAATGGGTTTCATTTACAAAAAAAATAAAAAACTGCTATGACACTTAAAACCAATTTGCATAATAATTTGGAACATGGTGTATTACTGGGCAGTGTTAGACTGGGAATCTAAGGGCGAACCATTAATATTGGTGCTGGAGTCCCATTGTTCAGCTACATGCAAACATTACATTGTGATCATTCACAAATTTACCTAGGTTTCTATAAAATACACTGGGTAGTTTGTATGTCTGAGTGATGAGATACTGCCCGTGTTTGTACATGGTGAATCAAGAGTACTGTACTGTGCCAACTACTGTTCATACAGTGGGTTCGTAAAGTATTCAGACCCCTTTAAATTTTTCACTCTGTTTCATTGCAGCCATTTGGTAAATTCAAAGAAGTTAATTTTTTTCTCATTAATGTATACTCTGCACACCATCTTGACTGAAAAAAACAGAAATGTAGAAATTTTTGCAATTTTTTTAAAAAGAAAAAGTGAAATATCATATGGTCATAAGTATTCAGACCCATTGCTCAGTATTAAGTAGAAGCACCCTTTTGATCTATTACAGCCATGGGTCTTCTTGTGAAGGATACAACAAGTTTTTCACACCTGAATTTGGGGATCCTCTGCCATTCTTCTTTGCAGATCCTCTCCAGTTCCGTCAGGTTGGATGGTGAACGATGGTGGACAGCCAGTTTCAGGTCTCTCCAGAGATGCTCAATTGGGTTTAGGTCAGGGCTCTGGCTAGGCTAGTCAAGAATGGTCACAGAGGTGTTCTGAAGCCACTCCTTTGTTATTTTAGCTGTGTTCTTAGGGTCACTGTCTTCTTGGAAGGTTAATTTTCGGCCAAGTCTGAGGTCCAGAGCACTCTGGAAGAGGTTTTCATCTAGGATATCTCTGTACTTGGCCGCGTTCATATTTCCTTCAATTGCAACCAGTCATCCTGTACCTGCAGCTGAAAAATACCCCCATAGCATGATGCTCCCACCACCATGTTTCACTGTTGGGATTGTATTGAGCAAGTGATGAGCAGTGCCTGGTTTTCTCCACACATACCGCTTAGAATTATCACCAAAAAGTTCTATCATCGCTTCATCAGACCAGAGAATCTTAATTCTCATAGTCTGGGAGTCCTTCATGTGTTTTTTAGCAAACTCTATGCGGGCTTTCATATGTCTGGGACTGAGATGCTTCCGTCAAGCCACTCTGCCATAAAGGCCCGACTGGTGGAGGGCTGCAGTGATAGTTGACTTTGTGGAACTTTCTCCCATCTCCTTACTGCATCTGTGGAGCTCAGCCACAGTGATCTTGGAGTTCTTCTTTACCTCTCTCACCAGGGTTCTTCTCCCACGATTGCTCAGTTTGGCTGGAAGGCCAGGTCTAGGAAGACTTCTGGTGGTCCCAAACTTCTTCCATTTAAGAATTATGGAGGCCACTGTGATCTTAGGAACCTTGAGTACTGCAGAAATACTTTTGTAACCTTTTGTAACCTTTGCCAGATCTGTGTTTTGCCACAAATCTGCTTCTGATCTCCTTGGCCAGTTCCTTTGACCTCATGATTCTCATTTGGTCTCACATGCACTGTGAGCTGTAAAGTCTTATATAGACAGGTGTGTGCCACAAATCAAGTCCTATCAGTTTAATTAAACACAACTGGACTCCAATGAAGGAGTAGAACCATCTCAAGGAGGATCACAAGGAAATGGACAGCATGTGACTTAAATATGAGTTTCTGAGCAAAGGGTCTGAATACTTATGACCATGTGATATTTCAATTTTTCTTTTTTAATAAATATGCAAAAATGTCTACATTTCTGTTTTTTTCAGTCAAGATGGGATGCAGAATGTATATTAATGAGAAAAAAAAATTAACTATTTGAATTTACCAAATGGCTGCAATGAAACAAAGAGTTTAAAATTTAAAGGCGTCTGAATATTTTCCGTACCCACTGTATATGGAGAAAATGTAAGGGGTTACAAAGGATGTAACGTCCCTGTAACTGTGTACGTAACATTTGACAAATTTATATATTAATGGCGTTTTGATATGTATATATACATATATAATGTCCAGTGTGATATTGTGATTGTGCTGCACACTGTATCTAGTAGGGAAAGTGCAGTGTATAGTTTAGACACTAGATGGAGGCATAGAGTTCTTTAGTATAATTCACCCTGTAAATAGTTAACCCCATAGGAGGGGTTAGCTGAGGAGTAAGGTAGGAAAGCTTCCTGTTTTGAGTTAGTTGGGGCTGGGGAGCTGAGAATTTAGAATTGTGGATAACTAGAGGAGGAAGACCTGTGAAGACTCAGACTTCAAGGTTAGATTTCAGAAAGGCAGATTTTAAGGGACTCAGAAAGAAAATCGGAGGGATCCAATGGCTGGATATCCTTAAGGACAAAAATTTCCAGGAAGGATGGGAAATCTTGAAAAATGAGATTTTCAAAGCACAATCATTAACAATTCCAAAAAGAGGGAAGAATAGGAAGCATTTAAGGAAACCAGGATGGATGAACACAGAACTTAAACACATGCCAAAAAGGAAGAAAGAAATGTTTATCAAATGGAAAGAGGGAGGCATATCTAAAGATAATTATAATGATGTCTGTAGAACCTGCAGGGCAAGAATCAGATTAGCTAAAGCTAACAATGAATTAAGGCTTGCAAGAGATGTCAAAAGCAATAAAAAAAGGTTTTTGGGGATATGTCAAAAGTAAAAGAAAAGTCAAAGATGCTATAGAATTTTTACAGGATGAAAATTTTGAAATGGTAAGAAAGGATGTTGAGAAGGCCGAACTTTTAAATTCCTATTTTGCATCTGTTTTCTCTCAGAAAGGAAATGTAACATCAACTGATCTTCACTGTCCTATTAAGGGAATAGAAGAATCCAGGATATCTATAAACAGAAAAATAGTGAGGAAACACTTAGCTAACATAAATGAATTCAAGTCTCCAGGTCCAGAAGAATTACACCCCAGAGTACTGAAGGAGATAGCAGAAGAAATTTTTGAACCACTCTCCATAATCTTTGAAAATTCTTGGAGAACAGGAGAAGTCCCAGAAGACTGGAAAAGAGCAAATGTTGTTCCTATCTTCAAAAAGGGAAGAAGGTGGACCCAGGGAACTATAGGCCGCAGAGTCTGACATCTATACCAGGAAAGATCTTTGAACAAATTATTAAACAACATGTATGTAAGTACCTGGACAAGAATGAAGTGATTAACCAGAATCACCATGGGTTTGTAACTAATAAGTCATGTCAGACTAATTTAATTTCCTTCTATGACAGAATCACTGACTGGGTGGATCAGAGAAATGCTGTAGATATATTATATCTTGACTTCAGCAAAGCATTTGAGAAAGTATCTCACACAATCCTTATTGAAAAAATGACTAAGTATGGAATGGACAAGGCAACTGTTAGGTGGATTCATAACTGGCTTAGTGATAGGACCCAAAGAATGGTAGTAAATGGCTGCACATCCAGTTGGAAGAATGTATCAAGTGGGGTACCACAGGGCTCTGTCTTGGGCCCTGTATTGTTCAACATCTTTATCAATGATTTAGATGAAGGAATTGAGGGTAAACTGATTAAATTTGCTGATGACACAAAGCTAGAAAGGATAGCTAATACTAGAGAAGAGAGAGAGAGGATTCAAAAAGATATAAATAAACTGGAGCAGTGGGCAGCAACTAAAAGAATGGTTTTTAACGGAAAAATGTAAAGTACTACATCTGGAAATAAAAATGAAAAAAGCGTATACAGAATGGGAGGAATAGTGCTAAGCAACAGCACATGTGAAAAAGACTTGGGTATACTAATAGATCACAGACTGAACATGAGTCAACAGTGTGATGCAGCAGCAATAAAGGCAAATACAATTCTGGGATGTATTAACAGAAGCATACAGTCTAGATAACGTGAAGTCATTATTGCCCTCTACTCCTCTTTGGTCAGACCTCATCTGATATACTGTGTCCAGTTTTGGGCACCACATTTTAAAAAAGACATCAACAAACTGGAGCAAGTTCAGAGAAGAGCAACCAGAATAGTGTCCGGTCTGCAAACCATGTCCTATGAGGAATGGTTACAGGATTTGGGAATGTTTAGTTTGCAAAAAAGAAGACTGAGAGGAGACTTAATAGCTGTCTACAAATATCTCAAGGGCTGTCACATTGTAGAAGGATTATCTGTATTCTCATTTGCACAAGGAAAGACTAGAAGCAATGGGATGAAATTGAATGGGAGGAGACACAGGTTAGATATTAGAAAAAACTTTTTGACAGTTTGAGTGATCAATGAGTGGAACAGGCTGCCACGAGAGGTGGTGAGTTCTCCTTCAATGTAAGTCTTCAAACAGAGGCTGGACAGACATCTGTCTGGGATGATTTAGTGAATCCTGCTTTGAGCAGGGGGTTGGACCAGATGACCCAGGAGGTCCCTTCCAACTCTACCATTCTATGATTCTATGATTCTATGATAGCCCAGTCTGGGGCTTGACCCCTTTGTGCTCGAAAGGGCTATAGGCCCGAGCTGCCTAACTACCTCGTAACGTTTAAGATATTGCCCAGCCATCCAGGGGGTACACAGCAAAGAGCAAAGTACAGCAGAACCAGCAGTAGAAAGGAAAGGGAAAGAAAGAAGAAAAGGAAGATTAAAGGTCACCGTAAAAGTGTACGGGCAGACCACTCCAGAATGTGATGGATAGCTACGTGGGCTGAACCTCTGATGTTTAAGAAGAAACAGGCAGAGGAGCACTTCACCAAGGTAACACTATACAGGGAGGACACTGAGAGGCCGTCTGAGATGCCTCGCCCCTTGCAAACAGCGACTCAAGGAACAGTGAACGGAAAGACGAAGTGATGTGCCATCTTGACTGCTATGAAAATACTGTAAACTACGTGGATGTGCTGTGTCCTGAAGTAATTAAATCTGTCCAGTTAAGAGTTGCCCTGGACTGTGTCTCTGTTGGAATCCAGAAGCAGTGTCATACCAGCGCAGCAAAGAGGATGCTGACAGCACAGTGTGTACTGACTGTACCATGCAAGTAAAGAGGTAATGTTTTCCTGTGCAGGGAGGCCAGGGTACACAATGCCCACAATACTCAACTACGACTACTGCCCTGGCCCGACTCTACAGACCCACCAGGGGATTCACCAATTTCCTGTGTTCCAGTCCGCCTGCTACAGGGTGGAAGCAAGATACATGACCTGCAGTTCTGTGACAGGCAGTTAGCTCATGTAGCATGAGTGACTAATATAAGAGGAGTGGCAAGATAGCAATAAAGATGCTGTGCTGCATCGGTGACACCAAAATGTTACAGCCAATTATTGTTCTCAGCAGTCTTATGTCATCTTGTCGGCATCTTCGTCGCCCGCAAAGTCCAATGATTGATTTCAGTGGTCACATGTTAGAGACGGGATGTCACCACTGCAGATTTGTCAGCAAAGACTCAGGAAGGGGGATAAATACAGGGTAGCAGCAATGGAGCAGCAGTAAATAATGCTATAATAATAAACTTTTTATTTATATAGCGCCAACATGTTCCGCAGCGCTTTACAGTTTGCACACATTATCATCGCTGTCCCCAATGGGGCTCACAATCTAAAATCCCTAGCAGTATGTCTTTGGAATGTGGAAGGAAATCGAAGAACCTGGAGGAAATACGCAAACAAGGAGAGAACATACAAACTCCTTGCAGATGTTGCCCTTGGTGGGATTTGAACCCAGGACTCCAGCGCTGCAAGGCTGCTATAAATAATAGTTTACAAAGCTCCTGTATACTAATTAGGCTTCCCTGAACACTATAGAGAACATTTCTTTTAATGTCTCCCTGCACAGAATCTATTCTGCTATCTTGTCAGTCTTGTGGCATTACACAGTCATACAGCATGAATTAGCTGCCTGTCACAGAATTTAAAAGCCAAAAAAGCTGTCAACTCCAAACTCTACATCCAGAGAGTGAGTAGACTGCAATAACACATGAGCCAAAAATAATAATTAATAATTCTTTATTATATATATAATAATATAGATAAAAAATAGGCAATTGCAATTCATCAATATAAACATTAAAATATACAAGAAACTATGCAAATAAGGACATCATTGTTAGGGTTTGAGTTCCCGCTGCTGCACAAGGGGAGTCTCGAAACAGTCCCACTGCGGTCCCCCTTTCTTCTCCGGCCGCAGTGGAGCCTGCTCAGTAGAGACGTCGGTCCCAGCATCTTGCCCATTCCAATACTGTGCAGAGACTTGCTGCTGTGTCTCCTGGATCTGCTATTATAGCCAGTGCTGGAGTAGACGTCTTTGGGACGAAGTCCTGCGTTTCCCCTTCTGAGCATGCCCAGGGTAAGATCTCTCATTGGAGATCAGGGGTTACATGTTCAGGTACTGCAGCAGCTCCTATTGGTCCGCCAGGAAGGTCCTGAAACTACATGTGTTTTGGAACAGTTTCTCATTGGTCCTTGTTTCTGGCAGGTCCTGTAGCTGTTACTATAAAAGGGTGGCATGGCTGGGCCGCCATGTGCTACTATCAACCGTTATATGCTTTGCGCCAGTGTGGTCATGCGTGTGTGTGGTTAGGGCTTGGCTGAAATAAGCCCCTAGAATACCGACTTAATCGGTGAGGAGTTTGGTATGCTAGCTGGTCAGGGTTGGTGTCCTAGATGCCCTAGATTACCGGCATAACCGTGAGGAGTTTGATTGCCGTATTCAGGGCCTGGCGTTCAGACACCATAGATTTCGGGTGACTCCCGCGAGGACATTAGCGCATAATCACATTCTATGTTCGCTTAGCAGTCAACTGTGTACCTGGGTGCCTGACAGGACACAGAAGTTTGTCTCAGCGGCTCTGTGACGTAACAGGGTTCGCTTTCAACGCTAGACAGCGACCTAGCGTGTTTATTTTGCGACTCAGTGGTGTTAAGTGAGTTCGCACACATTGCCATATAGCGCTGCGGCACTCCTTCTAGCGGCTCTGAGGAATAACATAGTTCGCACATATTGCCACAGCGCGTTACGGCGTTTATTTTGGCGACTCTGCGGGATAACAGAGTTTGCTTCTTGCGCCATTTTACTAGCAGCAGGCTCCGCCTGCACGGTGGACCCCGGGCTGCGAACGCACCTCTCTACATCATATATTTTGTGCGTTCCGCAGACCCTAACAATCATTATACACAATAATGTTAATTGTGGTCTCAAACTACTTCCATTAGGTGCTATATTATTTACATGAAATTCTCAGACCAGGTCATATAAACAAAGGCTCATTATCAGCCCCCTTCAAACTGAGCTAAAATAGTCTCAGATAATGCATTGCTAGGAGACTGTCAGAGATTAACGTTAATATGGTAGATCCAGACTCTCATCTGTTACTATGAGCCAAAGATGACCATCAGCTGATGATTTAATCAGTACACAGTTGAATAACATCAATGATTAATAGTCTATAAGAAGAGACTTACATGAGTGCTATGTCTACAGCTGTAGTTTCTCTACCCCGACGCGCGTTTCGTCCACACTTCCTCAGGATCATGTGTTATTGCAGTCTACTCACTCTCTGGATGTAGAGTTTGGAGTTGACAGCTTTTTTGGTTTTTAAATTGATTTTTAACACATTTTATTATTGGATCTGTGGTTGATTTTACTGTCACAGAATTTGCAGGTCATGAATCTGCCTGATTTTGCTAATTTAAAGAAAGCCTTTCAGCAGAATTTTCCTAAGTAAAGAAAGTACAGATGTGGCCATATTGGCACTTTCATATTGATTAAAATGATACCTCAGCTGAAGAAATTTGTTTTGTAGATTTTCTTTATTGTTTGCTAGAAGTTTTCTTGCATTCATATCTTCGTGCATCAGGCCGGGACTGTGAGTTGACCTGTGGGTAGGGTCTTCAGCTTTATGCCATTCCCTCCACTATGTCTGAGGGTCTATTCTTCTTCTTTATTTAAAATTTTATGCCAGCACTGTCCTAGTCACAGGTGATACTTGCACAAATTGAGTTCTTTGAAGTCTTCAGGAAAATGGTGCCGGCTGCTGCACTTGCGTGGATTGCTCAATGTAACCAACGCCATTTTACTGAAGCCCACCATTAGATCAATTTGCGCAAGTGCCACCGACAGCTGGAATAAAATAAAATGCCTCGTGTTCTACTGAGCAGTATACGCATGCGTTTCCTCCATTTTCTTGAAGAGTTCCAAGAGCTCAATCTGCACATGTGCCGACCGCGACTAGGATGGCGCTGGCGCAAAATTTTAAAATAAAAAGAAGAATACACACCAACACACAGCGGAGGGGACGGAGCAAAGTTGAAGACCTAACCCACAGTCCAGCAGTGATGCTTTAAGATATGACTATAAGGAAACTTCAAACACGGATTAAAGAAAATTTACAAAATGGATTTCTTTATCTTACTATAGGTATCAATTTAATCAGTATGACAGCGCCAATATGGCCCTGTCTGTACTTTACTTAGTAAAATCCTGCTAACAGTTTCTCTTTAAAGCTGATCATCTCTTTAGGATATTTTACTTTAAAACCAGACAGCGCCTTTTATGGTAACTTTCTTCCTTTTGACTATAAAAATGTTTTTTTTATTTGAATTTTTCTGCATTATACATAAATACATCATGCATCACAGGCTGGGCTATTTAATAGACTGTGAAAGACAGAGACTTGTGGTTTGATCAACAAAACAACTAATAATTTGGCTAAGAAATCATGTATTGAAGACAGGTCTCACCAAATGTGTCATCTAGCTCTTTGTGCACCTTCTTCTGAACTTCAGGATGAGATCCCAATAAAAACAAGGACCAGTTAAGAGCAGCAGCTGTGGTATCATGGCCCTAAATATAAAACTGCATGACTGAAATTGCATTGTTGGCTTATATTACCACTAAAATTGCAAATTGTTTATAAAACAACATTATTTGTA
>JARQOD010000001.1:111271115-111289714 GCA_033576555.1 Oophaga sylvatica | reverse complement strand
AAAATGTACCACAGAGCAGGTAATACTGTATGGATGAGTAATTGAATCAAGAAACATTCTTAAATGCTTTTTGGAGTATTATGTAACACAGAATTGTACAACAAAGCATGTAATACCATATGGATGAGTAATTGAATCCAGAAATATTTTTCAACACTTTTAGATATCTTAAAAATAACAAAATGTACCACAAAGAATGTAATACTGTATGGATGAGTAATTGAATCCAGAATTTTTTTAAATGCTTTTTTGAAGTGTTATATCCCACATAAATGTGTGACAAAGCACGTAATACTCTGGATTAGAGTTGAGCGATACTTTCCGATATCCAAAAGTATCGGAATCGGAATGGTATCGCCGATACACAAAAAATATCGGCGATACCCGATACCGATACCGGAAATACAATGTAAGTCTATGGGAACAAAATATCGGAATTAAAAAAAACCCATTCTTGCCTTGTTGGTTAATTGTACATGAAGGAAAACAACAAAGAGTAATGTAGAATTTATTGGGGGAGGTTGAGGAGACATTAAAGGCATAGATGTTTAACACAATGCAATGGAATAGCATTAATATTTCTTTTTTTGAAATACGTTTGGATTGACGAAGAAATTGACAATGTTGTTAACCTTTTTTCATATTTTGTCAAATATGTCTGTTTCACAACTTCCATGCTCTTCACCTTTTTAACTTTTCACACACTTTCTCCTTCATAATCTTCAGCAGCATCATCTTTCTCATCAAATTATTCTTCATCTTCACCTTCTTAATCTTCTAAAACTTCTTGCTATTCATATTTTTGTTAACATTAGTTATATTGTTCTTATTAAACAGTTATTATTCTTCATATTCTACTTCTTCATCTTCTTCCTATTCATCCTTTTCATCATATTCTTATTTGTGACAGACATTCCTGTACTTGTAATCTGTAAAACTCTGAATTTTCATCCTTCCGTTCTTGCTGTCACGAAAGATTTTAATTACAACAGTATTTGTCCGCGTTCAGTTTAGCCTGCAGCAGCATCAGGCATTTTCCAGGGGCACCACGAGGAGGAACGGACTCACCCCCATACACTGCTTAGTCTTCTTCTGCTTAGAATTTAGAGCATATATTTTGCTCTTCATTTTGGTCTTATACTTAATGTTCTTCTGCTTATTGTTCTTCTGTCTCTTGTTCTGTATCTTGTAGTTTGTCTTAACCTT
Source organism: Oophaga sylvatica (assembly GCA_033576555.1). Lineage (NCBI taxonomy): Eukaryota > Metazoa > Chordata > Amphibia > Anura > Dendrobatidae > Oophaga > Oophaga sylvatica. The sequence goes on along the minus strand of JARQOD010000001.1, from coordinate 111,288,508 downwards.
CTTTGTCCTGTTGGTGATGGTACAAAAGCCAATGGAAGTAACGAGGACCAGCTGACTGTGCTGGAACCCGGAGGGTCAGCAGAAGGAAAAGAGCCAATGGCACAACCGAGGACCAGCTGACGTTACTGGGACACGGTTACTAAGCAGGAGGTACCTGTGCTCCAAAGCACTACCAAGGACCAGCAGACGTTGCTGGAACTCGGATACCGACATGGAGGCACCTAGGCCAAAGGCACTGCGGAGAACCAGCTGACGGTACTGGAACCCGGATGGGTAGCAGAAGGTACAAGAGCCAATGAAAGTAACGAGGACCAGCTGACTGTGCTGGAACCCGGAGGGTCAGCAGAAGGAAAAGAGCCAATGGCACAACCGAGGACCAGCTGACGTTACTGGGACACGGTTACTAAGCAGGAGGTACCTGTGCTCCAAAGCACTACCAAGGACCAGCAGACGTTGCTGGAACTCGGATACCGACATGGAGGCACCTAGGCCAAAGGCACTGCGGAGAACCAGCTGACGGTACTGGAACCCGGATGGGTAGAAGAAGGTACAAGAGCCAATGCAAGTGACGAGGACCAGCTGACTGTGCTGGAACCCGGAGGGGCAGCAGAAGGAAAAGAGCCAAAGGCACAACCGAGGACCAGCTGACGTTACTGGGACATGGTTACTAAGCAGGAGGTACCTGTGCTCCAAAGCACTACCAAGGACCAGCAGACGTTGCTGGAACTCGGATACCGACATGGAGGCACCTAGGCCAAAGGCACTGCGGAGAACCAGCTGACGGTACTGGAACCCGGACGGGTAGAAGAAGGTACAAGAGCCAATGCAAGTGACGAGGACCAGCTGACTGTGCTGGAACCCGGAGGGGCAGCAGAAGGAAAAGAGCCAAAGGCACAACCGAGGACCAGCTGACGTTACTGGGACATGGTTACTAAGCAGGAGGTACCTGTGCTCCAAAGCACTACCAAGGACCAGCAGACGTTGCTGGAACTCGGATACCGACATGGAGGCACCTAGGCCAAAGGCACTGCGGAGAACCAGCTGACGGTACTGGAACCCGGATGGGTAGAAGAAGGTACAAGAGCCAATGCAAGTGACGAGGACCAGCTGACTGTGCTGGAACCCGGAGGGCAGCAGAAGGAAAAGAGCCAAAGGCACAACCGAGGACCAGCTGACGTTACTGGGACATGGTTACTAAGCAGGAGGTACCTGTGCTCCAAAGCACTACCAAGGACCAGCAGACGTTGCTGGAACTCGGATACCGACATGGAGGCACCTAGGCCAAAGGCACTGCGGAGAACAGCTGACGGTACTGGAACCCGGATGGGTAGAAGAAGGTACAAGAGCCAATGCAAGTGACGAGGACCAGCTGACTGTGCTGGAACCCGGAGGGGCAGCAGAAGGAAAAGAGCCAAAGGCACAACCGAGGACCAGCTGACGTTACTGGGACATGGTTACTAAGCAGGAGGTACCTGTGCTCCAAAGCACTACCAAGGACCAGCAGACGTTGCTGGAACTCGGATACGACATGGAGGCACCTAGGCCAAAGGCACTGCGGAGAACCAGCTGACGGTACTGGAACCCGGATGGGTAGAAGAAGGTACAAGAGCCAATGCAAGTGACGAGGACCAGCTGACTGTGCTGGAACCCGGAGGGGCAGCAGAAGGAAAAGAGCCAAAGGCACAACCGAGGACCAGCTGACGTTACTGGGACATGGTTACTAAGCAGGAGGTACCTGTGCTCCAAAGCACTACCAAGGACCAGCAGACGTTGCTGGAACTCGGATACCGACATGGAGGCACCTAGGCCAAAGGCACTGCGGAGAACCAGCTGACGGTACTGGAACCCGGATGGGTAGAAGAAGGTACAAGAGCCAATGCAAGTGACGAGGACCAGCTGACTGTGCTGGAACCCGGAGGGGCAGCAGAAGGAAAAGAGCCAAAGGCACAACCGAGGACCAGCTGACGTTACTGGGACATGGTTACTAAGGGAGGTACCTGTGCTCAAAGCACTACCAAGGACCAGCAGACGTTGCTGGAACTCGGATACCGACATGGAGGCACCTAGGCCAAAGGCACTGCCGGTGAGAACCAGCTGACGGTACTGGAACCCGGATGGGTAGCAGAAGGTACAAGAGCCAATGCAAGTACGAGGACAGCTGACTGTGCTGGACCGAGGTTCAGCGAAGGAAAAGAGCCAAGGCACAACCGAGGACCAGCTGACGTTACTGGGACATGGTTATAAGCAGGAGGTACCTGTGCTCCAAAGCACTCAAGGACCAGCAGACGTTGCTGGAACTCGGATACCGACATGGAGCACCTATGGCAAAGGCATGCGGAGAACAGTGACGGTACTGGAACCCGAGGGTAGAGAAGGTAAAGAGCCAATGGTGAGAGGACCAGCTGGACTGTGCTGGTACCGGAGGGGCAGCAAAGACAGACCAATGACAACCCAGCTGAACGGTACTGGACAGGTTAAGCTACTGTGCTCAAAGCACTCCGGAAGACACAGCTGACGGTTGCTGGAACCATGGGAGAGAACGGACATGGAGGCACTAGGACAGTTGCCTGTCAGACACTGAGGTAGGAACGCTGACATAGAACCAGTAATCAAGGACGAGGACTGTGACTGTGCTAACAGGCAGCAGAGAAAAAGCTGGCACATTGAGACCAGGGTACTGAGGGACATGGTACAGCAGGATGTTACCGTTCACACAAGCACAGGGACAGCTGACATTACTGAACCGGATACACTGGAGGCATAGGCAAGTGCATAGAACCCAGCACTTGCCGAGAAACTGCGGTGTTGTAACCCAGGATGGAAAGAGAAGGTGAGGCACAGGACTGTTTGCGACCACACAGCAGGGGAAAGCTGAACATTACTGAACCCGTTAACACAGGAGCAAGTGTACTGTGCTAAAGCACTTCCAGAAGACAACTGGCGGTGTGTACCCAGGGATGGAGAGAGAACAGGTGAGCAGCAGGACTGTTTAGCGTTACAACCAGCAGGGAACAGCTGACATTACTGAACCCGAGTAAACAGGAGCAAGGAGACTGTGCAACAGCACTTCGAGAAACAACTGGCGGTTTGTAACCCAGGGATGAGAAGAGACTGGGTGGAGGCAGCAGGACTGTTTGCCGTTCAAAGCAGGGGAACAGCTGACTACTGAACCCCAGAAAACAGGAGCAAGTGTAGACTGTGCTAACAGCACTTCCGAGAAAACAACTGGCGGTGTTGTAACCCAGGGATGAGAAGAGAACAGGGTGGAGGCAGCAGGACTTTTTGCCGTTCACACAGCAGGGGAACAGCTGACATTACTGAACCCAGTAACACAGGAGCAAGTGTAACTGTGCTAACAGCACTTCCGAGAAAAAAACTGGCGGTGTTGAACCCAGGGATGAGAAGAGAACAGGGTGGAGGCAGCAGGACTTTTTGCCGTTCACACAGCAGGGGAACAGCTGACATTACTGAACCCCAGTAACACAGGAGCAAGTGTAGACTGTGCTAACAGCACTTCCGAGAAACAACTGGCGGTGTTGTAACCCAGGGATGAGAAAGAACAGGTGAGGCAGCGGATTTTGCCGTTCCACAGCAGGGGAAACTGAATTATGAACCCCGAACACAGGAGAGGTAACTGTGCTAACAGCACTTCGAGAAAAACTGGCGTGTTGTAACCAGGATGAGAAAGACAGGGGGAGCAGCAGACTTTTTGCGTTCACACAGCAGGGGATCAGCTGACATTACTACCCAGTAACCGGAGCAAGTGTTAACTTGCTAAGCATTCCGAGAACAATGGCGTGTTGTACCCAGGGTGAGAAGAGAACAGGTGGAGGCAGCAGATTTGGTTCACACAGCGGACAGTGACATTATGACCCAGTAACACGACAAGGTAACTGTGCAACAGCACTTCCGAAAAATGCGTGTTGAACCCAGGGATGAAAACAGGGTGAGCAGCAGGATTTTTCGTTCACACAGCAGGAACAGCTGACTTACTGAACCCCAGTACAAGGAGAATGTGACTGTGCTAACGCACTTCGAGAAACAACTGGCGGTTTAACCAGGGGAAAGAACAGGGAGGAGCAGGACTTTGCGTTCACACAGCAGAACACGACATTACTGAACCCCATAACACAGAGCAGTTAGATGGTAACGCACTTCGAAAAAATGGGTGTGTAACCAGGATAGAGAGAACAGGTGAGAGAACTTTGCGTTCACAGAGGGAACTGACATTACTGAACCCAGTAAACGGGAAGTTAACTGTCTAACAGCATCGAGAAACTGGCGTGTTGTAACCAGGAGAAAGAACAGGTGAGCAGCAGACTTTTGCGTACACAGCAGGGAAAGCTACATTATGAACCCGTAACACGGGCAGGTAGTGTGCTAACACACTCGAGAAACAACTGCGTTTGTAACCCAGGGATGAGAAGAGAAAGGGTGAGGCAGCAGGACTTTTTGCGTTCACACAGCAGGGGAACAGCTGACATTACTGAACCAGTAACACGGAGCAAGTGTAACTGTGCTAACAGCACTTCCGAGAAACAACTGGCGGTGTTGTAACCCAGGGATGAGAAGAGAACGGGTGGAGGCAGCAGGACTTTTTGCGTTCACACAGCGGGGAACAGCTGACATTACTGAACCCAGTAACACGGAGCAGTGTAACTGTGCTAACAGCACTTCCGAGAAACAACTGGCGGTGTTGTAACCCAGGATGAGAATGAGAACAGGGTGGAGGCAGCAAGGACTTTTGCCGTTCCACACAGCAGGGGAACAGCTGACATTTACTGAACCCCAGTAAACAGGAGCAAGTGTAGACTGTGCTAACAGCACTTCCGAGAAACAATGGCGGTGTTGTAACCCAGGGATGAGAAGAGAACAGGGTGGAGGCATGCAGGACTTTTTGCCGTTCACACAGCAGGGGAACAGTGACATTACTGAACCCCAGTAACACAGAGGCAAGTGTAACTGTCCCTAAACAGCACTTCCGAGAAACAACTGGCGGGTGTTGGAACCCAGGGATGAGAAGAGACAGGGTGGAGGCAGCAGGACTTGTTTGCCGTTCACACAGCAGGGGAACAGCTGAAATTACTGAACCCAGTAACAACAGGAGCAAGTGTAGACTGTGCTAACAGCACTTCCAAGCAACAATGGCGGTGTGTGGCCCGGGTCAAGGAGGATTTTTAAATACTAGCTCAAGTATTTCCTTGTTACGTGTCAATTAAAAAATGTCTAACTCAACAAGAGAAATATAACCTTTAGTACCATAAGGATGATTTTACTTAAAAAATATATGTAAAGTAATAATTGACAAAAAATAAACGACATTAACAGTAAAAGCAATGCAAACCACAATAAAAATCGGTTAATAATCTGCTACGGTTTTAAATTAAAAGCATACAAGTACATATCAGAATCCATTAATGATGGATAAGTCACAGGTATGTACACAATTTTCTTTTGCTGATAATAACACTAAAAAGTTATTTAAAAAATCTAAAAATTTCATCATGTAATACTGTTTAATATGTGCCAATCTTTATATAACAAAAAAAAACCTTTAAAAAGGCATAGTGAAAACAGCTATTTATGACTTGAATGGGGACTGCAACATGACAACGGTTTAGATAAGGTATATATAGATGAACTGATAGCAAAAGAGGGTTTAATGGCGTTTGTATACTTTTACCCAAAAAAGTTTTGCGTTACTACACTTTCCTTTTTTTTATATAGTTTTTATAAAGGGGTACGGCATGTAGCTTGCGCCTTTGTTTGGACGCACAGACTGGTTTTCAGCTGTGACTTGGGGTTTTGGGAAAGGTCTGGGGCGTCTTATGACGCAGACAACATTCAGGTGCGCATCGTTCATCATCGCAAGCGTACGACAACACAAAGCTTTGTCATGACTGCTTTACTAGAAAAACATCACCTATGATAAAAACTTCCCACGCTTTTGCCCTATTACATAACAAGCTACAAGAAAAATGCGTGTGAAGGTTGACACAGCTGTTTTTTAAAGGGTACGTATTATATCGACTTTGTCAGGTGTCGCATCAGTCAAAAAATTTGATTCATTCCCCTTTTCTATCATTGTGTTCTTTCAGACCACTTACAGGTATATATTTGCTATTTTTGACTATGCACTATTGATTTTCCCAAAGGGTTTAATGCATGATTTTTGTTAGCGTTTATCATGTTTACATGAAGGACTTTTATGATATGGGCTGTTAACTTTCTAATCAAATATTTTTTTTTAAAAAATGACCCCAAATATAAGTAATGTTGAAGAGGAATTACCTACTGCATTGTTTCACATATTACAGGTGTACATCACGCCCCCTAACCCACATTGGATATTATTATTTACTTGTATGTTTTTATTTAAAAGGGCAAAAGAAAAATGAAGTATACCTTCCCCAATGCAGCGTTGTCAAAGTTCAACCCCATTATGCATTCAAATTGCAGTATTTGAGTCATCATGAGGGGTTTTGGATTTGTCAGCTATGGATGACAAGGTTGACCATCAGTATCCTATAGCATAAGGGGGCTTTTTTGTTTTGCATTTGTTTGACATGTGAATCGTAAATATGTCAAAAATTATTTTGTTACAGATTGTGACAAAGACAAATCATTTTAGGGGTTTGAAAGTTGACGTTCAAATGTTTCCCGTTAGGAAATCATGGTGTAGCCTCTTTTGTGTAGAAATAGGGGCCCTTTTAGATGAGTTTTTTTCACATGGGTTAGGTAGCTAGCAGTAATTTTTCCGGACACCACAGGGGACACAGGCGTTACTGAACCCCCCCCAAAAACATCAGGGGATTGTTTTCATCTGTTTCATCAACACTTCTGAGCAGCAACTGGCGCTGTTGAAGCCAGGGGCAAGGGGGTGTAGGCAGAGGCAGTATGAGACGTTGAAGTTGAATTGTTGTTACAGCAGAATTTTGCCAGACAAAACAGCAGGGGAAAAGCAGGGGTTACTGAAACCAAACACATAAACGATTGTTTTTATTGTGCATCTAACATTTGAGCAGCAACTGGGTGTTGAAGCCAGGGCAAGGAGGTGTAGCACAAATATTGAGTTATTTTTCTGTTACTGGGCCCTTGCAAATTAGTCTTCAAAAAAAGAATAAATGAACTTTTACTCAAAAATAAAATTTATAAATTTCAATTACAAGAAAAGAAAAATATTTAACTTGACAGTCCTCTGTGGTTGTAACGTTTATGGTAACTGAAAATATGGTAACAAATTCAAAGCTTTCGAGACTAATCAGGTTCTTCATCAGGTAAGGTAAGCCAAAAAAAGAAGAATCCATATTTTTTACACACACAGGGCCCCGGAATAGCTTTAAAACAATGGGGAGGGACAAGTGGGGGGGAGACGGCAAACAAAAAGGAGAACAAGGATGAAATTATCACCCACACAATACAGTAAATTTAAAGATTAACTTGGCAAAGACTTTGGACCCGCATAGCATCTGGATATGGAATTTCTGGTATTAAAATATACTTTTAATATGAAAACGACAAAGGTTCAGAATATAGCTCATCATGACTTTGACACTGTTAGTGATGGGGAAAGATTTGATACTTTGGGTTTATGTCATCATATCAATTAAGGAATCGCGTTTTATTTCCCTTCCCGGGTTTATGAAAACCAAAAAAAGCCAAAGAGAGGGCAATCAAACTTTCATCCTTACTAGGGAACGTTCCAATATTTATGTTTACCCTTGGGGATATTGGGCAGTTTTGATACACGGGCACTTACTTGTCTTACCTATTTCACTATTCCTGTTCGTTGTGTATTTGGAAAAAATGGATCTTAATTTTTTATTAGCTTTTTCCCCGATGAAGAGGGCGTGAAATAGCTTTTAAAGCTTGCATTTGTTTCCATCTTTTCAGTAACCATTAAAGGGTTTAACCACTGTGGGCTCTGAAGTCTAATTTTTTTTCTATTACTGGCTAACACGTACAAGAACCATGTTTTCTATTTCAAAAAGGGAAAAATAAAAAAATACAAATATAAACGCATATATGCACATGCCAAAAAAAAATTGGATCAACACAACACCATAAAATGGTAAAAAAATATGTGTTGTAAATTTAAGAAAAAAGTCCATTTTTTTTTTATGAATAATGTTTAAGGGAACGCTTGTTAAACCATAACATAGTGAAGACAAGGGGATTTTGTAATGTCAACTCATCATCATCATCGCAAATTTATGTGAAAATTTCACAGACATTCAATTATTTAATTTTCCCAAAAAATCGTAATTTTCCCTATAGCTGTATGACATGTCCAGCATGGACTATAAATGGATTGATGACACAATAATTACAAAAAAAAAATAACCATTTAAAAAAAACATTAGGCATTGTTTGTCACAATTTAAGTGTGTGCCCTGCAAGTGTAGGTGAACAAAGGCTACGGAAAGCAAAGGTATATTCTATGTCTGTATCAGACAGTGGACAGCCTCTGATGGGTAATGCCGTGTTATACTGTACGTCAAAAAAGTCTGCGGCGAAATCATGCTTTTTTTGCTTGATAGAGTGTTGAAGAGGGTAAAAGAATGTCTGGTTGCGCAAAGTTTATCCGGGCAACACTACCTTCCTACTGTACGCGTAGGGTAGGGTAGGTGTGGCAATTAGCTGACTACAAATGTGAGGGTTAGGCTGCGTTATTGGCACTAGGGACGCAAAAAAAAATAAAAGCAGTAAAAATTTTAAATGTGTAATACCCCCACCTTGACAAACAAAAAATTTACTTTCCCCTCTTTAACAATGTACAAGCAAACAAGCCTAATGGTTGAGAGCTGACTTAATTGAGATACAGAAATTACATCAACATTGTCCATGAGTAACTATGCACTGTGATACCTATATACCGTATTAATTTATATCTCTTGTGGTTGTTTAAACAGCACTTGAAGGTTATAACTACCTATTGTCAGTGCATGATGCACTTTTTAGATGTAAAAATTTATTTTTGGGACATTATTACCATGTTTTACATGCTGGCCATTTCATATTGGTGTTTGAATTTACAGTTGGCATCAGTATGTGAAATTTATAATGTCTGTCATAAAAAAAAAACTCGTGATGATGATGATGAGGATTTAATGATTGTACATCCATTAAATGCATTATCTTCAGGTACAGATAAAGTTCCTTAAAAGCATTAATTCATAAGTCTGAAATGTACTTTTATGCTTAATTTCAAAATGTGAAGAGTAGACAAATGTTTTATTTTTTGTTCCCCATTTCTAATAGACATGTCCCGATATGCGCTGGGGATGACAATTATTATTTGGCCTATTTGTCATAAAAATTTATCATTCTAGGCCTTCAAAACTTAACAATTTCATTTTTTTCAGCATACAAGCGGGGTGACGGCTTTCCCTATTTGGAGCCATGTTGTCATGTGTTTTTCTGTCCAATGTGTCGGGAACAGGAGACTTCTTGCCGTTCACACAGCAGGGGAACAGCTGGCGTTACTGAACCCCACTAACAGTAAGCTGGTTTTGTTTCTGGGGGACACGTCACTTCTGGCAGCAACTGGCAGTGTTGGAGCCCAGGGTAGAGTTTCAGGTGGTAAAAAAAGATGAAACATAACAGGAGACATGGATACGTTGCGAACCAGTTATTTAATCTGAAAAACGGGCGACAAATTCTGGCGAGATCCCTGCCTTTTTTCATTTTCAGAAAAAAAGCCCGGGCTACATTATGGAGGATAGTCGCATGCGACGGTCTGTTAGTACACCACCTGCAGCACTAAAGACGCGTGATAATACCTGGACAGAGGCAAGCCAGCCACCTCCAATGCATACTGGGGTAAGGGTCTGGGCCCTGTATCCCGCTTAGAGACCCAAAACTTGAATGGGGAAGAGCCAAACTGGGAGTACACTGAGAGGCAAAGCCAAGTAGTTTTGTCACCATCTGACGGATTCGTTGCCTTCCCCCTGATGGAGCCCTCTGATGGTGTAGACATTTGTGGGCTGCCACAAAACTTTGCCACATTTTTAACATACTGGTCTTCCCTGTGCAGAGGGGACTGCGTGTGCTCCTCTTGTTGCAGAGCTCTCTACACTGCCTCGACGGACAGAGCTGCTTTTTAAAAAAGTAGCAGCAGCAGTGCTTTCGGGCAGTAAGGTAGAACTTAGGGGTTGCACCAGTGTGTCTTGGTACTCCCGCATTACGCTCCCGGGTTTAACGGTGTGATGGGCTTTTGACGTTTTTCCCGGTAGCGAGGGTCTAGGAGGGTGTACACCCAATAATCAGAAGTCGTGAGAATGTGGGCGGGTGCGGCGGTTTGTTTTTAGGCACTGCAGCATGAAATCATACCTTTTGCTGCAGACTCCCCAAATGGCAAAGAAACGCTGTCTTTGCAAGAGGCGTTTCTCTGCCTGCTTCTGCATCACCCAAACCCCCGCTCTAAATACTGACTAGAGCGTTGGTACCTCCCCCGAGCGATGTCTTCCTATCCATTGATCCTCCTCCTCATCCACCTCACAAAGTGAGCCTGCCCAGCCCTTGTGAGGAACCACGTTGCGCTGACTTTCCAGAAGGTGATGGAATTTGTGACTCCTATCCTCCACCTCTTCCAAAACCTCATCCCTTATTGCTTGCAGTGTTTTTTGAAGCAGGCAGATAAGGGGGACAGTCAGGCTGACTAGTGCATCATCTGCACTCGCCCCATCCGCGTTGACTCATCAAACGCACGCCAAACGTGGCACATGTCCTTCATAGTGGCCCACTCATTAATGGTGAAGTGTGGACGGCGCAAATTGCGTGTTGATTGCGCCTGATGCAGCTGATACTCCATAACTGCTGGCTGCTGCTCACACAACCGCTCCAACATATGTAACGTTGAATTCCACCTGGTGGATACGTCACATATGATGCGATGTTCAGGAAGGCGCAATCTGCGTTGCAGAGCTGCAATGCGCGATCTGGCCATGCTGGAACGTCGCAAGTGAGCGCACTCTAGGCGGCCCTTTGTGCAGCAGTGCATCAAGATCACGGATAGTCCCTCAAAAAACTCTGCACGACCAAGTTGAGCACATGTGCCAGACATGGTATGTGAGTGAGTTTGCCAAGGCCCAGAGCTGCCACCAGATTTCGGCCATTGTCACACACTACCAAGCCTGGCTGGAGATTCGCTGGCAAAAACACACGTCGCTCTCCTGCTTGATGGCATTCCAGACCTCCTGCGCTGTGTGGCTTCGATTCCCCCATGGGAATTAATTTTCAGAACGGCCTGTTGCCGTTTGGCCACGGCTGTGCTCATATCGGTCGCATCAGTAAGCGTCCACGGGTCCATGTGGAGGTAGACCGTGACGGCTCCTGCAGCGATGATTCTGAGGAACTGGAGTAGGAGGAGGAGTCAATGTGGACAGACTTGATTCCGCAATCCTTGGAGTTGGCAGAACATCGTACAGCGCCACTCGCAAGATCTGTACCCGGCTCCACAACATTCACCCAAATGGGCAGTGAGTGAAAGGTATCGTCCCTGGCCATGGGTACTGGTCCACGCATCGGTGGTCAGGTGGACCTTGCTACTGACGGCGTTTAGTAGCGCATGTTTAATTTTTGCCTCAACATGCTTTTGCAGACCAGGGACGGCTTGCCTGCTGAAATAAAATCGGCTGGGCACATTGTATTGTGGGACTGCCAATGCATTAATTCACGGAAACTGTCAGTCTCCACCAGTCTGAATGACAGCATTTCAAGGGGACAGGAGTTTTGCAATGCCAGCATTCAGAGCCTGTGCTCGTGATGGTTTGCCGAGTATGGCCGTCTTTTATCCCATGCCTGTGCTACCGATGGCTGTTTTGTGGCCTGGGTGTGTGAGGATGACAGGGAACTTGCAGCTGTGGGTGGAATAACACTGTGTCTCTGGACAACAGTGACAGAGGTTCTTCCATGGCGATCCTTTGAGGAAGCCGAACCAGCTGTGTGTGAACTGGAGGAAGAGGCTCCAACACGAGCTGAAGATGTAGGTGCTGCTGTAGGTTGGCCTACATCTCCAGTGTGTCTTTGTAACTCAACAAAGTGCTTTGACCGCACATGTTTCCACATATTTGTTGTATTAAGGTTACTGACACTTTTACCTCTTTTAATTTTTTGATTACACAGCTTGCATTTGACATAGCAAATATCATCTGCACTGTATCAAAAAAGGACCACGCAGAGCAAGTCCTGGGAGCGCCCGGTTTGGCTGTTGGAAGAGAACTGCTCCGAACGGGTGCCAAACTGGAGGCTACAGGCAAGCGAGTCTGCAGCCTACCTCTCCCTACTGTTTGGACCGTTGGGGCAATCTCTTCCTCAGAGCTGCTCCCACCACCTTCCTGTTCCTCATGCCATGTTGGGTCTTGGACCTCATCATCTCCACCACTACCCTCTTCCCAACACCTGCTGTTGTTGGGTGGTCTGGCCTGCACCATGCTCAACAGAAACTGGCAACTGAGTCTCATCATCATCAGATGCGTTCTGCGGTGTGCTGACCATCGGCACTGGCTCACCCGCCTCTTCAGATTCAGAGAGACACAGCTGTTTGCGCATCACTGCATACTGCCTCTTCTTCACATTCCAGAATGCTGCTTGGCTGGGCCCCTGTTTGCAAGCCAACAGATTCTGAGAAAGAAGCAGAGACTCAGCTGGCTCCTGTACAGAGCTCTCTGACTGCTGGGCAATTTGGCAGGCGGTGAAGAGACTGATGGTTGTTCAACAGTGCTGTGGTCCTGAGAGGAGGTGGAAGGTATTGAAGTCGATGCATGGCTGCCATCCAACCAACAACGGCTTCAATTTGTTCTTCACGCAGCAGGGGGGTACGCTGAGCTCCTACAAAAGTGCGCATAAAGGAACGCTCACGGGGAAAACTGGTGGATGCTGTGTCACTGGGTGCGGCAGCAGCCACAGAATCCCCACGTCCTCTCCCTGCTGCAAATCCACGGCCTCGACCACGACCACGTGCCTTACTCACTGACTTCTTCATCTTGGTAGATTGATAAAGAAAGTCAGAAAAGTTATAAGGCCTAAGTGTGGTTATTTCCTCACAGACTACAGTGAACCCTGCAGACAAACTGTTCAGTATCTGTGAAAGGCCCCTTTGTGTACTTCTATAGTGTTTGCAAACCAATGTATTGTATACGGATGGAAGCGCGTCACACTAATAGATTAGATTTTTTCCACTAAAATGGAGCAGCACCAATTAGAGAAAAATGTGAAGGATGAGGCAGTGACACACGCTCAGCAGACTACAACCGGCAGTGGTTGAAGAACAAACTGGAGCGTAATCTGCACTCACAAAATGAAAAGCTCACAGACTACAGTGAACACTGAAACACAACTGTTCAGTAGCTGTTAAAGGCCCCTTTGTGTACTTCTATAGTGTTTGCAACCAATGTATTGTATACGGATGGAAGCGCGTCACACTAATAGATTAGATTTTTTTCCACTAAAATGGAGCAGCACCAATTAGAGAAAAATGTGAAGGATGAGGCAGTGACACACGCTCAGCAGACTACAACCGGCAGTGGTTGAAGAACAAACTGGAGCGTAATCTGCACTCACAAAATGAAAAGCTCACAGACTACAGTGAACACTGAAACACAACTGTTCAGTGCTGTTAAAGGCCCCTTTGTGTACTTCTATAGTGTTTGCAACCAATGTATTGTATATGGATGGAAGCGCGTCACACTAATAGATTAGATTTTTTTCCACTAAAATGAGCAGCACCAATTAGAGAAAAATGTGAAGGATGAGGCAGTGACACACGCTCAGCAGACTACAACCGGCAGTGGTTGAAGAACAAACTGGAGCGTAATCTGCACTCACAAAATGAAAAGCTCACAGACTACAGTGAACACTGAAACACAACTGTTCAGTAGCTGTTAAAGGCCCCTTTGTGTACTTCTATAGTGTTTGCAACCAATGTATTGTATACGGATGGAAGCGCGTCACACTAATAGATTAGATTTTTTTCCACTAAAATGGAGCAGCACCAATTAGAGAAAAATGTGAAGGATGAGGCAGTGACACACGCTCAGCAGACTACAACCGGCAGTGGTTGAAGAACAAACTGGAGCGTAATCTGCACTCACAAAATGAAAAGCTCACAGACTACAGTGAACACTGAAACACAACTGTTCAGTAGCTGTTAAAGGCCCCTTTGTGTACTTCTATAGTGTTTGCAACCAATGTATTGTATACGGATGGAAGCGCGTCACACTAATAGATTAGATTTTTTTCCACTAAAATGGAGCAGCACCAATTAGAGAAAAATGTGAAGGATGAGGCAGTGACACACGCTCAGCAGACTACAACCGGCAGTGGTTGAAGAACAAACTGGAGCGTAATCTGCACTCACAAATGAAAAGCTCACAGACTACAGTGAACACTGAAACACAACTGTTCAGTGCTGTTAAAGGCCCCTTTGTGTACTTCTATAGTGTTTGCAACCAATGTATTGTATACGGATGGAAGCGCGTCACACTAATAGATTAGATTTTTTTCCACTAAAATGGAGCAGCACCAATTAGAGAAAAATGTGAAGGATGAGGCAGTGACACACGCTCAGCAGACTACAACCGGCAGTGGTTGAAGAACAAACTGGAGCGTAATCTGCACTCACAAAATGAAAAGCTCACAGACTACAGTGAATACTGAAACACAACTGTTCAGTAGCTGTTAAAGGCCCCTTTGTGTACTTCTATAGTGTTTGCAACCAATGTATTGTATACGGATGGAAGCGCGTCACACTAATAGATTAGATTTTTTTCCACTAAAATGGAGCAGCACCAATTAGAGAAAAATGTGAAGGATGAGGCAGTGACACACGCTCACAGACTACAACCGGCAGTGGTTGAAGAACAAACTGGAGCGTAATCTGCACTCACAAAATGAAAAGCTCACAGACTACAGTGAACACTGAAACACAACTGTTCAGTGCTGTTAAAGGCCCCTTTGTGTACTTCTATAGTGTTTGCAACCAATGTATTGTATACGGATGGAAGCGCGTCACACTAATAGATTAGATTTTTTTCCACTAAAATGGAGCAGCACCAATTAGAGAAAAATGTGAAGGATGAGGCAGTGACACACGCTCAGCAGACTACAACCGGCAGTGGTTGAAGAACAAACTGGAGCGTAATCTGCACTCACAAAATGAAAAGCTCACAGACTACAGTGAAACTGAAACACAACTGTTCAGTGGCTGTTAAAGGCCCCTTTGTGTACTTCTATAGTGTTTGCAACCAATGTATTGTATAGATGGAAGCGCGTCACACTAATAGATTAGATTTTTTCCACTAAAATGGAGCAGCACCAATTAGAGAAAAATGTGAAGGATGAGGCAGTGACACACGCTCAGCAGACTACAACGGCAGTGGTTGAAGAACAAACTGAGCGTAATCTGCACTCACAAAATGAAAAGCTCACAGACTACAGTGAACACTGAAACACAACTGTTCAGTAGCTGTTAAAGGCCCCTTTGTGTACTTTATATGTTTGCAACCATGTATTGTATACGGATGAAGCGCGTCACACTAATAATTAGATTTTTTTCCACTAAAAGGAGCAGCACCAATTAAGAAAAATGTGAAGGATGAGGCAGTGACACACGCTCAGCAGACTACAACCGGCAGTGGTTGAAGAACAAACTGGAGCGTAATCTGCACTCACAAAATGAAAGCCACAGACTACAGTGAACACTGAAACACAACTGTTCAGTAGCTGTTAAAGGCCCCTTTGTGTACTTCTATAGTGTTTGCAACCAATGTATTGTAAGATGGAAGCGCGTCACACTAATAGATTAGATTTTTTTCCACTAAAATGGAGCAGCACCAATTAGAGAAAATGTGAAGGATGAGGCAGTGACACACGCTCAGCAGACTACAACCGGCAGTGGTTGAAGAACAAACTGGAGCGTAATCTGCACTCACAAAATGAAAAGCTCACAGACTACAGTGAACACTGAAACACAACTGTTCAGTAGCTGTTAAAGGCCCTTTGTGTACTTCTATAGTGTTTGCAACCAATGTATTGTAACGGATGGAAGCGCGTCACACTAATAGATTAGATTTTTTTCCACTAAAATGGAGCAGCACCATTAGAGAAAAATGTGAAGGATGAGGCAGTGACACACGCTCAGCAGACTACAACCGGCAGTGGTTGAAGAACAAACTGGAGCGTAATCTGCACTCACAAAATGAAAAGCTCACAGACTACAGTGAACACTGAAACACAACTGTTCAGTAGCTGTTAAAGGCCCCTTTGTGTACTTCTATATGTTTGCCACCAATGTATTGTATACGGATGGAAGCGCGTCACACTAATAGATTAGATTTTTTTCCACTAAAATGGAGCAGCACCAATTAGAGAAAAATGTGAAGGATGAGGCAGTGACACACGCTCAGCAGACTACAACCGGCAGTGGTTGAAGAACTAACTGGAGCGTAATCTGCACTCACAAAATTAAAAGCTCACAGACTACAGTAAACCCTGCAGACAACTGTTCAGTAGCTGTGAAAGGCTCCTTTCTGTACTTCTATAGTGTTTGCAACCAATGTATTGTATACGGATGGAAGCACGTCACACTAATAGATTTGATTTTTTTCTAATATAATGGAGCTGCACCAATTCCACAAAATAAAATAAAAAAAAAAAAGAGTCAGTGACACGTGCAGATGCCTACAAACAGCGGTGGATGCAGAGCAAACTGCAGCGTCACCTGCACTGTCACACACACACCTTGCACAGAGCTGTTAAAACAACACTGGCAAAATGAAGCTTTACACAGCGGTTGGTAAACTAGCCTGCCTCAAGCACAGTAGTACACAAAATCGCAATATCTAACTGTCCCTCAGAGTGAGCAGAGTAGCGTTCTGTCCCTAACTGAGTTCACAGCACAGTGACGCTAAAATGGCTGCGGCGCCTTTTATAGTGCATTCTGACATCATTTCAGCAGCCAATCACAGCCATGCCATTAGTTAAGATGACCGCAGCATTACAGGATGTGCCCACACTTCATAAGATTCATCATTGGCTGACTAACATCACATTGCCTCTCAAAGAATTATGGGAACTTCCGATTCCGGTATACGATATTGAAAAAGTATCGGAATTAAGTATCGGAATTCCGATAACGCGAATATCGGCCGATACCCGATACTTGCGGTATCGGAATGCTCAACACTAGTTACAGGTCATCATAACAAAAAAAATCTGGCCTTCCGACTTTTCGGACAATTGTCATGGCGTCTTGGTAATTTTGCTGCATAGCTCTTGGGCTTCCAATGAAAGTGGACAGTAATATTACTGGTGTCCCAGCTTTTAGCCCTTGGTGTAATGCAGCATTATGGATGTGATCCATAACGCCGGCATAACTGTTGACTTGCAATGTC
>JARQOD010000001.1:111216014-111271015 GCA_033576555.1 Oophaga sylvatica | reverse complement strand
TTTTGATTTTGTTTTATGTATTCGATCCTGTCGGATTCAATTTTGACGTAACTGTCAACAATAAATTGTTGCGTCAACTTCCCAGCATTTAAAAGTTGATTGAACTCGTCACGAATGGCAAGCCTGTATGCATAGTACTGCAACAGGGTGATTTTTTCTTGTCAATCTTGATCCACTGGTATGAATGGTAGATGAATGTCACCAATTCCTTGATGTTGCACACTTAGGGCAATTGTAGTTGTCAAATTTATTGTCCATCCACTGTCCCCATATGAGAATAGAAGTGGATATGTCATTGCATCATACTTTTAAGGTGAACTCTGATGACCCTATTAAATTATTAAATGGGGGTTCTCCCATTGCATTTTGATAAATTATAGCTACTTCATTGCACCTTGGTGCATTGTAGCGCCTCTGGTCATCATTGTAGTCATTTATAATTGACATTGTTATTTCGAATGGATCGCGATTTTTTCATTCAGCAATCCTCTCTTCCTCTATTTCATATTCCCTCATCAATGTGAAGGCTCTTGCGAGTGGGTTAATTGCTTTCATTTTCTCTCCAAGAGATGACATCAGTGCTGGGAGGCACTTTTTATTTGTTTGACTTCTTGTACTTAATGCTTCTTCACTGTCCAAGATATAAATCTGGGCAAACTTGGGAGTACTACCCACAGCGGGATGCAATGGGGCAGTTCTGTGGTAAATTTGTCCATGAATTCGAAAACAGTATGGACAATGCGCAGGAGGTGGCGCTACTTGTGCTCCCATTGATGCCAAAGCAAGCGAGCTATTCTATTGGCTTATATTAGCCATAAAGTTATTGGAGTGCTGATGCTCTCTTTTCATCAACTTGAATAATCCATGCGTATGAGACGTAATTGGATGCGCCCTTTACTTTATCCCATATTACTAGAATGCTGAGAAAAAGCTTACTGAATTCAAGCTGGTAAATGTAGTGCTATAGATAAAGATGCTCCAGCACCTCAGATACTACATTATAGATCGGTGTGGTTCACCCGAATTATACAAAATGTGATGCCCCAAATCTCTCCTATGCGCAGTGTGATGCCCCCACCGTTCCCCTATGCAAAGTATGATGGGCCCACAGCTCCCCTATACACAGTACTGTTATTGTGAACAGTTAAGCAAGTTGAAAATAAAATGATCTGTAAAAGGTCTAACGTTAAAGATGACGTATTTCCTTTGCATTTTAGGCAAAAAATATATATATATGTATGTACAGTACAGACCAAAAATTTGGACACACCTTCTCATTTAAAGATTTTTCTGTATTTTCATGACTATGAAAATTCTACATTCACACTGAAGGCATCAAAACTATGAATTAACACATGTGGAATTTTATACTTAACAAAAAAGTGTGAAACAACTGAAAATATGTCTTATATTCTAGGTTCTTCAAAGTAGCCACCTTTTGCTTTTTTAGCAATCAGGTTAATACTTTTTTCTATTGATAGATTGGGTGATTCTGAATGTGGCGATACTTTATATGTGGAAGTTTGAATTTTTTAATTGTTTTATTTTGAATGGGGCGAAAGGGGGGTGATTTGAACTTTTATTTTTTTTATTTTTGTAGTATTTTTAAAACCTTTTTTATTTATTTTTGGCATGTTTCAATAGTCTCAATGGGAGACTAGAAGCTGCCATAGCGTGATCGGCTCTGCTACATAGAGGTGATGATCAGATCACCTGTATGTAGCAGAATTGCTGACTTGCTATGAGCGCCATCCACCGTGCTCATAGCAATCTGGCATTGACAACCATAGCAGTCTTCAGGAGATCTCTGGTTGTCAAACCAACCCATCGGTGACTCTGAGAGGGGTCACCGATGGGCAGTTTTCCGGCACGATTGCCGGAAGCGCATGTTAAATGCCGCTCTGTTTGACAGCAGCATTTAACGGGTTAATAGCCGCAGGTGGATCGTGATTCCACCTGCTGCTATTCCAGGCACATGTCAGCTGTTCAAAAAAGTTGACATATTTTGAGAAAGATGTGGCTCACCGCTGGAGCCCACATCAAAGGGAGGGTGTCCGACATTGACGTACTATTTCTTCCCCTCTCCTCCTTTCACACGGGATTGCAGTAGCAAAACTGTTGTGTAAAATTGTACCAATCTTACATAGTTATTACATAGGTATTAAGGTTGAAGGAAGACTTTAAGTCCATCTAGTTCAACCCATATCCTATCCTAACCTGCCCTAACATGTTGATCCAGAGGAAAGCAAAAAACCCCCAAGTGGCAAACAGTAAGCTTCACATTGGGGAAAAAAATTCCTTCCCGACTCCACATACGACAATCAGACTAGCTCCCTGGATCAACGCAGTATCAAGGAAACTAGCAAACATAGCCTGTAATATTATACTTTTCAAGAAAGGCATCCAGTCCCTTCTTAAATTTTAGTAAGGAATCACTCATTACAACATTAGTCTCACTGCTCTTACAGTAAAGAATCTGCGTCTGTGATTATGGCTAAACCTTCTTTCCTCCAGACGTAGAGGATGCCCCCTTGTCCCCGTCACAGGTCTAAGAGTAAAAAGATCATTAGAAAGGTCTTTGTACTGTCCCCTCATATATTTATACATTGTAAACCTTCTCATATCCCCCCTCTCCCACATGGGTAAGCATGACTTCTTTATTGCACTATGAGCTGAACTTTACATCCAAGATAATGGAGATGCATACCTGCTAACTTACACACAATCTTTCCACATGGAATTGCTTATATCTCTGGTTGGTATTTGTAGCCTGTCTTTCTGAGATTTCCATATTTATTTATTTTATGCTCTGTGCTATTATGTTTTTGCTATGAGAACTTTTGATGACTTGTGGTGCCTGGATCTTCCCCATTTTTCTACTTTTCTTTTATTGTGTCTTGGGTTATGTATACCCGTACTATTTACGTGAGTGAGTTTTTCAATAAAAAATTCTTTATACATCATTGATGTTACTATGTCTCATCTCACCTTATTCGTGAGGGCATATTTCTCCATTCAAACAAATGAAAATAGTGGAAAGGTCTTGTGTGGTTGTGCTTATGTCATAGTAAATGAGTGATCGCTGTTTATAGTTATATACGAACATAGATTCCCTCAGCTAAATTCCAGACCCTCCTTATATCTGAGCAGTTATTAATCACTTTGTATAATTTATTTTTCAATTCAACAAAAACACATGACTCACCAACAGATCCAGAATGTCAGGATGCATAAGCAATAAATCCTATTACCCAAATCTAAGATATCAAATAAAGAAAAAAGCAATAGGTTTGTGTGCATGCATGTAAAAGCAAGAAAGCCATTTATTTGGGCTCCATGACAGAAAATAGACCACACTTGAGAAAGGGCTCTGTGTATACGGTATCTGGCATGTAACAGCTCTTAGGTGTGTAAGGTTTTACTCACTCGGCTGCTTCGGAGGTAAATCAGGAGACACTTTCTTATGCAAAAAGTCCTTAGGTTTATTACATCATAAACCATAAGGTAACATATAATACAACTCTTCAATGCTTCAGCTCCTGCCTGGAGCCTCACTCTTCAGTCACAGAGACCTCTCTGTAATGTCCTGCCTTGGACACATGGAAGCCTGTCCACACTGGCAGACTCCCACACACTCTCACACAGGTGCAAAACACACTCCATTACATAGGTGTAACTCCACCCACAGGTGAGGTCAGGAATCACATGGTTATGTCACATGGTCATGACCTCACCACAGGTCCTTCAGCCACACCATTACATACAGGTTTTATCCCAGGTATTTAGACACAAACCCCTTGGGTGGGTTTGTAGGTGACTGGACCCGCCCAGCTCTCCAAGTCACCTGGAAGCCTCCCAATGTATAGCAAAACTCTCAGCAGTAGATCTGCTGAACAAAACATGCTCAGGCTTCCATCACAGGGCCACCCACCTCTGCGATACATAACGTCCATCCATCACATGCCTCCATGCATATCCCGAGGGCCATACACAGTGCCCCCTAGCTGCATCAGGGGTCATTACACCACATACCTCCCCCCTCTGTTCAAACTTGTGGGGTTGAACACTTTTTACCCGACCAGAGATCCTTCTCGGTCGTCTCTGCCAGTCAAACCGTCTCTCTAAGTCGGACCCTGCTACTGATCTCTTTGGTAGGCGTCTGTCCTCCGACTCTGTCACATCTGTTGCTGACGCCCCCCTGTCAGACCACCCGCATCACCAGCTGTTATGTTACGGTAGCTGAGGAGTGCAGACAAAAAAGGAAATACACCAGAGCAGTTGGAATCTATGAGATTGCAGTACCCTGACTTACCACCACAACTAGAGGCAGCCGTGGAGCGTTCCTACGTTGGTCCTAGACGCCTCGTCACAGCCTGAGAAACTAACTACACCTAAAGATAGAAATAGGAAAGCTATCTGCCCCGGAGCAGAACCCCAAAGATAATAGAAAGCCCCCAAACATGTAATGGCGGTTAGACAAGAGGAAATACTGACACAGAAAGAAAATAGTATGAGCAAACGCTGGGGCCCAAACTAACTAAATAGAAAAGGACAGGAAGGGTACTTACTGCAATCCCAGAAAACCCTGAAAAACACCAACTCCACTAATTTCAAAATCACCTGAGATCACACGACCTCTACCACCTAAATTAGTTCTCTGGTGTAAGAAAATCAAAACAGCAGCCACTGAAAAAACTGGAAAAAGCAAAAGTACAAAACACAGTGGCTGGACTAAACTGAGAGGGCAAAAGCCCCCGGAGGGGACCCTGAAGGCCCCCACAGAAGTGCAGGACCAAATGCAAAAATATAGCAAAAACACAAAATAAGAAATTGTCTTATCTGATAGCAGGAGATGCAGACACGACACAGCAGGCTACAAGGGAAACTGGAAAGAAGGATTCAGACCAGAACAATTGATCACCGGCAACCCTGATGGGAAAATGATTCCCTTAAATAAGACCAATCAGTAACACCTGATTCCCAGTCTTCACAATCCTCACTAGTACCGCTTGTAACCACCAGAGGGAGGCTCTGCTCAGAACTCATCTCAAACCCATTCACAACAGTACCCCCCCCTTGAGGAGGGGTCACCGAACCCTCATTTGAGCAACCAGGTCGGTCAGGATGAGTTCTATGATACGCACGGATAAGTCTCCTAGCATGGATGTCCGAAGCAAACACCCAAGAATTATCTTCCTGACCATAACCTCTCCATTTAACCAAATACTGGAGTCTTCGTCTAGAAAAACGAGAATCCAATATTTTCTCAACCACATACTCCAGATTGCCCTCAACCAAAACAGGGTCAGGAGGCACAGCAGCAGGAACCACTGGCTCAACAAACCTCTTCAACAAGGACTTGTGGAACACGTTATGGATCTTAAATGTCCCTGGAAGAAGCAAACGAAAAGAAACAGGATTAATAATCTCCATGATCTTATAAGGTCCAATGAACCTAGGCTTAAATTTAGGAGATGCTACTCTCATAGGAATATTCTTTGAGGACAA
Organism: Oophaga sylvatica; assembly: GCA_033576555.1. Classification (NCBI taxonomy): domain Eukaryota; kingdom Metazoa; phylum Chordata; class Amphibia; order Anura; family Dendrobatidae; genus Oophaga; species Oophaga sylvatica. The sequence goes on along the minus strand of JARQOD010000001.1, from coordinate 111,265,507 downwards.
CCAGACCAAGTCCCCCACTTTAAACCGAGGACCATCATTCCTATGCCGGTTAGCAAACCGCTGGGCCTTCTCCTGAGAGAAGGACAACCTCTCCACTACCTGGTCCCAAATCTGTTGCATACGCTCCACAACAGAGTCAACACCTGGACAGACAGAAGCCTCCGTCTGTCCTGAAGAAAATCGAGGGTGAAACCCAGAATTACAGAAAAACGGAGACATCAAAGTGGCAGAGCTAGCCCTATTATTAAGAGCAAACTCAGCCAAAGGCAAAAAAGAGACCCAGTCATCCTGATCAGCAGACACAAAGCATCTTAATAAGTCTCCAATGTCTGGTTTGTTCTCTCAGTTTGACCATTGGTCTGAGGATGAAATGCCGAGGAGAAAGACAATTGAACACCCAGTTTAGAACAAAAAGTCCTCCAAAATCTGGAAACAAACTGGACTCCTCTGTCAGACACAATGTTCTCAGGAATGCCGTGCAAACGAACCACGTGCTGAAGGAACAACGGCACCAATTCAGAGGAGGAAGGCAACTTAGGTAATGGCACAAGATGTATCATTTTGGAAAACCTATCACAAATTACCCAGATGGTGGTCATTCTCTGAGAAACAGGAAGATCGGAAATGAAATCCATAGAGATATGGGTCCATGGTCTCTTGGGCACAGGCAATGGCATCAACAAACCACTAGAGCGAGAGCAAGGCTTGGAGCGAGAGCAAGTCCCGCAGGACTGCACAAATTCCCTGACATCGCGAGACAAGGTAGGCCACCAAAAGGACCGACTAACCAAGTCTCTGGTACCAAAAATTCCGGGATGCCCAGCCAATGCGGAACAATGAATCTCAGACATCACACTCTTTTTCCATTGGTCCGGGACAAACAATTTTCCAACAGGGCAGCGCTCGGGCCTATCCTCCTGACACCCCTCCAGAGCAAGTCTCAAATTGGGCGAGATGGCGGAAAGAACTACACCCTCCTTCAAAATAACAGAGGGATCAGATAGCTCAGGAGAGTCCGCAAGGAAACTCCTCGAGAGGGCATCCGCCTTAACATTCTTAGTGCCAGGAAGAAAGGAAACCACAAAATTAAAACGTGTGAAAAACAAGGCCCACCTGGCCTGTCTAGGATTGAGTCGCTTGGCAGATTCCAGATAGACCAGATTCTTATGGTCCGTAAGGACCACCACCTGATGTTTGGCTCCCTCCAGCCAATGTCTCCACTCTTCAAAAGCCCACTTCATGGCCAATAACTCCCGATTACCCACGTCATAATTACGTTCAGTAGGAGAAAATTTTCGAGAGAAAAAGGCACAAGGGTTACTTTTAGAGGTCTCTGGATCTTTTTGGGACAAAAAAGGCACCTGCCCCAATTTCAGAGGCATCAACCTCCACCTGAAATGGCAGAGAAACATCAGGCTGCCGTAGAACAGGAGCAGAAGTGAATCTCTGCTTAAGTTCCTGAAACGCAGAGACTGCCTCAGGAGGCCAATTCACCACATCAGAACCCTTTCTGGTCAAATCAGTTAATGGTTTAACAATAACAGAGAAATTACCAATAAATTTACGATAAAAATTGGCAAAACCCAAAAATCTCTGAAGAGCCTTTAATGAAGTAGGTTGGACCCAATCACAGATGGCCTGAACCTTGACCGGGTCCATTTCAATAACAGATGGGGACAAAATGAATCCCAGAAATGAGATCTTCTGTACGCCAAAAAGACACTTTGATCCCTTCACATACAGAGCATTCTCTCTCAAAATCTGGAATACAGTTCGAACATGTTTCACATGAGAGTCCCAGTCATTAGAAAAAATCAAGATATCATCCAAATAAACAATCAGAAACTTGTCCACAAAATCCCTGAAAATGTCATTCATGAAGGACTGGAAGACGGAAGGAGCATTAGTGAGCCCAAAGGGCATCACAAGGTACTCAAAATGCCCTTCAGGGGTGTTAAATGCCGTCTTCCATTCATCCCCGTGCTTAATGCGAATAAGGTTATACGCCCCCCTGAGGTCAAGCTTAGTAAACCAAGTAGCGTTTTTCACCCTGGAAAACAGGTCAGAAATCAAGGGTAACGGGTATTGATATTTCACAGTAATATTGTTCAAGAGACGATAATCAATACACGCCTTAATGAACCATCTTTTTTGGCCACAAAGAAAAAACCGGCACCTAAGGGTGAAGAGGATGGTCTGATATGACCCTTCTCCAATGATTCCTTGATATAAGACCGCATAGCGTCATGTTCAGGTACAGACAAGTTAAAAAGGCGACCCTTAGGGAATTTACTACCCGGCACTAATTCAATAGCGCAGTCATAGCTCCTATGGGGAGGCAAGGATGCAGATCTACTTTCGCTAAACACATCAGAAAAATCAAACAAAAAGTCAGGAACATCCTCAGCCTGGGGGGAGGCAGAAAAAACAGGAGTGTTGGCACTAACACATTGGCAGCCCCAACTGGTTACAGACACAGATTTCCAATCCAAAACAGGATTATGAGACTGTAACCAAGGGAAACCCAGCACTATAATGTCATGCAGATTATATAGAACCAAAAATTTGCAGCAATCCTGGTGATCAGGTTCAACCCTCATTATCACCTGAGTAGAAAACTGGGGTTTATTCTCAGCCAAAGGGGTAGAATCGATCCCCAGTAAAGGAATAGACTTCTGTAGGGGTATCAAGGAAAACCCACAACGCTTAGCAAAATCATAATCCATCAGGTTAATAGCTGCTCCAGAATCAACGAAAGCCTGAGCAGAAAATGAGGACAGAGAGCATATCAGAGTGACAGTTAATAAAAACTTAGTCTGAACACTACCCAAGACAACTGAGCGTGCAAAATGTCTTCCCCGCTTAGGGCAGACTGAAATAGCATGAGAGGCATCACCACAGTAGAAACATAACCCATTGCGCTTTCGAAACTCATGACGCTGTGCCCCAGACACCACTCCATCACACTGCATGGGCTCAGCAGCTGGCTCACAAGGCAACACCACTCCACGCATACTTCTCCGCTCACGCAAACGTCTGTCAATTTGAATCGCCAATGACATAGAATCATTGAGACCAGAGGGACAGGGAATCCCACCATAACATCCTTTACATTATCCGACAGACCCTTCCGGAAAAGGGCCGCCAAAGCGTCGTCATTCCATTTGGTCAGGACTGCCCACCTACGGAATCTCTGACAGTATAACTCAGCGTCATCAAGCCCCTGATTTAATGCCAACAAGGCTTTTTCAGCTTGATCAGTGACATTAGGCTCATCGTACAATAACCCCAAAGCCTGAAAAAATGCATCAACATCACTCAAAACAGGATCCCCAGGTATCAGGGAAAAAGCCCAATCCTGAGGATCGCCGCGCAGGAGAGAGATGATAATTTGAACCTGCTGCGCTGCGTTTCCTGAGGACTTAGATTTTAAGGCAAAAAACAATTTACAATTATTTTTGAAATTCTGAAACTTAGCTCGATCCCCTAAAAACAAATCTGGCATGGGATCCTAGGTTCCACAACAGGCAACCTAGCAAGATATGCAGCAATACTCTGAACCTCAGTGGCAAGCTGATCCACACGGCCAGACAACTGTGCAAACTCCATTGGGAGAAAAGATCCTCCCCAGCACCCAGAGATACAGAGGGAAAAAAAAAAATGCAACAAACAGAAAAATATCTCTGACAACTTTTCTTCCTTCAAAATATTTTTTCCCTTCTGTGAGTACCATACAATTTTTAGGCCGGTGATACTGTTATGTTACGGTAGCTGAGGAGTGCAGACAAAAAAGGAAATACACCAGAGCAGTTGGAATCTATGAGATTGCAGTACCCTGACTTACCACCACAACTAGAGGCAGCCGTGGAGCGTTCCTACGTTGGTCCTAGACGCCTCGTCACAGCCTGAGAAACTAACTACACCTAAAGATAGAAATAGGAAAGCTATCTGCCCCGGAGCAGAACCCCAAAGATAATAGAAAGCCCCCAAACATGTAATGGCGGTTAGACAAGAGGAAATACTGACACAGAAAGAAAATAGTATGAGCAAACGCTGGGGCCCAAACTAACTAAATAGAAAAGGACAGGAAGGGTACTTACTGCAATCCCAGAAAACCCTGAAAAACACCAACTCCACTAATTTCAAAATCACCTGAGATCACACGACCTCTACCACCTAAATTAGTTCTCTGGTGTAAGAAAATCAAAACAGCAGCCACTGAAAAAACTGGAAAAAGCAAAAGTACAAAACACAGTGGCTGGACTAAACTGAGAGGGCAAAAGCCCCCGGAGGGGACCCTGAAGGCCCCCACAGAAGTGCAGGACCAAATGCAAAAATATAGCAAAAACACAAAATAAGAAATTGTCTTATCTGATAGCAGGAGATGCAGACACGACACAGCAGGCTACAAGGGAAACTGGAAAGAAGGATTCAGACCAGAACAATTGATCACCGGCAACCCTGATGGGAAAATGATTCCCTTAAATAAGACCAATCAGTAACACCTGATTCCCAGTCTTCACAATCCTCACTAGTACCGCTTGTAACCACCAGAGGGAGGCTCTGCTCAGAACTCATCTCAAACCCATTCACAACACCCAGCGGTCAGTACGGCGTCGCAATTCTCTTGCACCCATACGTCCTGTCTGGTCTGAGTCCTTTTCATTTTGTCTACTACAGGTTCTCCTGCTTAGGTCACTCATCACTGAGCTAACTGAGGCATCGCTACTTCTGCCTCTTCCATCAGGCGACCTATTTCCTGTATTATCTCCAGCTTGAGGACTTCTCGTCTTAAGCGAACCTCTTCGCCTCTCAATACCACGGGTTGAAGGTGGCGACCATCTTCTTTCCATTTCCCGTAGGTTTCTGTTGACCTGCTCCCTCTCAAGTCGTAGCTGCTCTACTTCTCTCAGGTACGACACACGATACTCCAGGAGCATCCGGATATTCCCTGGATCCGACAACGAGGAACGGAACCATCCCGTCTTCACCCACGACCTGGACTTCGTCATCAGCCGGAATCCTGACTTTCGTTACACCGCACTTATTTACCATCTCCTGCATCACTTTCCCGAGTCTTCCGATGACCTCCTTCACCAGACCTCTGGGCACTTGAACGATGTCTTCCATCAAGCCAAGCTGATTTTGAGTCTTTCTTACTTGCTCCAGACGTCGAGTGGCTTCGTGATTTCTCAACAGGATCATTTGCTTTGTGCGGAGACAATGTAGATGCATGTCCCTCAGGATAGCCACCCGCTTCATCGTGACTTCCCTAGTCGACAGTATGACCAACTGTTTTATCTCTGGCACCCAGTTCACACTGCATGCTTCTACTGCCTTTCTAAAGGCCTCATGCACCTCCTCAATGGCACACACTTCTCGCCTGTCTTCGGGTATCTCTATTACACACTTGAAAACGGACCCGTCACCTTCTTGGACAGACTGTTGTACCTCCTCGTCCTGAGCGTTAGTACAGTTTTCCAAGACATCACTCTCCCTTGTGTGCCCATCTGCATGGCACTTCCCTTGCTGGATTTCTTCTCCCAGAGATTTCTGGAGCTGGGCACCAGTCTCCTCCTCCATCTTGAGCTCTTGGAGAACTCCATCTCGCTCTTCTGCCAAGCAGCAACACTCCTGCTGATGTTTCTCTTGGGCCTCTCTGAGCACCTCCATCTCTCTCCATAGAGCCTTGTTCATACTCTTACACGCTGACAGACGATCTCTGAGCTTAGAGACTTCCTTCTCCAGCTCCTCCACTTTGTGCTCAATCATTCGTCTCAGGACCCTTTCCTGCTCGACTGCCTCTTTCACTGTTTCTTTACACAGCTCTATCTCCTCATTAAGGACAGTCACCTAACCGGTACCTGACCCTGACTCTTCCTCATCATTTTGCTTCTTAGAGGATGTAGCCTGTCCCGCCTTTCCACGGCCCCTGCGGCGAGAGGAATATCGGCCATTTTTACTCGGCTCCACATTACTACACTCACTTTCCCTTGCGGTCGAGTCACAGTCTGCACAGGAGTCACTCTCGGGGCCCCTCCCATTACCCTCTAACCGGGTGTCCATTCTAGAGGTCTTAACTACCACATCGTCATGGGTTCTGTTGTCATACATTTCAGAGGATATCATGTCAGTCAGTCGGGCAGACGCATCCTTTCCTCCTGTGTCACCGTCTGACTCATCAGTTTTGGGAGGTGTCACTGTCCCAATGTCTGCCACCCCAACAGTAGAGAGGCCTCCCTCCTGCTGTAAAGGAACTCCCCTGTCCTGCAATGTCCCAGCCTGTCTCAAAGATTACCCTGGCCACTGAATAATCCTTTGTGTCCCAATGGATACAGGTGACCCCGACCTTTCTTCCAGGTATTTGAAACCCGTCAGGTGCAACCCTCACTAGAGTCACCAGACTCCCCGAGTCAACCAGACCCACCACGTCTTCATGGTTTATCTGCAGGGCACACCCCCGTAGTAGTGTGCCGGGTGGATAGTTCGTATGGCAGACTGGACACACACAACATATTTGCCCCGGGCAACAGTTTGTCTGGACCTCCCCTTTAACGTTGGGATCCTCCACCCCCTTTTTTCCAACCATCCCCTTTTGGGTTGCCGCCCCCTTTTGGGACTCCGCCCCCTTTTGGGCCATCATCCCCTTTTGGGTTGCCACCCCCTTTTGGGACTCCGCCCCCTTTTGGGCCATCACCCCTCCTTGGGTTATACACCGTGGACTCCCCCCACGGCTCTACCAGACCCCAGTTCGCACAGACCCTTATGTCTCTCGGGGCTGGTACCGTCACTTTAAGAGGTCACCGACTCTGGACCTGAAGTCCTTATGGTACCTCACCAGCTCCTGCTGGTACTGCCACCTTCCGCCAGCACCTCCGGCTACCGCGCACAAGCCGCTGCTGCCACTGCAGCTCTTGCTGCTGCAGAACCTCTTGCTGCAAGTCACTGTAGCTCCTGCTACCACAAGTCTCTGCACGCTGCGCTGTCTTGCCGCTTGTCACCTTCGTGACCCCACGAGTCACAGCCAGGAGTCACAGCACACACCTCACACGTGTTCCAGAAAAAAAAACACCAAAAAAAAAAAAACAGTTTCTCACTAATTCTTCTCACTGATCCCGACCAGCCTAGCACGGTTGTCAAGACCGTCCCCTGTTGGCGTCAGCAACAGGTTCCTGGAGACCTCAGCCTCAGAGGTACCCAGCAAACACAAAAATACAGTCTTTCTCACTGACCCGTCAGCACACCACAGACTCATGTGTGTCACTCTTGGCCACAGAGATTTCCGGACACCTCCTCTCTCAGAGAGGCATCCCACAAAGGAAAAAACAGTCTCACTGACCCGTCAGTACACCACAGACTCCTGTCTGTTACCTGTTGGCCACGCAGGTTTCCGGACACCTCCTCTGAGGTATCCTCTCAGCATGCTTTTTGCTTACTTCTCAATGACCCCGGTCACATAACACAGACTCCTGTCTGTCACCACTGCTTAACAGTTTCTTCAGATACCTCTTATCTTCAGAGGCACCACATATAAACATCAATGCACAGTTTATTCGTGACCACTGGTGTTATGTTTCGGTAGCTGAGGAGTGCAGGTAAAAAAGGAAATACACCAGAGCAGTTGGAACCTATGAGATTGCAGTACCCTGACTAACCACCACAACTAGAGGCAGCCGTGGAGCGTTCCTACGTTGGTCCTAGACGCCTCGTCACAGCCTGAGAAACTAACTACACCTAAAGATAGAAAGAGGAAAGCTATCTGCCCCGGAGCAGATCCCCAAAGAACATAGAAAGCCCCCAAACATGTAATGGCGGTTAGACAAAAGGAAATACTGACACAGACAGAAAATAGTATGAGCAAACGTTGGGACCCAAACTAACTAAATAGAAAAGGATAGGAAGGGCACTTACTGCAATCCCAAAAAACCCTGAAAAGCACCAACACTACTAATTTCAAAAACACCTGAGATCACACGACCTCTACCACCTAAATTAGTTCTCTGGTGTAACAAAATCAAAACAGCAGCCACTGAAAAAACTGGAAAAAGCAAATGTACAAACATCAGTGGCTGAACTAAACTGAGAGGGCAAAGGCCCCGGAGGGGACCAGAAGGCCCCCACAGAAGTGCAGGACAAAATGCAAAAATCAAGCACAAAAACAAAAAGAAGAAAAAGTCTTATCTGTTAGCAGGAGATGCAGACACGACACAGCAGGCTACAAAGGAAACAGGAATCAAGGATTGAGACCAGAACAATTGATCACCGGCAACCCTGATGGGAAGGCGACTCCCTTAAATAAGACCAGTCAGTAACACCTGATTCCCAATCCTCACAATCTTCACTGGACAGTCCAGTACCGTTTGTAACCACCAGAGGGAGCCTCTGCTCAGAACTCATTTCAAGTACATTCACAACAGTACCCCCCCTTGAGGAGGGGTCACCGAACCCTCACCTGAGCAACCAGGTCGGTCAGGATGAGTTCTATGATACGCACGGATGAGTCTCCTAGCATGGATGTCCGAAGCAAACACCCAAGAATTGTCTTCCTGACCATAACCTCTCCACTTAACCAAATACTGGAGTTTCCGTCTAGAAAAACGAGAATTCAAAATTTTCTCAACCTCAAACTCCATATTGCCCTCAACCAGAACAGGGTCAGGAGGCAAAGCAGTAGGAACCACTGGCTCAACAAACCTCTTCAACAAGGACTTGTGGAACACATTATGGATCTTAAATGTTCCTGGAAGAAGCAAACGAAAAGAAACAGGATTAAGAATCTCCAAGATGCCACTCTCATAGGAATATTTTTTGAGGACAACCAGACCAAGTCCCCCACTTTAAACCGAGGACCATCAGTCCTATGCCGGTTAGCAAACCGCTGGGCCCTCTCCTGAGAGAGGGACAACCTCTGCACTACCTGGTCCCAAATCTGTTGCATACGCTCCACAACAGAGTCAACACCTGGACAGACAGAAGCCTCCGTCTGTCCTGAAGAAAATCGAGGGTGAAACCCAGAATTACAGAAAAATGGAGACATCAAAGTGGCAGAGCTAGCCCTATTATTAAGAGCAAACTCAGCCAAAGGCAAAAAAGAGACCCAGTCATCCTGATCAGCAGACACAAAGCATCTTAGATAAGTCTCCAATGTCTGATTTGTTCTCTCAGTTTGACCATTGGTCTGAGGATGAAACGCCGAGGAGAAAGACAATTGAACACCAAGTTTAGAACAAAAGGTCCTCCAAAATCTGGAAACAAACTGGACTCCTCTGTCAGACACAATGTTCTCAGGAATGCCGTGCAAACGAACCACGTGCTGAAGGAACAAAGGTACCAATTCAGAGGAGGAAGGCAACTTAGGCAATGGCACAAGATGTATCATCTTGGAAAACCTATCACAAATCACCCAGACGACGGTCATTCTCTGAGAAACAGGGAGGTCGGAAATGAAATCCATAGAGATATGGGTCCATGGTCTCTTGGGCACAGGCAATGGCATCAACAAACCACTAGAGCGGGAGCAAGGCCTGGAGCGAGAGCAAGTCCCGCAGGACTGCACAAATTCCCTGACATCACGAGACAAGGTAGGCCACCAAAAGGACCGACTAAACAAGTCTCTGGTACCAAAAATTCCGGGATGACCGGCCAACGCGGAACAATGAATCTCAGACATCACACTCTTTTTCCAGTGGTCCGGGACAAACAATTTCCCAACAGGGCAGCGCTCGGACCTATCCTCCTGACACCCCTCCAGAGCCAGTCTCAAATTGGGCGAGATGGCGGAAAGAACTACACCTTCTTTCAAAATAACAGAAGGATCAGATAACTCAGGAGAGTCCGCAAGGAAACTCCTTGAAAGGGCATCCGCCTTAACATTCTTAGTGCCAGGAAGAAAGGAAACCACAAAATTAAAACGTGTGAAAAACAAGGCCCACCTGGCCTGTCTAGGATTAAGTCGCTTGGCAGATTCCAGATAAACCAGATTCTTATGGTCAGTAAGGACCACCACCTGATGTTTGGCTCCCTCCAGCCAATGTCTCCACTCTTCAAAAGCCCACTTCATGGCCAATAACTCCCGATTACCCACGTCATAATTACGTTCAGTAGGAGAAAATTTTCGAGAGAAAAAGGCACAAGGGTTACTTTTAGAGGTCTCTGGATCTCTTTGGGACAAAACGGCACCTGCCCCAATTTCAGAGGCATCAACCTCCACCTGAAATGGCAGAGAAACATCAGGCTGCCGTAGAACAGGAGCAGAAGTGAATCTCTGCTTAAGTTCCTGAAATGCAGAGACTGCCTCAGGAGGCCAATTCACCACATCAGAACCCTTTTTGGTCAAATCAGTTAATGGTTTAACAATAACCGAGAAATTACCAATAAATTTACGATAAAAGATTGGCAAAACCCAAAAATCTTTGAAGAGCCTTTAATGAAGTAGGTTGGACCCAATCACAGATGGCCTGAACCTTGACCGGGTCCATTTCAATAACAGATGGGGACAAAATGAATCCCAAAAATGAGATCCTCTGTACGCCAAAAAGACACTTTGATCCCTTCACATACAGAGCATTCTCTCTCAAAATCTGGAATACAGTTCGAACATGTTTCACATGAGAGTCCCAGTCATTGGAAAAAATCAAGATGTCATCCAAATAAACAATCAGAAATTTATCCACAAAATCCCTGAAAATGTCATTCATGAAGGACTGGAAGACAGAAGGAGCATTAGTGAGCCCAAAGGGCATCACAAGGTACTCAAAATGCCCCTCAGGGGTGTTAAATGCAGTCTTCCATTCATCCCCGTGCTTAATGCGAATAAGGTTATATGCCCCCCTGAGGTCAAGCTTGGAAAACCAAGTAGCGTTTTTCACCCTGGAAAACAGGTCAGAAATCAAGGGTAACGGGTATTGATATTTCACAGTAATATTTTTCAAAAGACGATAATCAATACACGGCCTTAATGAACCATCCTTTTTGGCCACAAAGAAAAAACCGGCACCTAAGGGTGAAGAGGATGGTCTGATATGACCTTTCTCCAATGACTCCTTGATATAAGACCGCATAGCGTCATGTTCAGGTACAGACAAGTTAAAAAGGCGACCTTTAGGGAATTTACTACCAGGCACTAATTCAATAGCGCAGTCATAGCTCCTATGGGGAGGCAAGGATGCAGATTTACTTTCGCTAAACACATCAGAAAAATCAATCAAAAAGTCAGGAACATCCTGAGCCTGGGGGGAGGCAGAAAAAACAGGAGTGTTGGTATTAACACATTGGCAGCCCCAACTGGTTACAGACACAGATTTCCAATCCAAAACAGGATTATGAGACTGTAACCAAGGGAAACCCAGCACGATAATGTCATGCAGATTATACAGAACCAAAAATTTGCAGCTCTCCTGATGATCAGGTTCAACCCTCATTATCACCTGAGTAGAGAACTGAGGTTTATTTTCAGCCAAAGGGGTAGAATCGATTCCCAGTAGGGAATAGACTTCTGTAGGGGTATCAAGGGAAACCCACAACGTTTAGCAAAATCAAAATCCATCAGGTTAATAGCTGCTCCCGAATCAACGAAAGCCTGAGCAGAAAATGAGGATAGAGAGCATATCAGAGTAACAGTTAATAAAAACTTAGTCTGAACACTACCCAAGACAACTGAGCGTGCAAAACGTCTTCCCCGCTTAGGGCAGACTGAAATAGCATGAGAGGCATCACCACAGTAGAAACATAACCCATTGCGCTTACGAAACTCATGACGCTGTGTCCCAGAAACCACTCTATCACACTGCATGGATTCAGAAGCAGGTTCACAAGGCAACACTATTCCACGCATACTTCTCCGCTCACGCAAACGTCTGTCAATTTGAATCGCTAATGACATAGAATCATTGAGACCAGAGGGGACAGGGAATCCCACCATAATATCCTTTACATTATCTGACAGACCCTTCCGAAAAAGGGCTGCCAAAGCGTCGTCATTCCATTTGGTCAGGACTGCCCACCTACGGAATCTCTGACAGTATAACTCAGCTCATCAAGCCCCTGATTTAATGTCAACAAGGCTTTTTCAGCTTGATCAGTGACATTAGGCTCATCGTACAATAACCCCAAGGCCTGAAAAAATGCATCAACATCACTCAAAACAGGATCCCCAGGTGTCAGGGAAAAAGCCCAATCCTGAGGATCGCCGCGCAGGAGAGAGATGACAATTTGAACCTGCTGCGCTGCGTTCCCTGAGGACTTAGATTTTAAGGCAAAAAACAATTTACAATTATTTTTAAAATTCAGAAACTTGGCTCGATCCCCCAAAAACAAATCTGGCATAGGAATCCTAGGTTCCACAACAGGCAACCTAGCAAGATAGGTAGCAATACTCCGAACCTCAGTGGCAAGCTGATCCACACGGCCAGACAACTGTGCAAACTCCATTGAGAGAAAAAATCCTCCCCAGCACCCAGAGATACAGAGGGAAGAAAAAAAAAAATGCAACAAACAGAAAAATATCTCTGACAACTCTGACAATCTTTTTTCTTTCACAATATTTTTTTCCTTCTGTGAGTACCATTCAATTTTTTAGGGCCGGTGATACTGTTATGTTTCGGTAGCTGAGGAGTGCAGGTAAAAAAGGAAATACACCAGAGCAGTTGGAATCTATGAGATTGCAGTACCCTGACTAACCACCACAACTAGAGGCAGCCGTGGAGCGTTCCTACGTTGGTCCTAGACGCCTCGTCACAGCCTGAGAAACTAACTACACCTAAAGATAGAAAGAGGAAAGCTATCTGCCCCGGAGCAGATCCCCAAAGAACATAGAAAGCCCCCAAACATGTAATGGCGGTTAGACAAGAGGAAATACTGACACAGACAGAAAATAGTATGAGCAAACGTTGGGGCCCAAACTAACTAAATAGAAAAGGATAGGAAGGGCACTTACTGCAATCCCAAAAAACCCTGAAAAGCACCAACACTACTAATTTCAAAAACACCTGAGATCACACGACCTCTACCACCTAAATTAGTTCTCTGGTGTAACAAAATCAAAACAGCAGCCACTGAAAAAACTGGAAAAAAGCAAATGTACAAACATCAGTGGCTGAACTAAACTGAGAGGGCAAAAGCCCCCTGTAGGGACCAGAAGGCCCCCACAGAAGTGCAGGACAAAATGCAAAAATCAAGCACAAAAACAAAAAGAAGAAAAAGTCTTATCTGTTAGCAGGAGATGCAGACATGACACAGCAGGCTACAAAGGAAACAGGAATCAAGGATTGAGACCAGAACAATTGATCACCGGCAACCCTGATGGGAAGGCGACTCCCTTAAATAAGACCAGTCAGTAACACCTGATTCCCAATCCTCACAATCTTCACTGGACAGTCCAGTACCATTTGTAACCACCAGAGGGAGCCTCTGCTCAGAACTCATTTCAAGTCCATTCACAACACACTGGTCACACTCACGGTTTTCACAGACCGTCCATTCCTCCTCTGGTTCCTGATTCCCAGTCCTGGAACATGTGCTCCTTGGGTCGCTGCCAGCATTCCATCCACCAATTGTAAGGTTTTACTCACTCGGCTGCTTCGGAGGTAAATCAGGAGACACTTTCTTATGCAAAAAGTCCTTAGGTTTATTACATCATAAACCATAAGGTAACATATAATACAACTCTTCAATGCTTCAGCTCCTGCCTGGAGCCTCACTCTTCAGTCACAGAGACCTCTCTGTAATGTCCTGCCTTGGACACATGGAAGCCTGTCCACACTGGCAGACTCCCACACACTCTCACACAGGTGCAAAACACACTCCATTACATAGGTGTAACTCCACCCACAGGTGAGGTCAGGAATCACATGGTTATGTCACATGGTCATGACCTCACCACAGGTCCTTCAGCCACACCATTACATACAGGTTTTATCCCAGGTATTTAGACACAAACCCCTTGGGTGGGTTTGTAGGTGACTGGACCCGCCCAGCTCTCCAAGTCACCTGGAAGCCTCCCAATGTATAGCAAAACTCTCAGCAGTAGATCTGCTGAACAAAACATGCTCAGGCTTCCATCACAGGGCCACCCACCTCTGCGATACATAACGTCCATCCATCACATGCCTCCATGCATATCCCGAGGGCCATACACAGTGCCCCCTAGCTGCATCAGGGGTCATTACACCACAGGTGTAAATTATTTTCCAATTAAATGTTAGAATCCAAACAAACTCAATAATTTGACACAAAAAAATTGTCTATTCACAATTATTCTCCAATTTAGGTAATACAATTAGGACAGTACTAGATGCATGAAAAGTTAAGTCCCTTCATTATAATATAAATTATACATTGTTGATGGGAAATGTACCTTCAATGATAATGACAATGACGGATGATCCACTGTACTATATGAATCAAGCAATATATCAAAAACATTTGTGGCAACATCAAAGAGGTCAGTGAGGAATTGCAGAGATTCACACCATCGCTGGGTCATTCATGCATTGTCATAACATATATGTATCTCCTTTGTGTGAATACATGGCAGATAACAGGAAATTCTGGCTCTTATATAGTAGAGCGAGCAAAGACCAGCGCCATTTCTGCAAGTGAAGTCACCTGCAGTGGCAGCGCTGGTCTCTGTGCGCTCTTTGTTTATTTACAATGTACAATGACAGTGTGCTGTGTTGACGGCTTATCACTTCTGATCAGAGTCGGTGAGAGAGTGTATTGTCACTGTGCACTGAGAAGAACTAAAAAGAGGAGAAAGACAAGGACAAAAAAAGGAAACCATGAACCATATACCTCTTTTTTGAGTGGAAAAGGGTGCATGGGAATACACCGTTTTCGGTCGAAAAGTGGCCTGGATGTCCCCTATGCAGCGCTCAACCACAGCGATGGTAGTCGCATTCCCCAGATGGGCTGAGGCACGCAGCTCCATGACTGACATCCAGCCATCTGCTCATTGTTGAAGTGTTACTACACAGAGTGGAATATAGAATCTTCCTTTGAACCAGTTCTGATGAAGGTCCACTGTTATGTTTAGGTTGCTGAGGAGAAAAAGCAAAAACGGTAATACACCACAGAGGCTGGAACCTATTGGATTGCAGTAACCTGAACTAACCACACAACTAGAGGTAGCTGTGGAGCGTTCCTACGTTGATCCTAGACGCCTCGTCACAGCCTGAGAGATAACTACACCTAAAGGCAGAAAGATGAAAGCTATCTGCCCTGGAGCAGATCCCCAAAGAAAATAGGAAGCCCCCAAACATATAATGGCGGTTAGACAAGAAGATAGCACGGACACAGACAGAAAATAGAATGAGCAAACGTTGGGGCCCAATCTGTCTAGACAGAAAAGTACAGGAAAGAATTCTGACTGCAATCCAACAAAAACCCTAAAAAACACCAGCACTTCTGATTGCCAAAAAACCTGAGATCACACGATCTCTACCACCTAAATCAGATTTCTGGTGTAACAAAACAAAGCCGCAGCCACTGAAAAAACAGGAAAAAGCAAATGAACAAATAACAGTGGCTACAGATAAATTGAGAGGAGCACAGGCCCCAGGAGGGGACCCAGCTGACCTCCACAAAAGTGCAGAAAACTATGAAAAAAGCAAGCACAAAAAGAAAAGCAGAAAATATTTTATCTGAAAGCAGCAGGTGGAGGCAAGACTCCAGCAACTTCCAAATGAACCAGGAACCATAATTGAGACAAGAACAATTGATCACCGGCAACCATCATGGGAGGGAACCTCTCTTATATCAGTCCAGTCCGTGATCCCAGATTGCCATTTCTCGCTGGAAGGTTCAGTACTGTCTGTACCCACCAGAGGGAGCCTCTGCTCAGAAACCATCTGTAGCACATTCACAACAGTCCACTTTGGGACCAAAAATGTTTAACTAGCTATTCTGGATGCCAATAAATGGAACTACTTTTTTGCATGAATTTTTGAGTGCCGAGTTCTTTTCTATTCCAAGAAAACAGTGTCGCAGCGTGCTATCAGGTGTAGGGTACATCACACTCACTAGTAGGACGCAGGCCTCCGCTGTTTCCAGGCCTTCATCCTCAGGAGCCCCCACACAGAATTCACGGGACACAAAGTTTATTGGAGCAAGCAAACTTATGTAGCTATGTTCACTGAGGGGCATGCAACAATAAATGCACTAAATTAATTAAGAGGAGCACACCACCAAGTGAATTTAGTGCATCTTATCAGCAGTGTGCGCCATTCCTGAAGTGTTAGGCTAAGTGCACACGATCAGGAATAATTGCGTTTTTTTCGCATTTTTTCCGCGGTTTTCCGCGGTAAAAACGCAATAAAAACGCAAGCATTAAGCATCCTATACATGTTAATTGATTCCGCATGTTTTGGCCACATGTTGTGTTTTTTTCCGCGAAAAAAAACGCTTCGCGGAAAAAATAGCAACATGTTCATTAATTTTGCGGAATGTAAGCGGTTCATGTGCGGTGGTACCCAGGGTCTGGAGGAGAGGAGACTCTCCTCCAGGCCCTGGGTACCATATCCCTGGTAAAACAATAATTAAAATAAAAAATAATGATATTCTCACCTTCCGGCGGCCCCCGCAGCCTTTCCGCGGCCCCCGCAGCCTTCCCGCCTTCAGCGATGCTCCCGGCAACTCCCGGTCCCAGGAGTGCTTTGCGAGAATCACCCAGATGGCATAGCGGTCTCGCGAGATGCTACGTCATCGGTGTGATTTGTCGCAAAGCACTCCTGGGACCGGAGTTGCCGGGAGCGTCGCTGAAGGCGGGAAAGCTGCGGGGGCCGCGGGAAGGCTGCGGGGGCCACCGGAAGGTGAGAATATAATTATTTATTATTTTTTTTATTATTTTTACATTAGATCTTTTTACTATTGATGCGGCATAGGCGGCATCAATAGTAAAAAGTTGGTCACACGAGTCAAACACTATGTTTGACTCGTGTGACCAACCTGTCAATCAGTTTTCCAAGCGATGCTACAGATCGCTAGGAAAACGCTAGCATTCTGCAAGCTAATTACGCTTGCAAAACGCTATTATTCTGGTGGGAATCAGCATACAAAAAACGTGCGTATTTCCTGCGGGAGAAGTGCGGGATTGCCGCGGAAATTTCCGCGGCAATTCCGCAACGTGTGAACTTAGCCTTACTCCAGAGTGTAGAAACATTTCTGCTATAAGAAAGACTGACACTTTTGTTGACTTTGAAGGGTGGGCATAGCCACGCTCGTCCAGCCCCAAGTCCTCCAAGTTCTACCCATGGCATGAAACTGACAAGAGAATGCCAAAAGTTACACATTTTTAACAACTCTCTCTTCAGTGCAAAAACTTTGTGATTTTTCAAAGTGTTTTAATACCAGTTTTCTCACAGAAACACTTTGATGAATCAAGATCACTGGGTATGTTTTAGCTATGTGGAGGAGGAGCGCTGAAGAGAGGACTTCCCACTAATCATTTATCTGTAGTCAACATAGACTGTGCTGAGTATGGATCGAACATTGCAACGCACATTTAGTGAAAGAAAGGGGTGGAGCAGCAATTAGGGAGCAGCATAAGGAAAAAAAGAATTAATTAATACATTATATCACAAAATAGTTAAAAAACACTCAGCAATATTAAAGCTGTAACACGAAGAAAAAGTCATGTATATTGGAAATCACATGATCAAATGACTGTTAGTGATGAGCAAATGATGAGAAAATGAAAACTAAAATTTCTAAGCATTTTAATGTTATCAGTATCGAGTATGAATGCCATGTATTGAAACGGCTCCTGAAATTATTTTGGAGGCTCCTGCCTCTGTGACCCGCAGCTCTGCAGCTCCCGCCTCCGCCGCCGTCTTTCTGGGACAGTGACTCGTGTATAAGCCGAGGGGGGCATTTACAGCACAAAAAATGTGCTGAAAAACTCTGCTTATACATGAGTATATAAGGTAATTGGGGTTGAAAAGTTTGCTAAAAGTTAATTAGAGCGTTATACAAAATATATCGTAAAAGAAAAAGCGACATTGGCAATGAGTGGTGTAAGAAAAAAAATACTTAACATAGTTAACAATGTTGGAGCCACTAGCAGCAGCAGAAGCACCATCACCTCTAGCACCAGCTATCCATGCAATAGTACATCTAAATACAGGAGAAATTGGGGAGGAAGCAGAGGGCATTTGGAATACATGGCACATCAGTGTTTTGCAAAGAAAGGTCTGCATGACCACAAGTGACTAAGATGGATAAATTTGGACAATTTTTTTTTAATAAAAAATTAATAGCACTGTGTTATTAAATGGGCTGTTGGTCACTACCAGTTACCATCAGGTCATTGACATTACTAAGGCTGTGAAAAAATGGAGAAATCCAGCAACCAATCATGATTAAGAGCTAGTGTAGCTCGAAACGTGTCAACTGTTATCATGTTTTTTAAATTTTCCCTTTATTAATTATTATTAATAAATGTGATGTTTTATGAATTTTGTGGTTGCTGGATTTTTCAATTTTCCTCACTGTTCACTTACTCGGGAAACCAGCCTGAAGTCTCCGTGCACCGCACCCTTATTCTAGGAATTTCTTAACCCGGTGAACTGATGGTTGCTCCATTGTGTTTTTCATTACTAAGGCTTTGTTTGCATTAAAGAGCTTTAAAGGGTTTTTATACAGTCATAGGAGATATCAGAGTGTTAGACATCTCTTTTCAGAGCAATTGGAGGCTTTGCAGTATTGCCAATCTTGGTGAATCGAGTTGCAGCAAAAAGGTTTTTTTTCACCTACTTGGAGAATTTTAATATACTGTGTCGGAATGTGCTGCAAAAGACCCGAGAACAGGGAAATCTTCAGACATGAGCTGTGGCTATGAAAAGTCACCTTGGTATCAGGACCAGATTAAAAAGAAAAGGATGAAAACGTCTCCAGTCAGAGAAGATGTCACCTATAAAGTACCTGGATAAAAAGTTGCATTTGCCCTAGTTTATCCCAGCCTTTGAACATCAGCAGACCAGGTGTTAGGGTCTGCGGAACACACCTAATAAATAATGTAGAGAGGTGCGTTCGCAGCCCGGGGTCCACCGTGCAGGCAGAGCCTGCTGCTAGTAAGATGGCGTAAGTAGCGAACTCTGTTATCCCGCAGAGTCGCTAAAATAAATGCCGTAGCGCGCTGTGGCAGATAGTGCGAACTCTGTTAATCCACAGAGCCGCTAGCGGGAGTGCCACAGCGCTATATGGCAATAAGTGCGAACTCACATAGCTTCAGTGAGCCGCAAAGTAAAACGCTAGGGCGCTGACTAGCGTTTCAAAGTGAACCCTGTTGCGTCACAGAGCCGCTGAGAAACCCCACTGTGTCCAGGTACACAGTTGACTGCTAAGCAACATAGGAAGTGGTCATGGGCTATCTATGGCGTCTGTATGACAGGCCCTGAATACGGCAACCAAACTCCTCACCGTTATGCCGGTATTCTAAAGGCATCTAAGACACCGACCCTGACCAGCTAGCATACCAAGCTCCTCACCGATTAGGTCGGTATTGTAATGGCATATTTCAGCCGCCATAACCACACACACGCATGACCATACTGGCGCAAAGCACATAAACGTTTGATACTAGCGCACGGCAGTGCGGTCAGGACAACCTTTTATAGCAGCCACGAGTAGAAGACCTTCCAGAAAGGACCAATAGAAAGCTGCTTCAGATCACAAACAGCTACAGGACCTTCCTGGAGGACCAATAGGAGTCGTAGCTGTATCTGAGCATGTGACCCCTGATCTCCAATGGGAGATCTTGCCCTGGGCATGCTCAGAAGAAGAAACAGAGGACTTAGTCCCAAATCTGCCTGCTCCAGCACTGGTTATAACCGAAGATCCAGGAGAGGCAGCAGCAAGTCTCTGCACAGTATTAGACCAGACAAGACGCTGGGACCGACGTCTCTGCTCAGCAGGTTCCACTGCGGCCGGAGACGGAAGGGGGACCGCAGCGAGAATGGCTCGAGATTCCCCTTGTGCAGCATTGGGAACTCAATCCCTAACACCAGGTACGTGAAGATTGACCACCATTTTAAAGCATGTTTAGTCAGGCCAATCGCATTTTCCTATGTACAAAACGATCGTTAACCTCTTAAGCCCCAAGGGTGGTTTGCACGTTAATGACCGGGCCAATTTTTACAATTCTGACCACTGTCTCTTTATGAGGTTATAACTCTGGAACGCTTCAACGGATCTTTGCGATTCTGAGAATGTTTTCTAGTGATATTTTGTACTTCATGATAGTGGTAAAATTTCTTCTATATAGAGTACAGACCAAAAGTTTGGACACACCTCATTTAAAGATTTTTCTGTTTTTTCATGACTATGAAAATTGTACATTCACACTGAAGGCATCAAAACTATGAATTAACACATGTGGAGTTATCTACTTAACAAAAAAGTGTGATACAACTGAAAATATGTCTTACATTCTAGGTTCTTCAAAGTAGCCACCTTTTGCTTTGATGATTGCTTTGCACACTCTTGGCATTCTCTTGATGAGCTTCAAGAGGTAATCACCGGAAATGGTTTTCACTTCACAGGTGTGCCCTGTCAGGTTTAATAAGTGGGATTTCTGGCCTTATAAATGGGGTTGGGACCATCAGTTGTGTTGTGCAGAAGTCTGGTGGATACACAGCTGATAGTCGTACTGAATAGAAATGTCTACTTTACATCAGCACAATTTTGGAACCCAATTTTTTTTTTTTGTTACGAAGTTATAAGGGTTAAAAGTTGACCAGCGAGTTCTCATTTTTACAACAAAATGTACAAAACCATTTTTTTTAGGGACCACCTCACATTTGAAGTCACTTTGAGGGGTCTATATGGCAGAAAATACCCAAAAGTGACATCATTCTAAAAACTGCACCCCTTAAGGTACTCAAAACCACATTCAAGAAGTTCATTAACCCTTCAGGTGCTTCACTGGAGCTGAAGCAACATGGAAGGAAAAAATGAACATTTAACTTTTTAGTCACAAAAATGATCTTTTACAAACATTTTTTTATTTTAACAAGGGTAATAGGAGAAAATGGACAGATAAAGTTGTTCAATTTCTCCTGAGCACGTCGATACCCAATATGTGTAAAACCACTGTCTGGGCACACAGCAGGGCTCGGAAGGGAAGGAGCGCCGTTTGACTTTTTCACCAAATACCAAAATTGGCTGGAATTGAGATTGGACGCCATGTCACTTTTGGAGAGCCCCTGATGTGCCTAAACAGTGGAAACCCCCCACAAGTGACACCATTTTGGAAACTAGACCCACTAAAGAACTTATCTTGATCTGTTGTGAGCACTTTGAACCCCAAGTGTTTCACTAAAGTTTATAATGCCTGGGTGTGAAAAAAAAGAAATTCCATAAAAATGATTTTTTTTGTCCCCAATTTTTGATTTTTCCCAAGGAAATTTGACACCAAAAGTTGTTGTCCAATTTGTCCTGAGTACGCTGATACTCCATATGTGGGTGGGGAAAAACTGTTCGGGCGCACGGCAGGTCTCGGAAAGGAAGTAATGATGTTTTGGAATGCAGACTTTGCTGTGTGTTATGTTCAGTTTGCAGAGCCCCTGATGTGCCTAAACAGTGGAAACCCCCCACAAGTGACCCCAATTTAGAAACTAGACCCCTAAGGAATTTATCTAGATCTGTGCTGAGCACTTTGAACTCCCAAGTGCTTCATTCACATTTATAACGTAGAGCCGTAAAATTAAAAAATCATACTTTTTCTACAAAAATGATATTTTCACCTCAAACTTTTATTTTCCCAAGGGTAAAAAGACCACAAGAGTTATTGTGCAATTTGTCCTGAGTACGTCGATACCCAATATGTGGGGGTAAACCACTGTTTGTGTGCATGGCAGAGCTCGGAAGCGTTTGGAGAGCCCCTGATGTGCCTAAACAGTGAAAACCCCCACAAGTGACACCATTTTGGAAACTAGACCCCCTCAGGAACTTATCTAGATCTGTTATGAGCACTTTGAACTCCCAAGTGTTTCACTAAAGTTTATAATGCCTGGGTGTGAAAAAAAAACATTCCAAAAAAATGATTTTTTAGTCCCCAATTTTTGAAAATTGGACTCCAATAGTTCTTGTCCAATTTGTCTTAAATACGCTGATACCCCATATGTGGGGGGAAATACTGTTTGGGCGCACGGCAGGGCTCAGAAAGGAAGTAATGACGTTTTGGAATGCAGACTGTGATGGGTGTCATGTTCAGTTTGCAGAGCCCCTGATGTGCCTAAACAGTGGAAATCCCCATAAGTGACCCCAATTTGGAAACTAGACCCCCTAAAGAACTTATTTAGACCTGTGGTGAGCACTTTGAACCACCAAGTGCTTCACACAAGTTTATAATGCCTGGGCATGAAAATTAAAAATTCTATTTTTTTCCACAAAAATTATCTTTTAGTCACCAATTTTTTATTTTCCCAAGGGTAACAGGAGAAATTGGATACCCCATATGTGGGAGAAAACTACTGTGTGGGCACACGTCAGGGCTCGGAATACATTCATGGCCAAAAGTTTTGAGAATGACACAAATATATTTTCACATGATCTGCTGCCCTCTGGTTTTTATGTGTGTTTGACAGATGTTTTTATCACAGACAGAAATATAATAATTGCAAACATATGAGTAACAAAAGCTTATATTGACAGTTAGAATGAGTTAATGCAGCAAGTCAATATTTTCAGTATTGACCCTTCTTCTTCAGGACCTCTGCAATTCTCCCTGGCATGCTCTCAATCAACTTCTGGACCAAATCCTGACTGATAGCAGTCCATTTTGCACAATCATGCTTTCATTTTGTCAGAATTTTTAGGTTTTTGTTTGTCCACCCATCCTTGATGATTGATCACAAGTTCTCAATGGTATTAAGATCTGGGGAGTTTCCAGGCCATGGACCCCAAAAACTCTATGTTTTGTTCCCTGAGCCATTTAGTTATCACCTTTGCTTTATGGCAAGGTGCTCCATCATGCTGGAAAAGGCATTGTTGATCGCCAAACTGCTCTTGGAGGGTTGGGAGAAGTTGCTCTTGGAGGACATTCTGGTACCATTCTTTATTCATGGCTGTATTTGTAGGCAAAACTGTGAGAGAGCCGATTCCCTTGGCTGAGAAGCAACCCCACACATGAATGGTTTCAGGATGCTTAACAGTTGGCATGAGACAAGACTGGTGGTAGCGCTCACCTTGTCTTCTCCGAATGAGGCGTTTTCCTGATGTCCCAAACAATCGAAAAGGGGATTCATCAGAGAAAATAACTTTACCCCAGTCCTCAGCAGTCCACTGCCTGTACCTTTTGCAGAATATCAGTCTGTCCATGATGTTTTTTCTGGAGAGAAGTGGCTTCTTTGCTGCCCTCCTTGAGACCCGACCTTGCTCCAAGAGTGTCCGCCTCACAGTGCGTGCAGATGCACTCACACCTGCCTGCTGCCATTCCTGAGCAAGCTCTGCACTGCTGGTAGCCCGATCCCGCAGCTGAAACACTTTTAAGAGATGGTCCTGGCGCTTGCTGGTCTTTCTTGGGCGCCCTGGAGCCTTTTTGGCAACAATGGAACCTCTCTCCTTGAAGTTCTTGATGATGCGATAGATTGTTGACTGAGGTGCAATCTTTCTAGCTGCGATACTCTTCCCTGTTAGGCCATTTTTGTGCATTGCAATGATGACTGCACGTGTTTCTTTAGAGATAACCATGGTTAACAGAAGAGAAACAATGATGCCAAGCACCAGCCTCCTTTTAAAGTGTCCAGTGGTGTCATTCTTACTTAATCATGACAGATTGATCTCCAGCCATGTCCTCATCAACACCCACACCTGTGTTAATGGAGCAATCACTGAAAAGAGGTTAGCTGGTCCTTTTAAGGCAGGGCTGCAATGATGTTGAAATGTGTTTTGGGGGATAAAGTTCATTTTCTAGCCAAATATTGACTTTGCAAGTAATTGCTGTTAAGCTGATCACTCTTTATAACATTCTGGAGTATATGCAAATTGCCATTAGAAAAAGTGAAGCAGTAGACTTTGTAAAAATTAATATTTGTGTCATTCTCAAAACTTTTGTCCATGACTGTAGAAGTATTGACATTTTGTAATGCAGACTTTGATGGAATGGTCTGTGGGTGTCATCTTGCATTCGGAGAGCCCCTGATGTGCCTAAACTGTGGAAACCCCCCTCAAATTACCCCATTTTGAAAGTAAATCCCCTAAGGAACTTATCTAGATGTGTGGTGAGCACTTTGAGCCCCAAGTGCTTCACAGAAGTTTATAACGCCCGGGCGAGAAAATAAAAAAATCATATTTTGTTCCACAAAAATGATATTTTCGCCCCCAATTTTTTATTTTTCCAAGGGTAACAGAAGAAATTGGACCCCAAGAGTTATTGTGCAATTTGTCCTGAGTATGCTGATACCCCATATGTAGGGGTAAACTACTGTTTGGGTGCATGGCAGAGCTCAGAAGGGAAGGAGCACCGTTTGACTTTTTCAACGATGAATTGGCTGGAATTGAGATCAGACGCCATGTCACCTTTGGAGAGCCCCTGATGTGCCTAAACAGTGGAAACCCCCCAATTCTAACTCCAACCCTAACCTCAACACACCACTAACCCTAGTCCCAACCCTAACCATAACCCTAACCACAAACCTAACCCTAACACACCCCTAACCCTAATCCCAACCCTAACCCTAATCCTAACTTTAGCCCCAACTCTAACCCTAACTTTAGCCACAACCCTAACCCCAATGGGAAAATGGAAAAAAATAATTATTTTTAAATTTTATTATTTTTCCCTAACTAAAGGGGTGATAAAGGGGGTTTTAATTTACTATTTATAGCGTGTTTTTATGTCTGGCAGCTGTCACACACTAAAAGACTCTTTTTATTGCAAAAAATAGTTTTTGCATCACCACATTTTGAGAGTTATAATTTTTCCATATTTTGGCCCACAGAGTCATGTGAGGTCTTATTTTTTGCGGGACGAGTTGATGTTTTTATTGGTACCATTTTTGGGCACATAACTTGTTTTGATCGCTTTTTATTACGATTTTTGGGAGGCAGAATGAACAAAAACTAGCAATTCATGAATTTCTGTTGGGGGGCTTTTATACCGTTCCTCGTGTGGTAAAATTGATAAAGTAGTTTTATTTTTTGGGTCAGTATGATTACAGCGATACCTCATTTATATCATTTTTTATGTTTTGGCGCTTTTATACAATAAAAACAATTACCGTATATACTCGTGTATAAGCCGAGATTTTCAGCACCTTTTTTCATGCTGAAAATGCCCCCTCGGCTTATACACGAGTCATAGGGCAGAAACCAGCGGGGGAGGGATGCCGCGGAAGGAGCCGGTGGCTGGGACATCATACTCACCCCTCCCCGTGCCATCGCTGAACGTCCCTGCAATCCTGCGTTCTCCCCGGCTTCCTGCAGCTCTCCAGCACTGAGCGGTGGTAATACCCGCTCATTAAGGTCATGTAATATGGACGCGACGCCACTCCCATAGGCGTGGCCTCCATATTCATGGCCTTAATGAGCGGTATTATATCACCGCTCAGTGCTGTAGAGCTGCAGGAAGCCGGGGACAACGCAGGATTGCAGGGACGTTCAGCGATCTCACGGGGAGGGGTGAGTATGATGGAGGAGAGGACAAGGAGCATGGAGCAGGACGGGGGGGGGAGAACGGTGGACGGGGAAGCATGGAGGAGGACGGGGGGAGAACGGAGGACGGGGGAAGCATGGAGCAGGACAGGGGGGAGAACGGAGGACGGGGGAAGCATGGAGGAGGACAAGGAGCACGGAGCAGGACGGGGGGGAGAACAGTGGACGGGGGAAGCATGGAGGAGGACGGAGGGGGAGAACGGAGGACGGGGGAAGCATGGAGCAGGACGGGGGGAGAACGGAGGACGGGGGAAGCATGGAGGAGGACGGGGGGAGAACAGAGGATGGGGAAGCATGGAGGAGGATGGGGGGAGAACGGTGGACGGGGGAAGCATGGAGGAGGACGAGGGGGGAACGGAGGACGGGGAAGCATGGAGGAGGACAATGAGCACGGAGCAGGACGGGGGAGGATGG
This sequence comes from Oophaga sylvatica, assembly GCA_033576555.1. Taxonomy (NCBI): domain Eukaryota; kingdom Metazoa; phylum Chordata; class Amphibia; order Anura; family Dendrobatidae; genus Oophaga; species Oophaga sylvatica. The sequence goes on along the minus strand of JARQOD010000001.1, from coordinate 111,239,446 downwards.
AGGGCACAGAGGAGCACGGAGCAGGACGGGGGTAGAGGATGGAGGGCACAGAGGAGCACGGAGCAGGACGGGGGGCACAGGAGGACAGAGAAGGAATGGGGGAGCACAGCGGAGGACGGAGCAGGAGGGGGGGAGTACAGAGGAGAATGGGGGAGCACAGAGCTTGATGGGGGAGCAAGGAGCAGGACGGGGCAGCACAGAGCAGGAGGGCAGTTTATACACCCGGCTTATACACGAGTCAATAAGTTTTCCCAGTTTATTGTGGCAAAATTAGGGGGGTCGGCTTATACACGGGTCGTCTTATACACGAGTATATACGGTATATATAAAAAAAATATTTTTGCATCGCTTTAATCTGCGAACTATAACTTTTTAGTTTTTCGCTGATGATGCTGTGTGGTGGCTGTTTTTTGTGGGACAAGATGACATTTTCAGCGGTACCATGTTTATTTATATCCGTCTTTTTGATCGCGTGTTATTCCACTTTTTGTTCGGCAGTATGATGATAAAGCATTTTTTTTGCCTTGTTTAAAGCATTTTTTTTTGCCTTGTTTTTTTTTTTTTTAAGGTTTTACTAAAGCGGTTAACTACTGGGACAGTTTTATAGGGCGGGTCATTACGGACTCGGTGATACTAAATATGTGTTCTTTTATTGTTGTTTTAATTTTTTTACATTAAAGAAATGAATTTATTGGGGAATATTTTTTTTCCCTTTATTTAGGAATTTTTTTTACACGTATATTTTTATTTTTTTTACATTTTTACTTTGTCCCAGGGTGGGACATCGCTGTATAAAGTCAGATCGCTGGTCTGACAGTTTGCACAGCACTCTGTGAGACCAGCGATCTGACAGGCACTGCAGCAGGCTTTCTCAGTGCCTGCTATTAGCAGGCGCTGAGGAAGCCGCCTCTCTGCAGGACCCAGAAGTACCCCGTGGCCATCTTGGATCCGGGGTCCTGCAGGGAGGAGGCTCTCAGAACAACTCAATCATATCACGTTGCTCTGAGGGTCTCAGGGAAGCACGCAGGGAGCCCCCTCCCTGTGTGATGCTTCCCTATGCCCCCGGTGCCAGGGGTTAATGTGCTGGGAGCAGTCCGTGACTGCTCCTGGCACATAGTGCCAGATGTCAGCAGTATATATTTACCCAAGGCTGGATTGGCCTTCTGGCAATTCTGGCAATTGCCAGATGGGTTGGTACCTGCACTGGGCTGCTCTGTCAGTTGGTGTCTCTTGGTACCTTCCACTGCACAGAGATTAACGCTGCACCCATTTTCCCATGAGTCATGAAAGAGATAACACCTCAGCCAGTCAGCATGATCCTTAACTACAGCTAGCCAGCCTCACAGGAGCCGGCTGAGCTACATAGAATCCATACACTGAAGAGCAGCAGCTGTTCAGCTGGTGAGAAGGACTTTTTCCCAATGTGCTTTAAGATGTGTTAGGTAGTACCTTTGTCCTCTTTTTTGTCCAGCGGCTCCTGCTTCTGTTCTACTGCTGCCATCTTGCTATACCTGATCTTGGGCGTACAAGCCATGGCGCATGATTTCAATGTCATGTTCCCCCAGTCAAGGGCGCACCAACGCCAGCTGCCAGCCTCTGATTGGCCATCGGCGTATATGGCAGCATAGGGAGCCATCACAATATATTTCAGCTGTATGTCGCGGAACCCCTCCAACTCTGGGCCCCTGTGCAGCTGCACCAGCGATATGTCCAACCCTGCCATTACTGATCTCTGTGGCACCCCACTGATAACTGTGAGTGTTCCTTTAATAACCACTTTCTTTTTCCTATCACTGAGCCAGTTGTTAGCTCAGTTACACATATTTTCCCCTGGTGCCATTGATTTCATTTTATGAACCAACCTTTTGTGTGGCGCCATATGAAATGCCTTTGATAAGTCTAGATAGACAAAATCCACTGTGTTCCCCTGGTCCAATCTAAAGCTTACCTCCTCATAGATCAGATTAGATTGCAGGACAGATCCCTCATAAAAATATGTTGATATTGGGAAATTAGGTTATTCTTATTGAGATGCTCCAGAATAGTGGAGACAGTGGTCGTGTGGTGACAGTGGTGAGTGGGGCGGTGCTGAGGAGGCATGCAAGTTACTGCCGTGACAGCAGCAGTCCTGTGATTTAGACCCTGTTATAATAGAATTATTGAATATTTGAAATAGCGGTCTGCCTATTATGGAACTTGAAGAAGTATTCCCATCAGTTTTTATACTTTCAAAATATTGCAATTATCATATTAAGTAACATGGTGTACTTACAATTGCCCAATTTACCTTCCTACCCAGTTAATACTTCTCTTTTTGTGATAAATGTAGAAACAGGAAGTCTCTTATCCCTGTGTGTAGCCCTGGTATTTAAGGTATACAATACCAGGAGGATGAGTGGAGAGGTAACGGTTAAGGGCTCTACATGACATCACATACACTTAGACACACCCACAGGGAGTGTTCAGAGTCAGTCAGTGAGTCTAGCCTGGACCTGTGAGGAGGAAGGAGCAGAGTCTAGCTCGGGTGGCTCAGGACTGAGTCATTCCCACTGTTGTGCAGTTCAGAGAAGTGGAGGCCAGTAAAGGTGAGCCAGATTACCTCAGCCTGGTCAGAGCTGTGCCCCACTGGCAGACGGACTGAGACAGCTATTGAGAGTGTGAGCAGGTCGAAGGGCACAGTGGAAGGAATTGAGAAGTGCTTTAGGATTGGAGAAGTCCTGCACATTGTCACCGGTCACTGGGGACCGACGTGTCACTATAGCTCCAGGCATAGTGATAAAAGAACCAGAGGCTTACTGGACCTTAGGTGCAGCAAGCAGCCCTTGGAGTGTCAGTACGTAACAGAGGTCAGTTGGAATAGGAACTTTGAGCCTGATCAGCAACAGAAAGAACCTAGTTCCATCATTGGAAGGCTTCGACCACTATACTGACCGGGCAGTACAGCGTTGACATAGCTGGAGTTTAAGGAGTGAACTACGCTTTATGCTGGTTGGACTCACCCTGATTGGAAAGTCAAGGAGGCCCCTAACTTGCTCAGCCGTTGCCTCAAAACTCATCCTCCATCAACCCCATCAGCCTCCCTGGGACGTGCCTGAACAACTTGAAGTAAAAGGTATGGAAAGACGCTGATGTGTGAGACTGTGTTATTCAATTGCACCCCTGCACAACCCTATCATAATTATCGACCTGAGGGAAGAGTCCCACCTGTAGGGGACCCGACATCTAGCTGCCTCACCATCCCCTCAGAGATCTACAGCAGCGCTGGTACAAATTACCAGAGACTACAGGTGGCGTCACGAACTGTAAATATATCTATCCCCTGTAAATATTCCCCCAACATACGCCTGACCGCCAGGGCCACAGACCGAGCCACCGCTACCTGTGACAACCCCATAGACTTCTACGGGCTCGGCTCTGAGTATCCCATTGCCCTGGAAACCCACAATTGTGGTGCGTGGTCGAGACAACAACTTGGCGTCACGAACAGGATACGAAACTCGCAAAATTGCGAGCCCTGTGTGCCTGTGGAATCGTTTTTGTGAAAAAGGACTGTCTGTGCTTTTGGCGCCAAATACCGCCATATTTGTCACCATATTCGCGCCCTGAGGCGCTGGAGAAGAAGGTGGGCGTACCTGAAAGAGCGCGCAGAGTCTTGGACACGCCCCCGGTTCTGACTCATCGGCAGGTCCTGCGACAGGAAGTGAACGCTCTGACATCAGAGCGCCTGCGACGAAGGTCCTGTTCCCACTGCGGTGCCTGTGAAATAGCAGCGTCTGAAACCGGTAGGCTCCGTTTAACCAAGGGGGCGCTAAGATGTCACAGCAACCAGCCGACAGTGCAGCCCCAGCCGGAGGCCCCAATCCCGCACCGCCTGGCATTGTAGCGCCAGATGAGGGCGCAGGTCCAGCACCCAGTCCGGTAGTCCCGATCATGCCACTAACGCTCCCCTATATGCCAGGGGCGAAATGGCTTCCCCAGTACAGCGGTGAGCCAGGCACATTAGCAGGCTTCAAGCGGAAGTTATGCAGCATCCTAGAAATGTACTCTATGCCGGAGAGGCAAAAAGCTGCTGTGCTGTAGGGCAGCTAACTGGCGCTGCTGAGAGGGAAGTGGAGACTTGGGATACCGTTAATCAGGAGTCGATACCTGCGATCTTCCTTAAGCTGCATGCCATATTTGAGGACCGCACAGAAACGGATCTCCGGATGGCCTTCTATCACTGTTCACAACAGCCAGGTGACAGCATCAGGGACTACGCTTGCCGACTACAGGGAGCCCTGAGAGCCCTCAAGCAGATTAACAATTTAAATGCTATCGACGAGAATAAGATGCTGAAAGAGCAATTTATACAGGGGTTGAGATCCCAAGAGGAACGCAGAACTGTAAACTGGTGGTCCTTGGACCATCCGGATGCTACCTTTGATGCCCTAAAGGACATGGCAATAAAAGGGCTGCGGCCCCTGGGCAAACCCGAGGTGGCAACCCAACATCATCAGGCTGAAGTCACTCTGGAACCGGCAGTAACCCCCTTTTCCCCGCTAGTGGCCGAAGCCAAAGCGCAGGTGACACCTCCCAGTGAATTGGATTGTCTGCGCTCAGAGGTGCGCCAGTTGACTAAAAATCTGGCTGCTGTGATGAGTGCCCTGCAACTGCGGAAAGAGGAAGAAGGGAAAATCTTGTTAGCTGACTGCCCGGAAGACGTCCCGTGGATGCACCGGAGAAGAAGGAAGACGTCGCCCCCCCGGAGGAGGACAACGCTACCCCCAGGAGCGACCTCTGATCAACACCCTCCTCGTCGAGAGATCACCTGTTACCGTTGCAACCGGAAAGGTCATATGTCTCCACAGTGTCCTTTAAACGGGCAGAACCTGGTCCAAGGGCCAACACCCAGGAGAATACCCGTCAGGCCCCCTAGACTGGAACCGCAGGTATGTGGGCGGACGACCCTACCTGTCTATCATTCTAGATGGTATTGCTGTTCCGGCATTGTTAGACACTGGGTCCCAGGTGACCCTAATACCTGATGCCCTATATACTAAGTACTGGTCAATGGACAGTCTTAAACCCCCGAGCCCTGACTTTACCGTGTATGCTTCTAATGGTCTTCCTGTAGAAGTACTCGGGACAAAATGTGTAGATGTAAAGGTGGGCAGAGAGGAGTTGAAAGACCAGGGGCTTCTGGTAGTAAAGACTGTAAATGAGGAGAACAGTTTAAATATAATTTTGGGCACTAACATTATCGGTAATTGTTTGGGAGAAGTTGTGTTCTTGCTCCAACAGCTCGCTGAGATTGCCCGACCAAGGCAGAGAGGAGTAATCCAAAGAGAGATCCGGGCCCTGGTGTGTCAGCAGCAAGCGAAGCTTACAGACGGCGAAATTGGTAATGTACGGGTCACTGACTCGGATCCTATTGTGATACCCCCAATGAGTGAAATGATCATCTGGTGCAGGGCAGCCATAGGTCTGAGAGGACAGAATTACCAAGCTGTAGTAGAACCCCACCATTCAGAACATAGACCTACACTTATGACTGCTAGGGGAGTAGTGGAAGTGGTGAATGGAAGAGTACCGGTACGGCTTCTCAATTGGGGAGATGATGAGGTGAACTTACCCCGTTATGCAACCATTGCTAAACTACATGCTGTTGACAATAATTCTATTCTCCCGGCTGAGTCCTTAGACTCCTGTCAAATAGCGGAGGACAATGACCCAGCAACTCAGGTGGCGGAATGGTGTCAGCAGCTCCATGTTGGGACGGACACCACTCCCGCTCACCAGAAGCAAGGGGTATTACGGGTGGTGCAAGAGTACGCCCAAGTGTTTAGCAAGAATCCACTTGATTTTGGGATAATTAAGGGAGTACAACATCATATCCCTACAGGCAGTCATCCTCCCATCAAAGAGCGGTATAGGCCCATACCTCCAGCCCATTATCAGAAGGCTAAAGAAATGTTGCATGATATGAAGAAAGCTGGGGTGATAAGGGATAGTTGTAGCCCCTGGGCAGCCCCTCTAGTTCTGGTTAAAAAGAAAGATGGTAGTATGAGAATGTGTGTGGATTACAGGCAGGTGAACCGCATAACACACAAGGATGCATACCCGTTACCACGTATAGAGGAATCATTAGCTGCTCTGAAAACGGCTAACTACTTTTCTACCCTCGATCTGACTAGTGGTTACTGGCAAGTGGCTGTGGCTGAGGAGGATCGTGAGAAAACGGCTTTCACCACCCCAATGGGGCTCTGTGAGTTCGACAGAATGCCGTTTGGGCTCAGTAGTGCCCCGGGAACATTTCAGAGAGTGATGGAAAACTGTCTGGGACATCTCAATTTTGAAACCGTGCTGCTATACCTAGACGACGTTATCGTGTATTCCAAGACTTATGAGGATCATCTGAAGCACCTGGCAGAAGTATTCGAGTCTCTGTCTAGGTACGGGATGAAGTTGAAACCCTCAAAATGCCATCTACTCAAACAGAAGGTACAATACTTGGGGCACATCGTCAGTTCGGAAGGAGTAGCGCCGGACCCAGAGAAAGTCACTGCCATCCAGAAGTGGCCGGAGCCGAAGAACCTTAAGGAAGTGCGACAGTTCCTGGACTAACGGGTTACTACAGAAGGTTCGTGAAAGATTACACGAAGAAGGCAGCCCCTTTACAGGACCTCCTAGTAGGACAATCCCTAAAGAGCAGAAACCCTCCCTTTAACTGGGGTAAAGAACAGGCTGAAGCATTCCAAAAGATGAAAGAGATCCTTACAGGTGATGAGATCTTAACCTATCCTGATTACAGCCAACCGTTCCTGTTGTACACCGACGCCAGTAATGAAGGTTTGGGAGCAGTTCTCAGTCAGAAGCAGAATGGCCAAGAAAAAGTCATCGCTTATGCTAGCAGAAAACTCAGGCCAACTGAGAGGAATCCGGAAAACTATAGCAGCTTCAAGCTGGAGTTTCTGGCGCTGGTCTGGGCCATTACTGAAAGATTTAAGCACTATCTGGCCTCCAATCAGTTCACTGCGTTTACAGATAACAACCCGTTAACACACCTGGAAACTGCCAAGCTGGGTGCCATGGAGCAGCGATGGATGGCTCGGTTGTCCAATTACCAGTTTACTATCAAGTACCGGGCAGGTCGAAAGAATGCTAATGCTGACGCGTTGTCCCGAAGGCCGCATGACTCTGACACGGAAGAAGAATCAGACGACCTGGAAGAAATTGAGCTACCCGCGTTCCATCGAAATGGGGTAGTCCACGAGCATCGAGTCAACAGAAAGCAGTATGGTGCAACATTAAATCCTTTACCCCATCACGGCTGGAAAGAGACTCAGGACAGTGATCCAGTGGTCAGCCGCATCAAGGAGTTGTTAAGACAGGAAGGTTCCTCCTTGGAAAAGGATGCACCTATGTCAGCAAAGCTCCTGTGGAACGAGAAAAGCAGGTTGTTCCTATACCGTGAGAAGTTGTGCAGGAGATACCTCAACCCCAGGACCCACGAGATGGTCTGGCAGATAGTGGTCCCAAGGCGGACGTCCCAATGGTGTTGGAAGCGTACCACGATCAAGCAGGACACTTTGGCTGGAGAAAGCTGGAGACCCTGTTGAGATGCCGGTTCTACTGGGTAGGGATGCGCAGCTCCATCGAGAGGTGGTGTCGGAACTGTGGACCCTGTGGTCTCAGAAGAAAGGACTACGGTAGTCAGAAGGCACCCCTGCAACCTATCCGGACGACTCGTCCCCTGGAGATTGTGGCCCTGGACCATGTCAAATTGTCGCCAAGTAGATCTGGATACTCATACGCCCTGACCATGGTGGACCATTACTCCAGATTTCTGGTGGTTGTTCCAGTTAAGGACCAGACCGCAGTGACGGCAGCGAAAACCTTTCAAGCAAGCTTCTGCAGACCGCATGGGTATCCGGAGCAAGTATTAACCGATCAAGGACCTGCTTTCGAAGCCGATCTATTCAAGGAGTTCTGTCACATGTATGGGTGTAAGAAAATTAGAACAACACCATACCATCCTCAAACCAACGGTCTTTGCGAAAAAATGAACCATATTGTCCTTGATTTGTTGAGATCCATACCGTTGGAAGACAGGAATCAATGGCCAGATTTACTACCTGATTTGATTGATTTGTATAACCATATACCTGTAAGTTCCACTAACTGCACTCCAGCCTATCTTATGAGAGCAAGGCCCGGAAGACTACCAATGGATCTAGAACTTGGAGTGGTAGAACCGGAGGCAGACGACGCCATTGAAAACTGGGACATCAATCGGCAAGAACAATACAGAAGAGTGCAAGTCTGCGTAGAAGAAAGTCTCAACAAGGCACGGGGAAAACAGGAAGATATTTACAACAGAAATGCTCCTGCCAAGCCTTTGATGCCTGGAGAAGTGGTATTGAAAAGGAAAAGGAAGATGCACAAATTGGATAACCAGTGGGAACAAGAACCCTACGTCGTACAAGATTCCAAATATGACAACAGAAAAGTTTGTATCATCAGTAAGGACGGAGGAAGAACAATAACCACTGTGTCCAGAGACCATTTGAAATTGTGTCCAGAACCCTTAAAGCTTTGTGAAAAGAACCCTGTCATCAATCAAGAAGAAAGAAAAGAAGAGGTCATACACACGGATTTGGGAGATTTTCCTGCGGATTGGCCCAGACTGGGAGATGCTGTAATAATTCCGGTGTTGCAGTTTTATCAGCCACAAGAGGAAGTTCTACCTCCAGTTATGCCCGTGGTGCCAGTTGAACCAGTTCAGGAGTTACCCATTCCAGCAACACCTCAACCTACGGAATCTCAAGAAGGATCATCAGAAGCAGCGCCCCATGCTATGGGATCCCCTGGTGAAGCTGACTCACACCGCCCAGCCATCAGTACGCTTGCCAGATCCATAGAAAGATTGAGGCAGTTCTATAGTTTGCCGTTACGCAGTGCAGACAGATCACAACTTAATATACCTGAAGCTACTCCACGTAGATCAGAGCGAACCACAAAAGGGAAGATACCCATTCGATACCAGCAGTAATTATAACAAACTAATGTGAATATTGTAAAATGTGTATATATATATGTGTCTTTTCCTTATTGTGTCGTATAATGGACTCAGAGGCTGAGGACTGAGCCAGCCCAAGAACTGATCTTGTATATAGTTGCACTTGTGCATTATCTTGGTTTTACATAAAACCACCCCAACCACCTCTGAATACAAAACCCGTGTGGTGTGGCACTGAGTGAGGTCTGCATTCAGAAGTCCTGCAGCCCACCCAGGACCCACGTTGAAGGTTTGGTGCGGGTCCTTCACAAGAATACTGTGTATTTATTGAATGTTTTGATGCCTTAATACTTTTTGTATTTTTCTATATTTAATGTTTTATCGCAACGTTCAAGAAATCCTTACCTCCCGGATGGGACGAGTTAATGTTTATTGTTAACGCATAAACAAAATGTCTTTTTGTATTTTACAGCCCGGGAGTGCTGTCTTTTACCATGGGGGAATGTGTAGCCCTGGTATTTAAGGTATACAATACCAGGAGGATGAGTGGAGAGGTAACGGTTAAGGGCTCTACATGACATCACATACACTTAGACACACCCACAGGGAGTGTTCAGAGTCAGTCAGTGAGTCTAGCCTGGACCTGTGAGGAGGAAGGAGCAGAGTCTAGCTCGGGTGGCTCAGGACTGAGTCATTCCCACTGTTGTGCAGTTCAGAGAAGTGGAGGCCAGTAAAGGTGAGCCAGATTACCTCAGCCTGGTCAGAGCTGTGCCCCACTGGCAGACGGACTGAGACAGCTATTGAGAGTGTGAGCAGGTCGAAGGGCACAGTGGAAGGAATTGAGAAGTGCTTTAGGATTGGAGAAGTCCTGCACATTGTCACCGGTCACTGGGGACCGACGTGTCACTATAGCTCCAGGCATAGTGATAAAAGAACCAGAGGCTTACTGGACCTTAGGTGCAGCAAGCAGCCCTTGGAGTGTCAGTACGTAACAGAGGTCAGTTGGAATAGGAACTTTGAGCCTGATCAGCAACAGAAAGAACCTAGTTCCATCATTGGAAGGCTTCGACCACTATACTGACCGGGCAGTACAGCGTTGACATAGCTGGAGTTTAAGGAGTGAACTACGCTTTATGCTGGTTGGACTCACCCTGATTGGAAAGTCAAGGAGGCCCCTAACTTGCTCAGCCGTTGCCTCAAAACTCATCCTCCATCAACCCCATCAGCCTCCCTGGGACGTGCCTGAACAACTTGAAGTAAAAGGTATGGAAAGACGCTGATGTGTGAGACTGTGTTATTCAATTGCACCCCTGCACAACCCTATCATAATTATCGACCTGAGGGAAGAGTCCCACCTGTAGGGGACCCGACATCTAGCTGCCTCACCATCCCCTCAGAGATCTACAGCAGCGCTGGTACAAATTACCAGAGACTACAGGTGGCGTCACGAACTGTAAATATATCTATCCCCTGTAAATATTCCCCCAACATACGCCTGACCGCCAGGGCCACAGACCGAGCCACCGCTACCTGTGACAACCCCATAGACTTCTACGGGCTCGGCTCTGAGTATCCCATTGCCCTGGAAACCCACAATTGTGGTGCGTGGTCGAGACACCTGCATTTATCATTCTCCTCTTCACCTTGAGTCGCACAACACACGGTACCAGGGCTTATGGGGTACTCGGCACCGAGCCCATTGAAGTCTATGGGAATGTCACAAGTAGCACAGCTCGGTCCGTTGCCCTGGGCGCTCATACAAAGGGGGATATTTACAGGGGATTTTAGTAATAGTTTGTGACGCCACCTGTGGTTTCTGATCAATGTAACCAGCGCTGCAGGGTGAATCTTCTGAGGGTTGGGCAGCAAGGTGGTAGGTCTCCCACAGGTGAGACTAGATGGATCCCTCAGGGGGTAATGGCGGTGCAGGGTGCAGGCAATAAGTCAGTCACACACAAGTGGTTCTCTTTCCATACCTTTACTGATGAAGGTTGCAGGTATGTCCCGGAAGCTGTTCAGGGTGGAGAATGCACATCCAGGTAATTGCCAAGTAGGTTTAGGGCCTCTTTTCCTTTAAAGTGTGTGAGTCCTAACTTGCGTGAAGTCAAGTTTAACTCTGAATAGCACAGCTTCGCCCGGCCAACATTGTGGTGGAAGTCTTCTTTTGGACAGAACTAAGTCTATATATTGCAGTGCACTGCCAGACTCCTGTTCTCCTGACCCGGTTACGTATCGGCACTTAGGGCTACCCTCTGCGACTTGAAGCCCAGCGGGATTCCGGTTTTCTCTCACTAGCCGTGAAGGTACTAGCAATACTTCGGACCGGTGTCCGGTTAGTTGAGTGTAGGTGGGTCTGTCACCGAAGTCACTCCTTCCTAGGGTCACCACTCGCCCGTCGCCCTACTCTCCTCCTTAACATAAGCACAGGGCAGCAGTAGGTTCTGTCATTAGCTTTCTTCCTTCTTTCCAAAGCTCGCTGACTGATTCTCAGTTAACTCGATGTTCTGCAAACTGTAATCCCTTCCTTCTTTCCTTCAAAGACTCTGTCCAGAGCAGCTCTCAGGACCTTTCGTCAGACTGAATACACGCTTGCTCCGAGAGTCACTTTCCACTTGCATGGGTACTAGCAGTCTGTCTGTTCTGAGATATCAGCTTGCAATCCTCTCTTCCTCTGTCTCTGACAGGAAATCTCCGTCCTCAGACTACCTCCAACTCCCTCCATGTCTGGAATGAACTCTGACAGGAACTGATCTCTCTGGCTAGTATGACTCACTCCTGAATCACACCAAGCTAACTCCCTACTGCTACGTCTCCCACACCCTTAAATAGTCTAAGGTTCCCTCTGGTGGTAATCTTGGGAGTGTGAGTGTTGTGAATGAATATCAGATTTTGCAGTTACCTTTTAGTGCACACTCCTGGAACATGTGTACCAAGCGCAGCTGGGCCACACATCCTGACCCAACTGGTCATCCTCCCCCGCAATAGACTATTGCAGTGACACATAATTTGTGCAAAGAAGATTGACCTCATGTTTTTAACATAGAGACAGAAAGATTCAGCTAGTCAGTTTTTAATAAAAGACCTAATGGAAAAGAGATGGATTATTTGGCAGAAAGGCAAAATGAGAAATTGTAAGTCACATGCGTATAAATGATATTTGCAATATACTAAGGATTAAAAACCTTTATGGGAGGAGTGCTTCTTTAATTCCTACAGTATTTTGGGGGCATGTCAACCAGGTATTTTGATTTGTATACTTTAGTGATTTTGTGGCTGTGCTGTACTTTTGCTGGGTTAAGTAGTGACATTTTAATGGAGAATTTATTGTGTCCCTGATCATATCTCTGTCAGGGGATTTCCTTGTGTACATACTACAGAAGTAGTTTAGTAGATTGGCTTTTCCCTCACCCTCATCAACCATTTCTCTCAGATTAATTTGAGGGACCAACACTGCTATTTTTGAATTTCTTGCCGTTTATACAATGAAGAAGGGATTTTGTATTATTTTTACTTTACTAGGCAATGATCTCTGACTAAGTCTTTGCTGTCTTGATTTTCTTTCTACAAAATGTATTTATTTTTTCTTTAATGTCTCATCTCTATCCATTTGCTTTAATTCCCTGAACATTTTTTGCAATTTATTGTGCCTCTTACAGCTTTATTTAGCCTTAATGATTTCCTCCTATTTCTGGCTAGTTCATTCACTGCTGTTACGTAGCCTTTCCTGGTTATTAAAATGGGGACCCCCCAAAAAGAAATAATGTGGGATCCCCCCCTAAATTAATAACCAACAGGGCTAGGCAGACAGCTATGGGCTGATATAAATTGATAAGGAAGGGGCCATGGATATTGACCTAGCCTTTGCTGGGTAAAAAAACATGTACAGTAAACTACACACACAAAGCACTGATGGTATATCTCACGCACAAATTGATTCCTTCATTTATTTACCGTATATACTCGTGTATAAGCCGAGATTTTAGCACCTTTTTTTGTGCTGAAAATGCCCTCGGCTTATAACACAGCATTGGGCAGAAACCAGCAGGGGAGGGGTGCCGCGGCGGGAGCCGGTGGCTGGGACATCATACTCACCTCCCCGTGCCATCGCTGAACGTCCCGGCAATCCTGCGTTGTACCCGGCTTCCTGCAGCTCTCCTGTGCTGAGCGGTGACGTAATACCGCTCATTAAGGCATGAATATGGACGGACGCCACTCCCATAGGCGTGGCATCCATATTCATGGCCTTAATGAGAGGTATTACATCATCGCTCAGCACAGGAGAGCTGCAGGAAGCCGGGTACAATGCAGGATTGCCGGGACGTTCAGCGATGGCATGGGGAGGGTGAGTATGATGGAGGAGGATGGGGGGAGCATGGAGGAGGACAAGGAGCACAGAGCAGGATGGGGGAAGGACGGAGAGCACAGAGGAGCACGGAGAGGAGGGGGAGGATGGAGGGCAAGGAGCAGGATGAGGGGGAGGATGGAAAGCACAGAGGAGCATGGAGCAGGACGGGGAGGATGGAGGGCACGGAGCAGGATGAGGGGGAGGATGGAAAGCACAGAGGAGCACGGAGCAGGACGGGGAGGATGGAGGGCACAGGGAGCACGGAGCAGGACGGGGGGAGATGAAGCACAGAGGAGCACGGAGCAGGACGGGGGGGCACAGGAGGGGGAGCACAGAGGACACGGAGCAGGAGGGGGAAGCACAGAGGAGGACTGAGCGAGGGGGAGCACAGAGGAGAATGGGGGAGGACAGAGCTGGATTGGGGAGCATGGAGCAGGACGGGGGGAGCACAGTAGGACGGCGGTTTATACACCGGCTTATACCGAGTCAATAAGCTTACCCAGTTTTCCGTGGCAAAATTAGGGACCTCGGCTTATAACTCGAGTCGGCTTATACCGAGTATATATGGTACCAACCCCCTAATATGCAGTTTGCAGGCTAACTAAAATTAATTTTTTTGTCTTGTAGGAGTTACCCTTCTTTGAATATAGGTTGAAAGTGAAGTCTGGTGCTGTAAGGTGTTTCTTAGCTAAATATCAGCACAGCTTCTATTTTGAATTTATTTTCTCTACATGTGCTTCCGTAAATTGTAACCTTTGCTGTGCTCTACCGGACAGGTACATGCTTTTCTTCCTCAAACCCACGGAGATTCTGTATACAACCCTCTTTGCCTTCCCATTATTTCTCACACGCAAATAATGAAGCGGGAGAGCAGAGAGAACTGTTAAAACAAGGAGCGGGCGCTATATCAGATTTGTACATTTTTTCTAAAAAGCACAGACCAGAAATTTTTGCAGCAGAAAAATGATAAACATATTTTATTCAAGACTATTTAAAAATCTCTTAACCCTGCATTTGCAAATGAAACAATACAAAAAAATTCTGTGTGAAGATGTACATAGCCTGTAGCATCAACTGGCATGCTAATGAAATATCCAGCTAATTTCCAGTAGGAAAAGTTTTAACATAATCAGCCACACAATTAACTATTTACAATTAATAAACATTTGGATAAATTCTGTGTCTTCAAAACAGAGAAGGCTGTTTAAAAAAAAAGGTTTATAAAGCAGAGTTTGATTTTCTTTTCTCCATTGGATTAATATTCCATCCTGTGGGCGAAGAATGAGTTCTCCCAACAGACGAACATCATCACGGCTTGACTTGCCTTTACAGTGAGTTTTCTCAAAATGGCCGATAACACTACCTTCTCCTCCATTAGAGCGAAGCGCTGTCCTGTGTAAGACAAGACATAAAGAAGAGATGTAAATGATATGCAAAAAAAAGCTTGTAAACATGACTTGAAGGAAGTAAAAGGGATTTGTCATTTAGTTCACTTTTCTCCAGGTCGAGGAAGAACTTTATGGGGGCAGTATTTCTACATCACCAAAGGCTGGATCAGCCTGTCCTGCTGTGCCATCCTGCAGTGTGGAGGAAGTCCAGGCAGGTGTGGAGAAAACTGAATGAACAAAAGAGAAATCTGAACAAATCAATATTTGCTGAGATCGGCCTTTGCCTTCAAAACAGCATCAAAGTACCAATTTTTCTGGGACACTTAAACACAAGTTTGAAGAATTCAGCAGGAAATGTGATTGAAACCAGGAATGTACCAATCGCGTTCACAGAGGGTGTGACTGCAACCAGGCTGTGGTCTGTGCAAACCCCACGGAGACATGTCCGCCAGCAGCACGGATGACAAGGGCCAATACAAGTCTATGAGTCCATGTAAAACATGTACAACACACGGCTGTCATCCGTGTGTCATCTGTGTGCCTCTGTTGTGCTGTAGTGTTTAACATTGAAAAGTATGCGAGAAGCTTTGAAACTGATTCTTTTAAGCCATACGGAAAAAAAAGGATGGCACATGCATAGCACACTGATGGCTCACTCATCCAAAACACTAGGACAACCGGTACCATTTTTTCTTGCAACCGGTATTATACGGAAGTATGAAAAAGGACCTAAAAAAAGTGAGGCATGATGAGCAACTTTTTTACAGGTTAACAGCAATTGCGTTTTGAGATACCCCTTGTTTTTCAATTGGGGTCTAACTGCTTCTGTTCTGGTGCCATCATTTAGAAGGGAAGAAACCATGTTTGCATGCTGTGCATTTTTCCATCAAATACAGAACTGAGCAAAACTTCTAGACAGGTGTAAAAAAAATATCGAAAGTAAAAAATATATTTAAAATAGAAATTTAACAGTTTTATTTTATTAACAAAATGCAAAATGAATGAACAAATGAGAAATGTAAATCAGTTCAAAAATTTTGCCTTCAAAACAGAATCAAAGCAACAATTCTTCTAGATACACGTTCTTGAAGCACTAAGCGTTTAAGTCATTTTCCTGTCTGAAGAGGCTATTTGGATATTTAATGTCCAAGGAACTTCCTGTCCTAATCCCTTCAGCTTGCTTACATTTTTTCTTAAATTGGCTGAGTGTTTGGGGGTCATTGTCCTGCTGCAAAATAAATTTGGAGCCGATAAGATGTCCCCCCTGATGTTACTGCATGAGGGATACCGTATTTTTTGACCATAAACGCATTTTTTTCCTCCAAATTGGGAGGAAAGTGTGGGTGCGTCTTATGTCGAATGAACATGTGGGGAGGGGGGCAGGGGGCAGTGGTGGAGTGGGATCAGCAGGAGGCAAGAAAATATCCCCCTCTGCTGCAGAACAAGCGCTGGGGAAACCCCTGGTCCCTACTTAAGTGCAGTGAATATTAATCAGCCACTTCCCCGCCCCCTATCACTGGGCAGTGAGCGGGAGCAGCAGATCACAGAGCCACACAGTTTTCCCCAGCGCCTGATTCTGCAGCAGCTGGGCAGATCAGTGTCTGAAGGAGAAGGAGGCAGCAGGGGCAGCGGCATACCTGACAGCCTGGGGCTGTGCTGATGGGAGGATATGCTCCTGTGAAGGACCTGTGATGAGGTCTGAGAGGGGCGGGCTGGAGCATCACATGACCAAAGCCCTGCCTCTTCATGATGTCATCACAGGTCCTTCAGACACACTGTACAACAGAGAATTAAATTAAAGGTTAGGCTACTTTCACACTTGTGTTTTTTTGTGCAGCGCATCATGTGCACATGAAACGCATTAAAAAAACGCATCCTGTCTCTATCATCTGTCTCTATCATCTCTGTTTTCATCATCTGTCCTATCATATCTGTCTCTATCATCTCTGTCTCTATCATCTCTGTCTCTATCATCTCTGTCTCTATGCATCTGTCCTCTATCATCTCTGTCTCTATCATCTCTGTCCTCTATCATCTCTGTCTCTATCATCGGTCTCTATCATCTCGGTCTCTATCATCTCGGTCTCTATCATCTCTATCATCTCTGTCTCTATCATCTGTCTCTATACCTCTATCTCTATCATCTGTCTCTATCATCTCTATCATCTCTGTCTATCATCTGTCTCTATCATCTCTATCATCTCTGTCTCTATCATCTGTCTCTATCATCTCTGTCTCTTCATCTCTGTCTCTATCATCTGTCTCTATCATCTCTATCATCTCTGTCTCTATCATCTGTCTCTATCATCTCTATCATCTCTGTCCTATCATCTCTGTCCTATCATCTGTCTCTATCATCTACTCATCAACTCGTCTTATCTCGCCTATTTCTATGAGATTTTTCTATGCAGCCGCACATCTCGAGGGCCCGGCGGCAGTGCCGGGTGTTCATGCGAGAGACCCCCACCGAAATCGTTGCGAGTTTCTCGCTGTTGACCCAGGCCTTATACTCACCCTCCCGTTTCCAAGTAGTTTACACACCACCTGTCCCAGCCCCACCCCTTTACCCGACTTCCAACATAATAACATATATTATATAAAAAACACCACATATAATATGTTATTAAATATTTTACCACATTTTTTGCTTCAAATATTTTTTCCCATTTCCCCTCAAAACCGGATGCTCTTAAGTCCTGGTCTTATAGTCCGAAAAATCCGGTAAGTACTGCTGCATCTCCAAACATTGGGACACTTTTTCTTTACCAATCCCAACTCCATTCGCTAGTCAGCCCCAAATTGCATTGACTTTTCACCATGCTTCGAGTTGTCTGAAGACGTTCATTACGTACCGCTCTCCGCCCTCTGTGGACAAACTTCTGTTAAAGCCAAATATTCATTTTTGACTCAAGTCCAAACTCCTGCTGCCATTTTTGCAGCCAGTTCTAGGTTTTTGTGCAAAGTTGAGTCACTTGGTTGTTCCATGTCAAAGGTAGGCTTTTGTATCGTTCTTCCATGAAAACCCTTCGGATAGACTTCTCTGAACAATAATGAGGTATCGGGGGTCCTACTTTCCACAATGCCATAGCCGAAATGGCAGCTAATCTTCATTTCAAAGGAACATGGTTGTTCTTTTATGCGCACTAAATTTTTTTTTTGGCCAACACTGCATCTACAATCCCCCAACGTTGGCAATGTTTTTGGCCACAATGCTGAGAAATACAAAAGATATTTATCTTCATGCGTTCATCAGCGGATTTTTTTGGTGCAATTATTCTGCATCCCCCAAACATACAGGCAATGTAATTAAGAAGTTCCCCAGTAAAAGAACAACAAGTGCCTGGAAGTGTTGGTTTCCCACAGTGTCCCTGATGTACCATCTTTGATTTGTCGAGATGACATGAAGAAAAGGATTTGTGGTGCAAGCCACATGCATAGAATAATTTGGTTATTCTCCAATTATTTGAAACAATCCCCTTTTTCCCCAAAAAAAAATCCTTAATTACCTTAAGATTTTATGCTGTTTTGAAGGAAAAGGTTTCACAACCAAACATATATATTTGTTTGATTTCTCTTTTTCATTCACTTTACTTTGTTGATTGGTAAAAATAAACTATTAACACTTCTTTTTTTAAAACAAATTTTTACTTTTTCAGCATTTGCATTTTTTACATACATCCAAAATTTTTGCTAATACATATATGGTATCAGCCAAAAAAGGGCCTAATATCATTGAATATGGATATCTCAACTTTCTTAGAGGGTTTTACTTATTTAAATTGAACAATAAGATTATAATAAATATTAATTGCGTGCCCCTTGATTACCAAAGCAAGGGTTTTGGTCTTCTAATATTTCTCACCACTTTTCGAGAATGAATAAAAGAGGTTTGGGTCAAGCATGCACATTTTCATTCCATTCATTGGTATTGGGAAAACCAAGCACAGGGCCGGCGTCACACCCGGACACCCGGGCAAGTGCCGGGGCCCTGAGCAGGCGGGGGGGCCCACTTGCCTCTGACCCCCCGCGCCCGTCGCGGAGGAGAGCTGTCGCGTCGCCACTGGGCCCCCCCCCCCCTTTCAGGCCCCGCAGCAGCTGGCACAATACCCCTCCCCGTGCCTCTGCAGCCGCAGCTCCGGCTCCAGGGGGCCCGCGCTTCCTCTCACGCACACCGCTGATGCGTCACATTCAGCGGGGCTTGTGGCAGAGAGCGTGGGGGGCTGGACGGGTGAGACGTTTTGTGTGTCTCTGTGTGTGGTGTCTGTGTGTATTAGTGCGGGCTTTGGTGTGGGGGTTGTTGGTGTGTGTTGGGTGTGTAGGGTGGTGGTTATGTTGTGAGAGGTGCTTGTGTGCTGCTGTGGTGATGATGGCAGGCATTGCGATAATGGGGAGGCTTGAGGATGGGGGAAGATGAGATGGGCAGGCATTGATGATGGGGAGAAGATGATGATGGGCAGGCATTGAGAAATGGGCAGACATTGATGATGGGGGGAGAAAAGAGATGGGCGGGCATTTTCTGATAATGGGGAGGCCATGATGGATGGGGGGCCAAGAGATAAAGGGCAGGCATTGATGTGGGGGGAAGATGATGATAATGGGCAGGCATTGATGATAATGGGCAGGCTTTTAGTGGGGAGAAGAGATGTGGGCAGGCATGATGATTGGCAGGCATTGAAGGGGAAAGATGATGTGGCGGCATTGATATAATGGGGAGGCCATTGATGAGGGGAGGGCCCTGAGATAAGGGCAGGCATTGATGAGGGGAGGAGTGTAGTGGGCGGCATTGAGATAATGGGGAGGCCATAGATGATGGGGAGACAAGATATATAAGGAGGCAATATGATGATAGGAAATCATTTAAGGGGAGCTTTCCAGCGCCCTTTCCAGACCTAACAGTGCAGAACGCAGTACAGCGCAAGGAAGGGTCCAATTTTTAGGGCATTAAGGGGACCATATCCGATGGAGCTTATATGGGACCAGTATCCTTAGAGCATTATATTGGGTCCCAGTATTTGTATGGAGCATTATTTTGGGGTCCAGTTTCGTATGGAGCATTATGGGGGGGGACATCCGCATGGGGTATTATATGGGTATGGGGGGGGAGACGTGGTGCCCATAATATTGTAGGAGGACTGACTCCAGTCGTACGTGCATGTGAGGATTTGGCGGTTTTTTGGCTATTGTACAATTTACAATAATATCACTCATTAATGGGAAAATTGGGTTTTGGCATTGTACTGTACCCATTTTCTCTGCGTATCTGTGCATCATGAATCACGTGGTCTGTGTTAAAGGGGCCCACTGAGGCTCTTCGCCGGGCCCCATAAAAACCTGGGCCGGCCCTGGCCAAGCTAACACTTGCTATATATTTCGTTCTATAAAAGTCTTACATGCCGCCAATTACCCAGAAGTAGGAAAGAAGAAGGAGGGTTGAACCTTTGTTCAATGGTCCCAGCATAGGACACCCAACAAGCAACGTCCAATCCCAGCAAATACGATGGTTTCCGACCTGGAAACATACCCTTTGGAATGTGCCTCTTGTTCTCTACTAATTCATATGCTCAGATTTTCGACTCTATCAAATAGGAAATGGTGAACGTGCATAGAAGGCTGAAAATATGTTTTACAAGTGTTTTGATATTCCACTTTACCAATGCAGTTCCTTGACCAGCAGAGAATGGGATGTATGCATATGGATTACGTCCCTTGCATTCTCAGAGAAAAACCTTTCCGGCTTAAATTTCCTCAGGTCAGGGAAATTTCTGGATCCCGATGTAGAGCATAAGGCACAATAACTACATTCACACCTTTGGGTACAGTAAATCCTCCTGTAGTACAAACAAAGTTTCGTCTTCATATACAGTACATACAGGGGCTCTAGACTGTAGTCTACTGTTTGTGGACGGCACTTCTAACACAGAAGTCACCCTACTTTGTTTCAAGCCCTCTAATTTTCCAACACATTATATTAGTTTAATTGTATGAAAAAATAAAACGTTTATTCCCATTATGCAATTATTTTCTAGGGGGACGCATTCCCCATTAGAAAAGGTTCCTTATGAGGGGCAATTTTCAGTAAGGGGTCCTGAAAAAGAATGGCACTGAAGGAAAAATTCGAAGGGCTTCTTTAAACAACTGCTTTCAAGATATCGCAGCTTCTTCATACATCCATTGTCACTGGCGGTCAGCTGACCTTAAGAAATAATGCATCAGTTAACACATTAAGAGTTAAAAGAATTTTCAATGTTACTTCAAGAATTAAAGGGGTTTTAACAAAGGAACCTCTTCGAATCCCTATAATTCCCCCCAGTAAAATAATAAAAACTTACATCCCCTGATGTCAATGTTCCAGAAGTTCGGCACTGGCTCTCCTGAGACTGTGACATTGTTTATTTACACGTCCCTGCCGTCTTCGTGCTGGCTTCCTTCTTCCTTTCAGACATAACTGACACCGGAGAAAGTGAGAGCAGCCAGCTGTCACTTCCTCGAATGTTTTGATTTGATTTGTCTGAAGAAGAGGAAGCCAGCACTGATTGGCTGCGGGGTTATGTCAGCAGGAGACCACTGGAAGGCATCAGCACCGGAGATGAGTGTAAGTGTTAATATTTTACTGGGGGAAAAAATAGAGTTCAAAGGGGTTTTGTCCAAGTAGTGGACAACCCCTTTAAACGAAAAAATATTTAAGGAGCAATTTGGTCCAAATGTACTAAATTTCCTCATTTTCATGATTCTTAGTGTAGTTAGGCGATTAGGGCAATTTTTATTTAAGTTTGAAGGACCAATTAAATAAAGATAAGCGAACATCGGGTCCTTCCTTATCGGCAAGCAAGGCTTACCGAAGAATCGCATTGGGAACCCGGAACCTGAAGTCTCCCGATAATCCTGTTCGGGCCGCAGCTGAGTGTCCGGCTGGTGACAAGCACATGCATGGGAAGCCGTGACTGTCTACAGCTGGACACATGCTGCCCCAGCCGAACAGCCTAATACGGGAGCGCTCCAGTATCCAGGTTCCCGATCAGCTTCTTAGAACACTATGCCTGCCGAATAAGGAGGGACCAACGAGTTTTCACTATAATTAGTAATGCAAAAACAGCTTTTGGGCACGTTGCACACTGTACCACGGTTTTTTAGCAAAGTCATTTTGGAAATTCTGAGGTTTTTTATTAAGTTTTTTTTGGTGTTTTTTATAGTTTCATGATGGATTTTGGGGTTGCCATTTTTTTTTTTTTTTTTAGCATAGTGAAGGCTTCTAATTAAAAGTCAACTGAAAAATGATCAGGTTATTTTTTTATCCATCATGTTTTTTAAAAATGGAAGCAATTAAAAAAAGCTCAAAAAATCAACATCTACAACAAGTCTTTTTACACAAAATGAATGTGTCCATTCTTTTAGCTTATCCTTTTTCAGGGGAGGCTATGGGGTTAGACGCCTTTAAAAATATTTTGTGCACATACCTTAATGAGACAATATCCGTAAAAAAAAAGGAAAAGGCGTAGGAAAATAATAAAATAAAATACACCTATCAATTGCCTAAAAAAAATAAAATATAATAACAGCTACGAACCAAATGGACAGTAAAACGACTGGGCAGTCGGGAAAAGGGTATCACCCACAAACAGACAAAAACATCGCCAGAATCCCAATAAAAATATTCAAATTTTATTACTAAAAACAGGAAAATCATAATGGGAAAAAACAAGGTAAACAAATTATAACCGTACATTCAGTTGAAGCATACCCCAAGGAATTCAATACAAAAAGGTATACCAAAATAAACTAAAGTCTGTGAAAATGCAAAAATTGTGCAAAAATGTGCAAACAATGCTGGTGTGCAAAAAAATGTTAAAAAAAAATAGAAGTAACAAGCAATTGAAAAATAAAAGTGTCCCAATGGTAGTGAGCAATAATCACATATGGGAAAATTTACATTGTAAAAAAGACACAGTCAAAACAGTGCTCTAATTAAAAAAACATATAACAGGTTACCGAAGATGCTAAAGCGCACAGGCAAGTCCAAGATCTAATACCTAGGCCAAGGTAAAGGATAATAAGCACCAATTTCATATAAGAAAATAATTTAAATTTAATTTAACCCGGTCCCCATTACCCCCACAGAGATGTGATTTTAGTCTAGAGAGAGGATTCACATGTTTCCCATACAGATAGCTTTCTAAGCGAGGATTGGCATTATTGGACCTGGGAATACGAGAAGAGTTTAACGTGGTTCCATAACACATAAATTGGCCATTTTATGCGCTAAGACTTCCAATTTTTCATATTTCTAAGGCATGATGCAATTCTTCTTCAATTTTGTTTCAAGCTTTGCCTACAGGGCTATCTTTTTTCTTGAATGTGTAGGTTGGGACTCTGGTTTAGCACCTGTTCCATTAGGTCTTTTTTGGATGTGCCGGCCCAATTTTTTTTATGTATTCATTTACCTTTTCTACACTCCCACCGTTGGCACAGGCGTTTTAAATTATACCAGTCCATTACCCTTCACAGAGATGTAATTTTAGTCTAGAGAGAGGATTCCTGTTCCCATCAGATAGATTTTCAAGCAGGACTGGCATTAGTTGGAACTAAATCGAGAAGAGCCTTACGGGCTTCCAGGTACACATAAATTGGCCATTTATGCGCTAAGACTTCTCAATTTTTTTCATATTTCAAGGCAGTGATGCAATTCATTTTTCAGGGCTCTAAC
>JARQOD010000001.1:111131288-111215914 GCA_033576555.1 Oophaga sylvatica | reverse complement strand
CAGTGCATCATTGACCCCTGGAACTTTGGCCCAGTGTGTTATGCTTGCCCCAAAAAAAAGGGGATCGCATTCCAAAAATTATGAAGGATGACGACCACGGTTTGGCCAGCACCCTCGACCAGCAAAAAAAGGGAAAAATTACAGAACATCATGCCACAGGAGAACCTAGAGCAAAATATGGGAAAAAACAAGCGACTCTGAAAAAACGTTTGTTAGGGGAAATCCCAGCAAAACATCAGCAGTGCAGTTCTACCCGACCCGTACGGGGCCAAAGGGAAGAGGTTCGTGGGCCACAGCTGAAGTGACTTTGGAAAAGGGGGTTTTCATGACCTTTTTGTGGACTGTTTTTTCTCGAAAACGTCACATGAGGGTAATATGAACGATTGCAACGACAGGAGACAGCGTTGTCAACTAGGTTAAAAATTTTCCTCTCCCCCCTATCGATTTTTCTCCCTCACAGTTTTTCCCCTTTGCTATGGGCCTGTAACTGGAACCCGGGCTAAAATTATACATATGCCTTACAGGGCTTGTTTCCCCTTTGGTAGTTCTATCAGAAAAGAGTCTTCATGCTGCGGATCAATCCTGACAGAAAGAAGTACTGGCTGTTGACCCAAAATGTTGGTGATCTCACCTTCATTAAAATGAACCAAGCCTGGGTTTCAAAGGATTTTGTACCACCTTCCACTGATGACACATAGGTTGCCAGCAAAATGGCTCGCTTTGTCCTCCTCTTCCTCCGACTTCTCCAATTCCTCCATTTGCAGCTGCTGAACGTCCAGCCTACACCTTAACATATGCCTGTTTTTCCACCTCCCTAACTGGGCTGTACCCCCCAGGGCTGGACGTCAGCACCTGGCGCGCTCGGGCAAGTGCCTGTGCCCTGAGCAGGTGCGTGGCCCACTCATGGGAACGGCACTGGCACAGGGCCCCTCATAATACGCCGGTGTCTCTGACTGTGGGGGGGACCACTCGCCATCAGAAACATTGGTGTACTATGAGGGGCCCTGTGCCAGTGCTGTCGCCCATGAGTGGGTCCCCTCCTGCTTGCTCAGGGCCCCAGTACTAGCAATACTTACCTCTCCCTGCTCCACCGCTGTGACGTCTTCCGCGTTTCCTGACAGTGACATTCAGGTCAGAGAGCGAGATGACGTCACATCTGTACGCTCTCTGCTTGAACAGTCCAAGTGCAGAGAGCTGGAAGATGGCAACGCTGAGGAGTCCAGAGTAGAGGAGTGCCCAGCGAGGAGAGGTATTTCATTTTTATTCATGTTTGGAGCAATATATGGGGAGCATTATACACTGGAGCATTATACATGGGCCCATTATATATGGAGCATTAAATAGGCCCATCATACACTGACGTTTCACGCATGGGGCCCATCATACACTGGAGCATTATAAATGTGGCCCATCATACACTGGAGCATCATATACGGGGCCCATTATACACTGGAGCATTGTAAATGGGGCCCATTATATATGGAGCATTATATAGGCCCATCATACACTGGAGCATCATCCATGGGGCCCATCATACACTAGAGCATTATAAATGGGGCCCATCATACACTGGGGCATTATAAATGGGGCCATTATATATGGAGCATTATATAGGCCCATCATACACTAGAGCATCATCCATGGGGCCCATCATATACTGGAGCATCATATGGGGCCATTAGATATGGAGCATTATATAGGCCCATCATACACTTGAGCATCATCCATGGGGCCCTTCATATACTGGAGCATCATATGGGGCCCATTAGATATGGAGCATTATATTGGCCCATCATAAACTTGAGCATCATCCATGGGGCCCATCATGTGGTGAGCTGTATTTCTTGCTACATGTTCATAGACTTACCAGTGGAAAAGCCAAACTTCACATGCAGAAATGCAAGCTTGTGTCCCTGTTGGAGGAAAAGTTGCAAAATCTGGAAGAGAGGTTATCTACATTGAAGACCATTAAGGAAGGTGAAGAGTTCTTAGACAGAGCAGAATTATCTCTTCATGGTACAGAAAGAGAAGAAATTCGAAGTGCAACTGAAGAAACAGAGGAATGGAAGCATGTGACCCAGAGAAGCAGGAGGATCAGAGGCAGTCAGCACCAATTCTGCTCAGGAACCAATACCAGGCTCTTACACAGGAGAACGATGAAGAAATACATCAGGATAAGACTTTGCCCACAAACAACCTTGTACGCCCTCAGAGTCCTCCTGAATGGAGAAAGAAAACTGTTGTGAAGAAGAAACGGAGAGTTGTTGTCATGGGCGATTCCCTGTTGAGAGGAACAGAGGCCGCTATCTGCAGACCGGATATAACCTCAAGAGAAATGTGCTGTCTTCCAGGTGCAAAAATTAAAGATTTGTCTGACAGGATATCAGGACTCTTCAGACCTAAAGATGACTACCCATTCCTGCTAATACATGTGGGGACAAATGACACCGCTAGAAACGACCTGGAAACCATCTGCAGTGACTTTGAAAACTTAGGTAAGAAAGTGAAAGAACTGGGAGCGCAGGTGGTCTTCTCTTCCATCCTCCCAGTGGATGGCCATGGAACAAGGAGGTGGAATAAGATTCTGCAGGTGAACAACTGGCTACGTCGATGGTGCCGTCAGCAAGGATTTGGATTTCTGGATCACGGAGTGAATTACCTATACGATGGACTACTTGCTAGAGATGGGGTGCACCTTACGAAGACTGGAAAACATGTATTTGGAAGTCGCCTTGCTACACTCATCAGGAGAGCTTTAAACTAGAACAATGTGGGAAGGGAAGCAAAACGCCAGCAAAAGCCATACACTTGACAAATACTATTGAGATTTCTGCTATTAGAAGTGAAGGGGAAGAACAAAGACAAAAAAATTACATAATAAAAATATTGAAGGAAGAGAAACCAATCACAAACTAAAGTGTTTCTATACGAATGCACAAAGCATGGGCAACAAACAAGGAGAACTGGAGCTACTAACGCAGGAGAAGAAATATGATGTCATTGGAATCACTGAGACTTGGTGGGACGATACACATGATTGGAATACAAGGCTAGAAGGATACAACTTATTTGCAAGAAACAGACTTGATAAACGAGGAGGAGGTGTTGCATTGTATGTTAGAAAAGCGTATATCTGCACAGAGATTGACACTTCAGAGACTGGGAGTTCTGTGGAAACTGTTTGGGTAAGAATACAAGGACAGAACAATGGAAAGGACACCATTGTAGGCATTTACTACAGGCCGCCTGTGCAAGCTGAAGATATGGATGAACTCTTTATGCATCAAATGGCCAAGTTCTCCAAAAAATATGACATAGTGGTCATGGGAGATTTCAACTATCCAGACATTTGTTGGGAATCTCTCTCAGACAAAACTAACAGGTCCAGGAAATTCTTATCCTCTCTTGCTGACAACTTTATCTTCCAAAGGTAATGGAGAAAACAAGGGGATCTGCTACCTTGGATCTAATCCTCATAAACAGGGAGGAAATGGTGGAGGAGGTAAGAGTGGCTGGGACTCTAGGAGGTAGTGACCATGCTATTTTAGAATTTTGGATAACAAGAGGAGGAAGACCTGTGAAGACTCAGACGTCAAGGTTAGATTTCAGAAAGGCAGATTTTAAGGAACTCAGAAAGAGAATTGGAGGGATCCAATGGCTGGATATCCTTAAGGACAAAAATGTCCAGGAAGGATGGAAAATCTTGAAAAATGAGATTCTCAAAGCACAATCGTTAACAATTCCGAAAAGAGGGAAGAATGGGAAGCATTTAAGGAAACCAGGATGGATGAACATAGAACTTAAACACATGCTAAAAAGGAAGAAAGAAATGTTTATCAAATGGAAAGAGGGAGGCATATCTAAAGAAGAATATAATGCCGTCTGCAGAACCTGCAGGGCACAAATCAGATTATCTAAAGCTGACAATGAATTAAGGCTTGCAAGTGACGTCAAAAGCAACAAAAAAGGATTTTGGGGATACGTCAAAAGTAAAAGAAAAGTCAAAGATGCTATAGGATTTTTACAGGATGAAAATGATGAAATGGTAAGTCAGGATGTTGAGAAGGCTGAACTTTTAAATTCCTATTTTGCATCTGTTTTCTCTCAGAAAGGAAATGTAACATCAACTGATCTTCACTGTCCTATTAAAGGAATAGAAGAATCCAGGATATCTATAAACAGAAAGACAGTGAGGAAACACTTAGCTAACATAAATGAATTCAAGTCTCCAGGTCCAGATGAATTACACCCCAGGGTACTGAAGGAGATAGCAGAAGAAATTCTTGAACCACTGTCCATAATCTTTGAAAATTCTTGGATAACAGGAGAAGTCCCAGAAGACTGGAGAAGAGCAAATGTTGTTCCTATCTTCAAAAAGGGGAAGAAGGTGGACCCAGGGAACTACAGGCCGGTGAGTCTGACTTCTATACCAGGAAAGATCTTTGAACAAATTATTAAAGAACATGTATGCAAGTACCTGGATAAGAATGAAGTGATTAAACAGAGTCAGCATGGGTTTGTAACTAATAAGTCATGTCAGACTAACTTAATTTCCTTCTATGACAGAATCACTGACTGGGTGGATCAGGGAAATGCTGTAGATATAGTATATCTTGACTTCAGCAAAGCATTTGACAAAGTATCTCACACAATCCTTATTGAAAAAATGACTAAGTATGGAATGGACAAGGCAACTGTTAGGTGGATTCATAACTGGCTTAGTGATCGGACCCAAAGAGTGGTTGTAAATGGCTGCACATCCAGTTGGAAGAATGTCTCAAGTGGGGTACCACAAGGTTCTGTTTTGGGCCCTGTATTGTTCAACATCTTTATCAATGATTTAGATGAAGGAATTGAGGGTAAACTGATCAAATTTGCTGATGACACAAAGCTAGGAGGGTAGCTAATACTAGAGAAGAGAGAGAGAGGATTCAAAAAGATATACATAAACTGGAGAGTGGGCAGCAACTAACAGAATGGATTTTAACAGGGAAAAATGCAAAGTACTACATCTGGGCAATAAAAATGAAAAAAGCATATACAAAATGGGAGGAATAGGGCTAAGTAACAGAACATGTGAAAAATACTTGGGTATACTAATTGATCACAGACTTAACATGAGTCAACAGTGTGATGCAGCAGCAAAAAAGGCAAATGCAATTCTAGGATGTATCAACAGAAGCATACAGTCTAGATCACGTGAGGTCATTATTGCCCTCTACTCCTCTTTGGTCAGACCTCATCTGGAATACTGTGTCCAGTTTTGGGCACCACATTTTAAAAAAGACATCAACAAACTGGAGCAAGTTCAGAGAAGAGCCACCAGAATGGTGACTGGTCTGCAAACCATGTCCTATGAGGAACGGTTGCAGGATTTGGGAATGTTTAGCTTGCAAAAAAGAAGACTGAGAGGAGACTTAATAGCTGTCTACAAATATCTCAAGGGCTGTCACATTGTAGAAGGATCATCTTTATTCTCATTTGCACAAGGAAAGACTAGAAGCAATGGGATGAAACTGAATGGGAGGAGACACAGATTAGATATTAGAAAAAACTTTTTGACAGTTAGGGTGATCAATGAGTGGAACAGGCTGCCACAAGAGGTGGTGAGTTCTCCTTCAATGGAAGTCTTCAAACAGAGGCTGGATAGACATCTGTCTGGGATGATTTAGAGAATCCTGCTTTGAGCAGGGGGTTGGACCAGAAGGCCCAGGAGGTCCCTTCCAACTCTACCATTCTATGATTCTATGATTCTATGATTCTATATACTGGAGCATCATATGGGGTTCATTATTTATGGGGCATCATAGAGGGTATGGAGCATCATATGGAGCATTATATGGAGCCCTTCTGTATGAAGCAAAATATGGGGCCCATCATATACTGTATAGAGCTTTATATGCGACTCATTTTACTGTATGGAGCAATTTGTGGGGCTCATGATACTCTATGGGGACTGTCCTATACTGTATGGCACATTATATGGGGACCATCATATACTGTAGCATTATGTGGAGCTCATCATATACTGTATGGAACATTATATCAGACCAATTATTCTGTATGGAGCAATATATGGGGCTCATTATTCTGTATAGCACACTATGTGGTGGCCATAATACTGTATGGAGGAATATACTGTCCGGTTTTTGAGCTATTGTAGAATTTAAAATAGATATCAGTCATGTACTGTAAGAAGTGAAGTATTTGGCATTGTACTATACCTATATTTCTCTGCCGTATCGAAGCATCTTGAATTGTGGTTTGTGTTAAAGGGCCCACTGACACTCTTTCGCCCGGGGCACACGAAAATCTGCCAGCCCTGCCCCCCCACAACTTTAGCCAAATAACCCCCAGTTTTTAATGCGTAACTATTATTATAAAGTAAATTAAGGTTGACAAGCTGAAGTAATAAGAATTGATGTCGTTGGCATTGAAATGTGCACTGTATGTGTGTTTACTGTCCTCCACTCCGACTTTGCTTCCCCATTGACTTGCATTGGGTTTCGTGTTTCAGTCGGACCTTAGAATTTTCCCGATAGTCGGCCAATTTGAGAAAGTTGGGTTTCACGAAACCCGTCTCGACCCTCCCGGAGGCAAAGTCGCTCATCTCTAATCAAATACCGTATATACTCGAGTATAAGCCGAGATTTTTCAGCCCATGTTTTAGGGCTGAAAGTGCCCCTCTCGGCGGGTGAGGGGGAGCGCAGCTGTCCTATATACTCACCCCCTCCTGGAGCGGTCTCTGCAGCCCCTGCTCTGCTCCCACGGTCTCCGGCGCCTGTGTTCAGCGGTCATGTGGTACAGCTCATTAAAGTCATGAATATGCGCATATTCATGACTTAAATGAGCGGTACCACGTGACCGCTGAAGTTAGGCATAGCTGCCGGAGACCGTGGGAGAAGAGCAGGGGCTGCAGAGACAGCGCCAGGAGGGTGTGAGTATAAGCGATATTCACCTGTCCCCGGTCCATCGCTGTGCTCTGCTCTCTCCTCGCATCCTCTAGCTGTGAATGCTCAGGTCAGAGGTCGCGATGACATGGTTAGTGCGCACCGCGCCCTCTGCCTGATCTTTGACTGCCGGAGGACCGGGAAGACAGCGGCGTGCAGCGGTAGACCGGGGACAGGTGAATATTGCGGGTGCCGGGGCCTGAGCCAGCGGTGACACCGGCACCTGTCCCTAATAGCGCTCCGGTATCCCCGCCTGCTCCGGACATCGGCACCTGGCCCACAGCGACGAGAGTTGAGTGTGTAATTTTTTTTTTTCATTTGCAGCGGCAGCATAAGGGACCTATACCATCATATGGGGGCACAATCTATGGAGCATCTTGTGGGGCCAAATACATGCGCAGCATATGGGGCTTAATCTATGGGGCAGCATATGGGGCATAATCTATGGGGCAGCATATGGGGCATAATATATGGGGCAGCATATGGGGCATAATATATGGGGCAGCATATGGGGCATAATATATGGGGCATAATCTGTGGAGCAGCATATGGGGCAGTATATGGGGCACAATCTATGGAGCATCTTGTGGGGCATAATATATGGGGCACAATCTATGGAGCATCTTGTGGGGCATAATATATGGGGCACAATCTATGGAGCATCTTTTGAGGCATAATACATGGGCAGCATATGGGGCATAATCTATGGGGCAGCATGTGGGGCATAATATATGGGGCAGCATATGGGGCATAATCTGTGGAGCAGCATATGGGGCCCCTAATTCAATATGGCTATTCAACAACATTTTACCTACCGTATATACTCATGTATAAGCCGACCCGTGTATAAGCCGACCCCCCTAATTTTGCCACAAAAAACTGGGAAAACTTATTGACTCGCGTGTAAGCCTAGGGTGAAAAATGATTATGCCCCCATATGATGCTCCACAGATTATGCCCCATATGCTGCACAGATTATGCCCAATATGCTCCACAGATTATGCCTCCATATGCTCCAGATTATGCCCAATATGCTTCAGAGATTATGCCTCCATATGCTCCAGATTATGCCCCCATATATTCCACAGATTATGCCCCCTTATGATCCACAGATTATGCCCCCATATGCTCCAGATTATGCCCCCATATGTTCCACAGATTATTCCCCCATATGCTCCCATATGCTCCAGATTATGCCCCATATGTTCCACAGATTATGCCCCCTTATGCTCCAGATTATTCCCCATATGTTCCACAGATTATGCCCCCATATGCTCCAGATTATACCCCCATATGTTCCACAGCTTATGCCCCCATATGTTCCACAGCTTATGCCCCCCATATGCTCCAGATTATGCCCCCATATGCTCCAGATTATGCCCCATATGTTCCACAGCTTATGCCCCCCATATGCTCCAGATTATGCCCCCATATGCTCCAGATTATGCCCCCATATGCTGCACAATTATGCCCCATAGTATAGGCCTCATATGCTGCTGCAAAAAAAAAAAAATGACATACTCACCTCTCGTCGCTGGGGGCCAGATGCCGGTGTCCTGAGCAGGCGGTGACACCGGCGCACTATGGGGGACAGGTGCTGGTGTCACCGCTCGCTCAGGACCCCGGCACCTGAGATATTTACCTGTCCTCTCTGCACCACTGCACGCTGCGTCCTCGTCTGACTCCTCTGGCTGTGAATGATCTGGCAGGGGGCGAGGCGCGCACTAACGACATCATCGCGCCCTCTGCCTGAACATTCACAGCCAGAGGAGTCAGACCGAGGGAGCAGCGCGCAGCGGTGGACCGAGAGACAGGTAAATATAGCTATACTCACCCCTCCGCCGCGCATCCCTGCAGCCTCTCCTCTTCTCCCGGCGCTCTCCGCAGCGCTTCAGTCCTGCAGCGGTCACGTGGTACCGCTCATTAAAGTCATGAATATGTGCATATTCATGACTTTAATGAGCGGTGCCATGTGACCGCTGCAGGAAGGAGCCGGAGATCGTGGGAGAAGCAGGGGGGCTGCAGAGACCGCGCCGACCCCCGTATATGACCAGCGTATAAGCCGAGAGGGGGACTTTCAGCCCTAAAAAGTGGGCTGAAAATCTCGGCTTATACATGGGTATATACGGTACTTTAATTTTACTTTTATTGGTATCTATTTTTATTTTTGAATTTTACCAGTAACTGCCTCATTTTCCACCCTAGACTTATACTCAAGTCAATAAGTTTCCCTGTTTTTTGTGGCAAAATTAGGGGGGTCGGCTTATGCTCGGGTCGGCTTATACTCGAGTGTATGCTGTACTTATTTCTCACTGCAAAATGCAAATACATTTATGTAATTTATACAATGTGATTTTCTGGATTTTATTTTTGATATTCTATCTCTCAATTAGAGTTGAGCGATACTTTCCGATATCCAAAAGTATCGGAATCGGAATGGTATCGCCGATACCCAAAAAATATCGGCGATACCCGATACCGATACCGGAAGTCCAATGTAAGTCTATGGGAACAAAATATCGAAATTAAAAAAACCCCATTCTTGCCTTGTAGGTTAATTGTACATGAAGGAAAACAACAAAGAGTAATGTAGAATGTATTGGGGGAGGTTGAGGAGACATTAAAGGCATAGATGTTTAACCCAATCCAATGGAATAGCATTAATTTTTTTTTTTAGGCAATACGTTCGGATTGACGAAGAAATTGACAATGTTGTTAACCTTTTTTCTATTTTGGCAAATATGTATGTTTCACAACTTCCATGCTCTTCACCTTTTTAACTTTTGCCACACTTTCTCCTTCATAATCTTCAGCAGCATCATCTTTGTCATCAAATTATTCTTCATCTTCACCTTCTTTATCTTCTTCTAAAACTTCTTGCTTTTCATCTTTTTGTTAACATTACTCATATTGTTCTTTTTAAACTATTATTCTTCTTCATATTATAGTCCTTCATCTTCTTCATCATATTCTTATTTGTGACAGAGATTCCTGTACTTGTAATCTGTAAAAGTATGATTTTTTCATCGTTCCGTTCTTGCTGCCACAAAAGATTTAAATTACAACAGTATTTGTCAGTGTTCAGTTTAGCCTGCAGCATCAGGCATTTACCAGGGGCACCACGAGGAGGAACGGACTCACCCCCATACACTGCTTAGTCTTCTTCTGCTTATAATTTAGAGCATATATTTTGCTCTTCATTTTGGTCTTATACTTCATGTTCTTCTGCTTTTAGATCTTCTGCTTATTGTTCTTGTGTCTCTTGTTCTGTATCTTGTATTTGTAGCACAACCTTGTACCAGCTGATGTTACTGGGACACGGTTACTAAGCAGGAGGTACCTGTGCTCCAAAGCACTACCAAGGACCAGCAGACGTTGCTGGAACTCGGATACCGAGATGGAGGCACCTAGGCCAAAGGCACTGCGGAGAACCAGTTGACGGTACTGGAACCCGGACGGGTAGCAGAAGGTACAAGAGCCAATGCAAGTAACGAGGAGCAGCTGACTGTGCTGGAACCCGGAGGGGCAGCAGAAGGAAAAGAGCCAATGGCACAACCGAGGACCAGCTGACGTTACTGGGACACGGTTACTAAGCAGGAGGTACCTGTGCTCCAAAGCACTACCAAGGACCAGCAGACGTTGCAGGAACTCGGATACCGAGATGGAGGCACCTAGGCCAAAGGCACTGCGGAGAACCAGTTGACGGTACTGGAACCCGGACGGGTAGCAGAAGGTACAAGAGCCAATGCAAGTAACGAGGACCAGCTGACTGTGCTGGAACCCGGAGGGGCAGCAGAAGGAAAAGAGCCAATGGCACAACCAAGGACCAGCTGACGTTACTGGAACACGGTTACTAAGCAGGAGGTACCTGTGCTCCAAAGCACTACCAAGGACCAGCAGACGTTGCTGGAACTCGGATACCGAGATGGAGGCACCTAGGCCAAAGGCACTGTGGAGAACCAGCTGACGGTACTGGAACTCAGACGGGTACCATAAGGCACCCATGAAAATGTAAGTTGACAGGCCGCAAGCCGTCTGCAGTTACCAAATCACACAGTCCTACAGTGGGTGCTTGTCCTATTTTCACAACGGAAAGAGCCTTTATTTACATATCCCACAGCACACATAGGAATCATCTAAACTGCAGGCACCATAGAGTCGGATAACGGGAATGCAACATGACAGGACAACTTATTGGAGGCTAATTTACGTTGACACTGCCAGGAAACAGCTGTCGTGCTGTAACCAGGGTGGGCATGAGTCAGTACCCGTGCCAATTACTTCCGAGCAACAACTGGCGGTGTTGGAGCCCAGGGATGAGAGGAGGACAGGGTGGAGGCAGCATGACTTTTTCTCGTACACACAGCAGGGGAACAGCTGCCATTACTCAACCCCAGTAACACAGGAGCAAGTGTTGACTGTGCTAACAGCACTTACAGGCAACAACTGGCGGTGTTGGAGCCCAGGGTCCATTGCATCGACTTCAATTGCTTCCACCTCCTCTCAGGACCACAGCACTGTTGAGCAACCATCTGTCTCTTCACCGCCTGCCAAATTGCCCAGTCAGTCAGAGAGTTCTGTACAGGAGCCAGCTGAGTCTCTGCTTCTGTTCTCAGACTCTGTTGGTTTGCAAACAGGGGCCCAGCCAAGCAGCATTCTGGAATGTGAAGAAGAGGGAGTATGCAGTGATGCGCAACAGCTGTGTCTCTCTGAATCTGAAGAGGCGGGTGAGACAGTGCCGATGGTCAGCACACCGCAGAACGCATCTGATGATGATGAGACTCAGGTGCCAGTTTCTGTTGAGCATGGTGGTGGCCAGACCACCCAACAGCAGCAGGTGTTGGAAGAGGTTAGTGGAGATGATGAGGTCCAAGACCCAACATGGCGTGAGGAACAGGAAGGTGGTGGGAGCAGCTCTGAGGAAGCGATTGCCCCAACGGTACAAACAGGAGGGAGAGTTAGGCTGCATACTCTGTTGCCTGTAGCCTCCATTTTGGCACCTGTTCGGATAATTTCTCTTCCAAAAGTCTAAACGGACGCTCCCAGGACTTGCACTGCGTGGTCCT
Source organism: Oophaga sylvatica (assembly GCA_033576555.1). NCBI lineage: Eukaryota > Metazoa > Chordata > Amphibia > Anura > Dendrobatidae > Oophaga > Oophaga sylvatica. Next base: position 111,203,898 of record JARQOD010000001.1, on the reverse strand, counting down.
TTTTTCACACACTTGCAGATGATATTTGCTATGTCAAATGCAAGCTGTGTAATCAAAAAGTAAAAAGAGGTAAAGTGTCAGTAACCTCAATACCAAAAATATGTGTAAACATGTGCGGAGAAAACACGTAGTTGAGTTACAAAGACACACTGAAGATGTACAGTCTATAGAGAATCACTGCACAAGTTTAACTGCATATGTCATGGTTAAATTGGAAATTTTTATTGCACACTTGATGTGAAAAAAGAAAATAGCTATGAGACGACTGACTGACGTTTTGGGCAACGCAGTGGCCTTTATCAAATAGTCGCTGGAAGAGATAGAAAAATTTACAGTCAATGACAATGTATAATATATACAATATATACAATATATACATAGGGTGAAGAATATATATCCATAGGAATTAGGCAACATGTTAAACATTTGGGTGATACTGTAGAACACGGAGAATTATCCCTCTAGGGTATGCGGGTGGATAATGTAGTTTTTTGTTGATTTTTGGGAGTGTGTAGAAAACAGGGGTGATGGGGTATTGAATATTAAGGAATGTCATAGTCTTACAGTCTATGGTGATCAATTAAAGATGTTTTGTCAGGATACGATCAATTTTTTGACAGATGTAAAATGTAGGGTCACAATTGAGTTGTCTGTAGGTTAGGTTAACTGACAGTTGTCTATGAATTTCGGCAATAGATTGGGTCTTATTCATAATAACGATAGCACCCCCCTTATCTGCTGGTTTAATAATAATGTTGGGGTTATCTTTCAGAGATTTTATGGCTTGTTTATCTGTGGGTGTCAGGTTGTGGCGTATCGGGTGTAGGCCCAATCTCGGCAAACCATCCACGAGCACAGGCTCTGAATGCTGGCATTGCAAAACTCCTGTCCCTTGAAATGCTGTCATTCAGGCTGGTGGAGACTGACAGTTTACGGAACTTAATTGCATTGGTAGTCCCACAATACAATGTGCCAAGCTGATTTTATTTCAGCAGGCAAGCCGTCCCTGGTCTGCAAAGCATGTTGTTGAGGTTAAAATTAAACATGCGCTACTAAACTCCGTCAGTAGCAATGTCCACCTGACCACCGCTGCGTGGACCAGTACCCATGGCCAGGGATGATACCTTTCCCTCACTGCCCATTGGGTCAATGTTGTGGAGCCGGGTACAGATCTTGCGAGTGGCGCTGTACGTGTTCAGCCAACTACAAGGATTGCAGGAATCAAGTCTGTACACATTGACTCCTCCTTCTCCAGTTCCTCAGAAACATCGTTGCAGGAGCCGTCACGGTCTACCTCCACATGGACCCGTGAACGCTTAATAAGAATCTTTAGTTATATAGCGCCAACAGATTACGCAGCGCTTTACAGTTTAACAGTTTTAGAACACAAGTCATAAGTAACAACGTTACCAATACAATAATTAAAGCAATATAATCCGCACATGCTCGTGAGAGCTTACAATTTACAAATATGTGGGGGAGATACAAAGTACAGGTGTTAATATACAATGGTGTATTTAGAATGATGGTCCAGCCATTTTGAGGGAGTGAGGGATGGATGGAGATAGTGAATGGGCTACACACACACACTTACACATAGAATGACTTTGATTAGTGAATGTGATAGGCCGCTCTGAAGAAATGTGTTTTGAGTGAGCGCCCGAAAACATGCAAATTGTGGATAGTTCTAATTTCTTGGGGTACAGCATTCCACAGTATTGGCGCAGCGCGGGAGAAGTCTTGGATTCGGGAGAGATGTTCTTTAGGTGTAGGCGGCAATAGCGGGCAACAGATTGTATATGGGAGGTGAAGGAGAGATTGGTGTCAAACATAACACCCAGACAGCGAGCCTGTTGACCGATATGAGCACAGACGTGGCCAAACGTCAACAGGCCGTCCTGAAATTAATTTCCATGGGGAATCAAAGCCACGCAGCGCTGGAGCTCTGGAATGCCATAAAGCAAGAGAGCGACATGTGTATTTTGCCAGCGAATCTCCAGCCAGGCTTGGTAGTGTGTGACAATGGCCGAAATCTGGTGGCAGGTCTGGGCCTAGGCAACGTCACTCACATACTATGTCTGGCACATGTGCTAAACTTGGTCGTCCAGAGTTTTTTGAGGGACTATCCGGATCTTGATGCACTGCTGCACAAGGTCCGCCTACAGTGCGCTAACTTGCGACGTTCCACCATGGCCAGATCGCGCATTGCAGCTCTGCAATGCAGATTTTGCCTTCCTGAACATCGCATCATATGTGACGTACCCACCAGGTGGAATTCCACGTTACATATGTTGGAGCGGTTGTGTGAGCAGCAGCCAGCAGTAATGGAGTATCAGCTGCATCAGTCGCAATCAACTCGCAATTTGCGCCGTTCACACTTCACCACTACTGAGTGGGCCTCTATAATAATAATAATAACCTTTATTTATATAGCGCCAACAGATTCCGCAGCGCTGTACAGTTTAACAGTTTCATAACACAAGTCATAAGTGACAACGTTAACAATACAATAATTAAAGCAATATAAGCCGCCCCTGCTCGTGAGAGCTTACAATCTACAATGAGGAGGGGGAGCTACAAAGTACAGTTGTTTATATACAATGGTGTATTTACAATGATGGTCCAGCCATTTTCAGGGAGTGAGGGATGGATGGAGATAGTGAATGGGCTACACACACACACAGTTACACATAGAATGACTTTGATTAGTGAATGTGATAGGCCGCTCTGAACAAATGTGTTTTGAGTGTGGAAGTAGGGCTGTTAATGGGGATGTTGAAGTCTCCAAGGATAAGGGTTGGTACTTCTGAGGACATGAAAGTGCGGCAGCCAGGCAGAGAAGTGGTCAAGGAACTGTGAATGCGAGCCTGGGGTCCGATATATTACCGCTACTGTGAGGGAGAGGGGACGAAAGAGCCTGATGGTGTGGACCTCATAATTTGCAAAATCTTTATATAAAATTTACATGTTACATATTTACATCTAGTATAAAACATTTAACCATTAAGCCTACTTACAGAACAAGGAAGTGTAAAAAACCTTGTGCTTAAAAAAAAAAGTGCAAATAAAATGTGACAAGGTCAGTGTAACAAATAATTTAGGAAAAAGATAAACTAACATCAAGTGCTGTGTGCTGTGTAAGAGCCAGACACATTAACATGAAATCAGTCTGGAATAGCGGTGATTTTCTCCCCATAACCCGAGTAACATTCTGGGGAGAGGGGTGTAGAGTCAACGATCAGCAACTAGCTACGGTAGATAAAATACCTAAAAAAAAAAAAAAGTTTTTTAACATTCATAAGATACATTGTATTTAAAAAAAAAACATAAAAACTATAATACACAGCAGGATCTTTAGTAAAAACCAGACTTGACACTGTAACCTCTTAATCCTTGCAAGCTTCAACACAACGTTGACAAGGTACACAGCAGGGGTGGTCGGTCTCCTAGACAACAAGCAAACTCCTTCATGTTGAGAGAGGCCACCATCTCCTTAGCTTTCTGGTACTTTTCTGTGGGAATGAGCTTGTCTCCAACCAGCCAGGAATATCCATTGAATGGCACACCATGGTTTGGTATTAGCACCCAGTACCAAAAGTGAAGCCAACAACAGTTCCCATTTCTCATGAACTTTATTTGATATACTGGCTGGCCAAACATTAGTTTCTCACAAAGGAGCTGAAGACCCTGAGTGGCAGTAGGTGCAAGTCTCTCCAGCATGACCTGTTTGTTAGATATCAGAGGGAGAAGAGGATTGGGCCTTGCCAAGGTGCCCGATTGCATCTTAAGTCTTATTGAATGTTGGAGCCAGTCCACCGTATAAAAGCAGCCATAGAGTGTACGGGTACCTGCTTGGATTTCGATCCAAATGAAGACTACTTTGATGTACATGTACACCAATTAGAGAAAAATGACAAGGATGAGGCAGTAAGACATGCTCAGCAGAGTACAAGCAGCATTGCTTGAAGAAGTAACTGGAGCGTGATCAAAATTCAATAAATTAAAATCTCAGACTACAGTGAACACAACTGTTAGCTGTGAAAGGGCTTTTTGTGTCCTTCTACAGTGTTTTCAACCAATGTATTGGATACGGATGGCAGCACGTCACACTATAATTTCAATTGAATGGAGCAGCAAGAATTACACTAAAGGAAAAAAAAAAAAAAGTGTGAGAGTGACATGTGCAGATGCCTACATACAGCGTTGTATGCCGAGCAAACTGCAGCGCGTCATCTGCACTCACACACACACCTTGCAGAGCTGTGAAAAAAACACTGCAAAGCAAAAGGAAGATGTACACAGCGGTTGGTAAACTAGCCTGCCTAAAGCACAGTACACAAAATCGCAATCTCTAACTGTCCCTCAGAGTCAGCAGAGCAGCGTTCTGTCCCGAACTGAATTAACAGCACAGTGACGCTAAAATGGCGGCTTTATCCGGCAACAATACCTTCCTTGTGTCACGGTTAGGGTAGCGTGTGTCTATTATATGAGTGTCTCTAAAATGTAACGTTACACAGCCTTATTCTGCCCTTGAGACGCAAAAAATAAGACAGCAGTAATCATTTACTGTATAAAACTCCACCTATGCGCAACAAAACAAGCACATTCCCTCTTCCGGTTCCTGCGCTGACATGTGAGTAGGGAGTTTGGAGACGCTCCTGAATTTATCCCAGGTATCCAAGCATATCAGGCCGATAGGAGAGCATTAAAACCACCCACGGTGGTGACTTAAATATGGTGAATCGAACCAGTGAAGAACTGTAGGTCGATGCGAATGAATGTGCGATCACATGACACACGTTTATAATAACCCTTGCTAGACACGACTAACTTTGTAGACATTTGGACACACCTGAACCCAGATGGCAGTGAATATTCATTCTATTCGGCGCCACATGACTCTTGGTCCAGAATAGATTATATATTGCTATCACAGGAGCTATTAAGGGGAGTGGAAGAGGCAGATGTGCACAACGTAGCTATATATGACCACGCGCCCGTATCAGTGACCCTGCCAGATATGGTGCAGATGGGGCCAGACCAAACTTGGCGCTTCCCGACCTATTTGTTAATGGATGAGAAGTTTCGACATCAGGTGAAGCAATGGTGATTTTAATATGTAAGGGATAATGGAGATACTAGGGATAGGCCGGAACTTTTATGGGCAGCAGGGAAGGGAGTAATGCGCGGGAAACTAATAGGTTATCAGACAACGCTAAAAAAGAAGATAGCGACAAACTACTCGCAGGCTAGCAGGATATTACGCGATAGGTACACGGCAAACAAGACAAGTTCATCAACACAGGTTAAAAATAGATGTAAGCAGGCTAAGGCTGACTTACACGTATGGGTATATCGACGAGAGAGAAGCAGTAATAACAATTATAGAGCCGATGTATATCGTTATGGTAGCAAATGAGGGAGACTATTAGCACGACTAGCGAAAGGAAATCACATTTGTCATAAACATATTACAGCGTTAACGAATAAACATGGGATCATGAACACAGACCCTCGAAGCATAAACACCATTCTACAAGAATACTACTCAGACTTATATAAGGTGGAACATACGGATAGTGCGGAGGGTAACACCTTTGTAGATGGAATACGGTTACCATCCATCACAAACTATCAGCTTCTCCTTTTAAAAAAACAAATTGAGGTGACGGAAGTGACAGCGGCGATAAGTTACTTGAAATACGGGAAAGCTCCAGGACCTGACGGGTTTACAGCCAAATTATTTAAATTATTGAGTGAGGATATCCCGTCCACATTGGTACGCACCTTCAATCATATATTGGAGACAGGAGGGTTGCCCAGCCATTCAAACATGTCACACATGAAGGTGCTACTAAAACCAAACAAACCTTCACATCTGCCTGGATCCTATCGTACATTCTCACTCATTGACCATGATATCAAGATTTTGTCCAGGATCATGGCAGATCGTTTGAGTAGCATTGTTCCTACGCTGATAGGGCGATCACAAGTGGCCTTTGTTAGCTACTTTGTTGGCTACTATCAGTCTCACTATGCATAACACATGTGTGCAGTGGGCAGTATTACCTTTGCCTTCGGTGGAGTAGGAAAACACCTCTCCTATCGAAGTGTTAGTTGGGGAGATGGAAGATTTGCCACCGGGACCTGAATTGTAATACTTAAATGTGACAGGTGACAAATTTGGTAAGGCGCAACTCCGCGGCCCCTACGTTGAGTCTAGCCCGTGAAAATTTACTGGTTGTCAATGGGGAACCTCAACACCCCGGGGCAGCTACAGTATTTCAACAATTAGAGCTGAACCAAGATTTGCTGTATCAGGTTTATAAAATACATGTGGAAATTTTTTAGCAATTGCTGCTACCGCAGTCATATCGGTGGTTGGTAATGGACTTAGCGCATGCGCATGTACTAGGGTGACATTTGTGCCAAAAGAAAACCCTACACAGAATTATACAACGGTTTTACTGTCTGGGGGTCTATCAAGAAGTTAAACGGTATTGTAACTCTTGTCGCATGCGCCAGGTACACAGTCCTCAGCCTCATTTTGTGAGTCCCTTGGTGCCATTAAAAATTTTAGAGGTCCAGTTTGAGAGAATACCCATGGATCTGGTGGGGCCGGTTAATAAATCAGCAAGGGGTCATCAACAGGGGCAATAAAAGGGGCACTGCGTGGGTCACCAGTTTTGAGCACACCCGAGTTCAAAAGAGAATTCATTGTCCAGACTGATGCGTCAGAGGTAGGTCTGGGTGCCGTGTTGTCTCAGGACTGGAGCTTAACGGGGAGGAGCATCCCATTAGTTTCCTGAGTCGAAAACTTACTCCATCAAAAAACAGAGACAGCATTGTAGAGAGAGAGTGCCTGGCGATAAAGTGGGCACTGGAGTCGTTGCGCTACTATTTGTTGGGGATAACATTTTGTTTTGTAACTGATCATTCCCCTCTGACTGGCAGTGTTGTAGCCCAGGGAGTAGAGTTCAGGTGGTAGAAAGATGAACATAACAGGAGACTTGGAAAACGTTGGCAAACAGTTATTTAATCTGAAAACGGACAGGCAAATTCAGGTGAGATCCATGCCTTGTTCATTTTCAGAAAAATAAGCCGGTCTACATTGTCTGAGGATAGTCGCATGCGACGGTCTGTCAGTACACCACCTGCAGCACTAAAGACGCGCTCAGATAATACACTGGCAGCAGGGCAAGCCAGCACCTCCAAGGCATACTGGCTAAGCTCTGGCCATGTATCCAGCTTAGAGACCCAAAACTTGAAAGGGGAAGAGGCATCTGGGAGTACACTGAGAGGGAAAGACATGTAGTCTGTCACCATCTTACGGAAATGTTGCTTCCTGGTGAATGGAGCCGTCTCGGATGGTGTAGTAGTGATGGGTAGTTCGTGAGTGAGTAGTTCAAAATGAACTAATCTTCAGATTGAACTAGTTCATCTAGTTCACCATCCTGACACAGATTAGTTCATTGTGAACTAAACAGTAAGTGGGAGGAGACAGAGAGTGATCCAGGTTCATACAGCTCCAGGAAGCTCCCTGTTCTGTCTCACACTGGCTCTTTACAGCTCTTGATGCTGGAAAACAAGGTAGTAAAACACTATACCACACATCAAATACAAATATAATAGTAATAATAATATTATTAATAAAAACTGAAATTGCACACACAGTACACAGACACAGCTCATATGTGTGTATGAGAGAGTGTTTCTGTGTGTAGTTCATGCCTCTAGCCTAGAAGATCAGTCTTGCTAAAATCTTTAACACTGACCCCTGTTCTGTTCTTAAAATGGTGGATGCTGAACTGCTTCTCAGCCCCTCATACACAATCATTATGTGGCACTGCTGGGCTCAGTGAGAGGCATCAGATTGAACTAGGCTGTCCTGAGTCATTCTCAATAGAACATTTTGTTCAGCAGTTCATCTAGTTCATTTAGTTCAGAGGTCACATGATGCATTTCCTATCAGCTCCTCACAGGATAGGGTGGAGAAAAACTGAACTAAATGAACTAATCTTTTGAACTAATCTTTTCACTGAACTAGTTCATGGTGAACTAATCACCAAAATTAACTAGATTTCCCATCACTATGGTGTAGACCTTGGTGGCGCTGTCACAAAACTTCGCCACATTTGTAACATACAGCTCTTGCCCTGTGCAGAGGCGCTGCTTGTGCTCCCTCTTGTTGCAGAGGTGTCTACAATGCCTCGACGCACAGAGCTGATTTGTAAAGCAGTAGCAGCAGCAGCGCTCTCGGCTGCAATGGAGAACATTATGGATTTCAACAGTGTGTCTTGGTCCTCCAGCATTTTACGGTCCCGGTTCAACGGTGTGATGAGGCTTTGTAAGTTGTCCCGGTAGCGAGGGTCTAGGAGGGTGTACACCCAATAATCTGACGTGGTGAGAATGTGGGCGATGCGGCGGTCGTTTCTCAGGCACTGCAGCATGAAATCAACCATGTGCTGCAGACTCCCAACTGGCCAACAAACGCTGTCCTCTGGAAGAGCGTCACAACTAATAGATTTTTGTAAATTTATAATAGAATAAAGTAGCACCAATTTTTGAAAAATGACAAGGATGAGGCAGTGACAGACACTCAGCAGAGTACACGCAGCGGTGGTTGAAGTAAGTGGAGCGGGATCTACACTCCTACAAAAAAATTAAACCTCAGACTAGAGTGAACACTGAAACACAACTGTTCACTTGCTGTGAAAGGCCTTTTTGTGGACTTCTATTATGTTTGCAAGCAATGTATTGTATTTTGATGGAAGAGCGTCACACTAATAGATTTTTGTAAATTTAAAATAGAATAAAGCAGCACCAATTTTTGAAAAATGACAAGGATGAGGCAGTGACAGACACTCAGCAGAGTACATGCAGCGGTGGTTGAAGTAAGTGGAGCGGGATCTACACTCCTACAAAAAAATTAAACCTCAGACTAGAGTGAACACTGAAACACAACTGTTCACTTGCTGTGAAATGCCTTTTTGTGGACTTCTATTATGTTTGCAAGCAATGTATTGTATTTTGATGGAAGAGCGTCACACTAATAGATTTTTGTAAATTTAAAATAGATAAAGCAGCAGCAATTTTTGAAAAATTACAAGGATGAGCCAGTGACAGACGCTCAGCAGAGTACACGCAGCATTAGTTGAAGTAACTGGAGCGTGATCTGCACTCAAAAAAAACAAAAAAAACTCACAGACTGCAGTGAACACTGAAACACAACTGTTCACTATCTGTGAAAGGCTCCTTTGTGGACTTCTATAGTGTTTGCAACCAAGGTATTGTATACGGATGGAAGCATGTCACACTATTATTTCAATTGCATTGAGCAGCAAGAATTACACTGAAGAAAAAAAAAGAGTCTGTCAGTGACACGTGCAGATGCCTACAGACAGCGTTGCATACAGAGCAAACTGCAGCGTCACCTGCACTCACACACACCTTGCAGAGCTGTTAAAACAACACTGCAGGCAAAAGGAAGCTTTACACAGCCGGTGGTAAACTAGCCTGCCTAAAGCACAGTACACTAAATCACAATCTCTAACTGTCCCTCAGAGTCAGCAGAGCAGCGTTCTTTCCCTAACTGAGTTCACAGCACAGTGACGCTAAAATTGCGGCGGCGCCTTTTATAGTGCATTCTGACATCATTTCAGCATCCAATCACAGCCATGCCATTAGTTAACATGACCGCAGCAGTACAGGATGTGCCCACACTTCTTAGGATTCCTCATTGGCTGACTAAAATCACATTGCCTCTCAAAGAATTATGGGAACTTCCGATTCCGGTATACGATATATGGAAAATATCGGAACTAAGTATCGGAATCCCGATACAGCGAATATCGGCCGATACCCGATACTTGCGGTATCGGAATGCTCAACACTACTCTCAATTTTAAAATTAAAATTGACCTATTCTTAAAATTATAGACTGTTCATGTCTTTGTCAGTGGGCAAATTTACAACATCAGCAAGGGATCAAATAATTATTTCCTTCACTGTATTTGCTTAGGGTGGCCTGTTTATTTAGGGAGTGCCTAACTCTGTGTAAGTTGTGGTTAATCCTAATTTCTTGTCATAGAGCACTCCAAAGGATTGGTGCAACTCGTGAAAAGTCTTACAGCAAGGAGTGGGAGATTCAGAACAGTGTGGATGTTTGTCGAAAGTCACTTGCGGAGCATAATGAGCAGGTAGGTTGATAAACAGAAATGAGGGAGGAGATGTAGGGGTTGCCGCACTGTGAAGAGCTTTGTGGGTGAGATCAAGCAGTTGAAATAGGATTCTATAATGTATGTGCAGCCAGTGCAATGACTGGCACAGAGTGGAGGCATCCGAGTAGCGATTAGCCAGATAGATGACCCTAGTTGCTGAATTAAAGATGGACTGGAGAGAGGAAAGTCGAGTGAGGGGAAGGCCCTCTAACACTTCCTCCATCACTTCTGCCTCGTCCACCTCCTCTAGGGACTCCACCTGCGCCCTCAACCTCTGCCTTAATGAGATACACATTCCAACACTGCAGAGAGAATCCTCCCGATCTCCATACTGCACAGCTAGGGCTCACCGCAATCAGGCAGTGTTTAAATTAATATACCTTGGAGATCATAGTTATACAGATCAAGAGTTGTGGACTTCTATCCATGCCAAGTTTGAGCAATGGCTGTCTCCACTGAACATGGAACCAGGGAAGGTCGTGTGTGATAATGGTGCAAACCTGGTCACGGCCCTACGCCGAGGCAACCTCACACATATGCTTTGCATGGCTCGCATCCTCAACCTGTTGGTACAGCAACACCTCTGCCACATTCCCAGCCTGGATGCGCTGATGTAGAAACCACTGTCATTGTGTGCTCACTTCCACCATTCCACTTAAGCTGGTATAGAGATCTTTTTACCTACCAGTTAACTGGTTGATATGCGTTGTGGCTACACCGTGGAATTCAACTCTGCACATGTTGCAGCGACTGGCAGCAGTGTCGAGACCTGTGCAGTATGACATTTTGCATACCCTGGCACAACGCAGTACGACCGTAGTGTAATTCACACTTGTGGAGTGGACACAGATGAAAGACTTCTGCACGTTTTCAAAATGGTTACTAAGATGATTAGTGCTAACAATGCCATCATCAGCATCACTATTCCGATCATCTACATGCTGGAGCACACTTTGAATAGTCTGTGGAGGAGGTGGTGGTGGTCCCGGTGGAAGAGGAGGAAGCAAAGTGGGATGCAGAAGGGTTAACAATGTCTCTTAATTCCGCTCTGTCATCTTACAGATGGTTGCCATTTGAGGAACAAATGGGGAAGGACAAGGAGGAAGAGGTGAAGGACGCACAACAGTTAGGAGATGAAGAGGATAATGATTCCCTCTCTGTTGTCCGTGGTTGCCATGAGAGGATGGAGGAAGCAAGCTTGAGTGTTATCCTGCCACCAACACACTGAGCACCTTATTGCAGCACTTTCTGCAACATGATTGTTGCTGTATTTTAGGATTTGAAATAGTGCTGACTACTGGTTGCCAGTCTGTTTGTTCCACAAAACAAAAGTTAATTTTGCCAGTTTCTTACACCCCTTGAAATGACGCGCCCATGCTGCAGTATCAAAACATGCTTGAAGACAATCTTGACAGTGGTTTTCCTCAAGACAGCAGTGAGGCATACAGTGTGCATCACAGTGATAGACTTCCAATCCCGGGAACATTGAGTCGTCAATGCAAAATCATTAGCAGCCTTGCAATGCTGGAATCGGTTCCAAACCCACCAAGGATAGCATGTGCAAAGAGTTTGTATGTTCTCATCATGTTTGCGAGAGTTTTCCCTGAGTACTCATTTTTCTTCCCACACTCCAAAGACATACTGAGAGGAAATTTACATTGTGAGACCCAGTGGGGACAGTGCTACTAATGTCTGTGAATATCTGTAAAGCATAGTGGAATTATTGGCACTATGTAAGTGAGTAAAAAGAAAAAATAAATAGAAATTGATGCCACTTTTTTGTGGTCTCTGCCCATAGTTTTTGGAAATGTTTGGTCTCCAAGTTGGGCTTCCTTGATTTTTGTTGCCTGAATTTGGCACAGCTCTCAAATCATCAGGTCTACATCTGTTACTTCTTCACCAGCTGCTGATCAAACTTTAAGCAAAAAATACTGCTCCAAGCCCTGCCCAATGCTTAAATGTGACATGGTTTATGGACCATGCTATTAGCACAAATAATTTTTATTGTGAAATGTGGACTCTTTGACTGGAGCACAATACCAGTCCAAAATAATGAAAAGATAAAATGTGGCCTGCTTTATGTAGCATGGAAGTAATAGAAAAAAATAGATTTTTTTTTACAATGGAAGAGCCTTGGATACAGCAGAATCTGAGCACAAAAGAGTTACCACCTTAGAATTGGCCAAGTTTTTTGAGAATGGTATTAACAGAACAAATTTATATTTTATCCTGTGTACCCCTGTATGGAGAACAATATCAACACCAAAGAATGGAAAGATGAAATGTAGCCTGCTTTAGGTAGCACGATAGTAAGGAAACCAGTTTTGATTTTATTATGTGTACCCCTGTATGGAGAACAATATCAGCACCCAAAAATTTAAAACTGACATCTAGATTGCTGTATAACATTACTAACAGAAGAAAGTATTTTTTACTATGAATGAGGCCTGTATACAATAGAATATGTTCAAATCAATTTCAAACTCAGATCTAGCCTGCTGTATCACATTTGTGACAGAATTTTTTTTTTCTTTTACTCTGCAGGAGCTCTGTACACAGCTGAAATTCACCACCACTAAATGACAAGGTAGGATATGGCATACTGTATCATATTTGTAATAGAAAAACTTGTTTTTTTTACTCTGCAACAGCTGTGCAGAAAGATGAATTTCACTGCAATTAAATGACAAGGTGAGATATAGCATGCTGAATCACATTAGCAACTGCAAAAAACTTTTTTTTTTTACTGTGCAACAGGTCAAATCACAGAATAATTTCACCACCACTAAACGATAAGGTGGGATATGACGTGCTGTATAACGTTTAGCAACTGAAAAAATAGATTTTGAAAGGCATTGAGCAGAATAGAAGCAGCGTATAACACACTTCTATGAAATGTACCCTGTTGTCTTCATCTGTAAACCTCACAAATGGCACAAGAAAAAATTAAAACTCTGCTGGAAGGTCGATCTCAGCCACACAGGACACTATCTATCTAAATTTTCTGACTAAGAAACAGCCGCCTAGTTAATTAGCTAAAATCTATTAGCACCAAAGTCCAGCCTCTCTGCACTGTTAAAGTGATAAAATTTTACTAAAACAAGATGTCCGCTCTTTATATAGAGAGGGACATGTGATTTCAGCAGTCAATGACACAAGCCATTGTGTCTGGACATTGTGGATGTTTCCTGAGCCCTAATTGGCTGGCTGCAATGTGCACACATAAAGTTGTAAAAAAAAAATTTCACAAGCACGCCACTCCTCTGAGCTCTCCCACCCCCTACCCACATCCAACACATTCACCATGCTCATCATACACCACCATTGTCCTAGTAAAAGTTCTCAAAATACTTTAGTGGCAATGCACATATTTTCCTGCACTTTTTACCAAATGTTACAGATTTTTTATGAATTTAGAAAAATTTTGCTCATGTTTCTTATCTCAAATCCGAATGTGCCATATTTGTGCCAAATTTATATTTACCTATAATTTTTCAGCTTTGCACTTTATGTGAAGCCTTTATGAGTGTATAAGTACATAAACTACACTTTCAAAATATTTAAGTTAAAATGTTGTCTAGACTCAATTAGTCATCCAAAGAGTTGAACGTGTTGGCTACTTTATGGTGCTATGTAAAACTACAGAAAAGTGTTGCAAAATATTTCTGGATTACATTACTCATCCATAAAGTATTACGTCCTCTTTGGTAAAACCCTTCATAAACTTCCAAAATTTTTATGGGTTCAATTAGTCATCTACAGAGTATTACATGCTCTCTGTTACATTTTGCTGGTATATTTAACTTAAAAAAACCTTTACTTTTTTATGGATTCAATGATTCATACATATACTGTAGTGTGCTTTTTTTTACATTTCGCTGGTATATTAAACTGTAAATAAAACCTTCCAAAACGTTTTATGGATTCAATGATTCATTCTAACAGTTTAACATACTTTGTCTAAAGTTACAGTGGGTACAACATTTTTAAAACCAATTGCCTGATAGAGTTCACAAAATATTTTTGTTCCAAATTTGACTATTGTCATATACACTGTAAAACTGGCTTTGTGTGAAACTTGGTTTGAATAAAAACAAAATTAGCCTACTACAGGTATACACTTTCTTAATATTTGAATGATGCCATCCAGTTGTTGCCTTTAATGATGCATGAATGACCCTGCTTGTAATTTTTGGCAGGTTTTGCACTCTGCAGAACTTTTAAGAGTCTAAGAGAACCTCAAGTATACTTTGCTTACAATATTTGAATGAGGTGCTATAGGTTGAATGGATGACCCTGCTTGCAATATTTGGAAGGTTTTGCAATTAGTATATAGCCTTTATTACTCTAGGAGTACAACATGACAATTTGAATAGAATGTGTGTGAGCCCCTTCTTTATGTCTAATAAACGGTGTATCTGAGTCCTTCTTACATCCCATTTTGGCCAGTTCTTGTTCATCCTTCATAAATTACAGAAATTTTCTTTTTCTAAAAATTTCAATTTTTGTTTACTTAAATTATTTTTTAAAAATTCCTTTTAAAATTTTGACTTATATAAGTCATTATACAGAAAAGAATGTTTCTTAACATTTTTTTTTAAGTAAACTCCAATTTCTTGTTGATTGTGAATGTTTTATTGTCAGTCCTAAAGTCCAGCAAAAGTGTGACATTGTTCTCAGCAGCAATCTGGAGGTCAGAGTTGCTTCCAGGGGTCTTCTCCATACTGTTCTTCCAATCAGCACTTTTTCCATCCAAAAGTGTCAACTCTTGAAGAATGCACAGTTTACTAAAAGAGTTGGCAAAACACTCAGTTGCTACCTCAGACTCTCTAATCATGCTGGAAACCAATGCTTCAAGAAGGTTTCTTGTGAGTTGTACCAGGATGTTTAATGAACAGATGGAGCCTGAGTGTCCATCTGCACATTGAGCGTGATTGGGAGAGTTGGGAAACAGGTTGTAGAGTGGAATGTTACCTAAGGAGCAAAGATAGAACTTTCAGATCATCACATTTTGACCATGCCTGATCCTCATATTTTAGACTTTATTCTTAAAAACTTAATTCTCAGCACAGCATTCAGACTTTTTTTTAGATGAATCAATAAAGAGTCTCCTCTCACTCACATTGTACGCAATGTTATTTTTTTCATTTTGAGCAGAAACATCACTGCAATACACTAGAGCACTGTATTGAGAATTTTATGGAAGGAATTTCTTTTGTCTGCTTCTGTACCATGAAAAAACATTTCTAACCAATCTAATGAAATCAAAATCATCCACCAAACACCATGCAAAGGGATCAAAGTATGGTGCAAGAAAAAGCCTATGAAGTCAGGATTTGTGAAAAAACTGTACCTTATTTTTTTTTTTGCTATTTTTCCTGAGTTCAGACATCGAAATATATAAAAATCACCTCTTACTTTTCAAACAATTTTAACTTTGTGGCCCTGTATTATTAACAATGAAAGAAGGCAACTTTTCTATATTATATGCATGTAGATTTATAATTCTATCAGTAAAAACTGCCGAAAGGAAAAACAAACAGATAAACATTCTATGGATATAGCTAATGGGATTCAATAAAATATAAAATTCTTTTAGCCCCAGATATGTTATCTCAGCCTTAAAGATGATAATTGCTAGATGAAATAATAAATATCTTTAATATCCTAATTATTTGTCCATAATATTGAAACCTATGAACAGAATCAATGCATGTGCTGAGTGTCATAAGAAAGTATCAACTCTCTACTGAAGTCTTTCATCCCACATTAGCATGTTGAAGCAATTTGCAGAATTCACTTCATTTAATTTGTTTCATTAAAGAATTACAATCATGGAAGATGGGATTTAATAAGTAACCAAAGGCAATGTCATTCCCACTCCACTAACAACATGAAACATTCCTTTAAGCTCAACATTTCCTTTTCATCTTTTAGACCATAAACTTGTTTTCATTTATTTAAACTCAATATTTCTTTCATAAATATTTTTTTTAATTTTGCAGATATATGTGAATAATTTGAATGTATAAATATTAATGTTTGCTTTTTGAATCCTCTTTATTTAAAGTTTTATCAAAGACGCATCCTGTATGTAACCTGAATACATTATTTTTACAATATATTACATTACACTTCAAGTTTTACAATTAAAATTGCAGAACATTTTAAGACCATAACTGTTGATGTTGTAGCTTGAATAAGCAGGTAACATAGTATTTAAAGCCTCTTAAAATTATCACACAGATAACTAAGAATGATGGAATATGCAACCTGCCGCAATCTTAATTGAATATTAAAATTAAAGAAAATGAAGAAAAACAGCGCTTCCCTACAAAATAGGTTCTAATCGGTAAAACAAATCCACACCCGCAAACGTCACAATCTACCCCAGTGCTTGTGATACTATAAGAATGCAAAAACTTGTATAGCCTTGCTCTATGGTACCAATATGAATCTAGGTATCAAAATTACAAAACTGACCTGGAGATATGTGGCAAAAACTAACTTTATGAATGTTATGCTAATATGTATATGAAGTGACATGACTTCCACCACTGTCTTAGAATTGTTCAGATCGATCAATTGAGGCAAATGTCGAGGACGACATTCAAAAAGGAAGGAAGAGTGTGAGATGCAGAAATAGTGCTAACTGCTGTTGCTTCAAAAGCATCCAGCAACTAGAAGGGTTAACACAGTCATAGGAGACAGGGAGTGGTTAGCAGAGACTGTGGGAAACTTGTTTACATTCTGGCAGCAGCAGAAAGAGATGAGTTGTGTATGATCTAGCTTTCAAATACCTTCAGGCAAGTGAACCATAGGGACACAGGATTCCATTACAGGGTGGAGCTGGGCTACCCCTATACTGCGATTTGAGAAAGTCTATCAGGAGCAGGAAGATAAGTTCGATAAGAAGTTGTGTTACAGGGATAATCTCCCTTTGTAAACCCCCCTTCCTCCTCCATCTCACTGTGCTAGCAGAAATTCTGTGTACTGATGTGCCTTTGTAAAAAGTCTTGATCTGTGCTGAACTGTGCTAACAAAAGAGACTTAGTTAATGTGCCTCTAAGAAGCAGCTGTACTGTTATAAAGCCTGTACTTAAGAGACTTGAATTGTACTGAATGTGCTGTGACATTAAACTACACTGTTCATGTTCATGAGGACTCTATTAGTTGTATCTGTGTGAGCAAG
Source organism: Oophaga sylvatica (assembly GCA_033576555.1). Classification (NCBI taxonomy): domain Eukaryota; kingdom Metazoa; phylum Chordata; class Amphibia; order Anura; family Dendrobatidae; genus Oophaga; species Oophaga sylvatica. The sequence continues at coordinate 111,186,486 of JARQOD010000001.1, read as the reverse complement.
TGGATTCATCTTGTGCCTGAGGAAGCTGCAGTACATGGTCTCCCTGAGTAACGGTTTCCCCAGAGTTCCAAAGATTTCATGAGACCTGTTCCGCCCCTATCTGAACCTAGTGGCGTACACGTACCATCAGTACAGGTCACCGATAGCCACAAATGTCACATTAATTGTTGCAGGATTTTAAAATGAAATTGCTGCAATTGACTAGCCAGTATTTACTGGCCAAATGCAATGATTGCCAATAAGCAGGTTTAGGGGAAGCAAATATCCCCCCAGTTAACAAGTGAAGAGGCCCCTCTCTCAGGGCAATGGCCATATTCACTCAGTCACCATGTATTTAAAACAATTTTCTCACATGATGTACTTGTACTTGAAATGTCTGCAAGACCTTTCCTAATATAATGTACAGGTACATCATTTCGGGAAGGAGCTAAAAATAGATTTATGGAAAATTTATTTTTTTCATAAATATTATTTTATTTTTATAGATTTGTACAAAATGTATTCAAACACAGTGATTTATTTTGCTTTGCCTAGATATAGGATCTCATCAAAGCCTTCAAGCTGTTGTTGACATTTTAAGCCTTTCTTCAAGATCTTTTCAAGACACCTCATGTTAGAAACAACAAATAATAATGCCAATCTAAATTATTGTCACATGCTAGTGACATTGTACTTTAGTGACTGTAATATTAAAAACAGACAATGTAAATTTCATTTATAGTGATGAAATTTGCTATTACCCTACAAGTTTGTTTTTATATTTTTGTAAAATCTATTAAAAATGTTAAGTTTATTTGTAACTTCATCTTGTGTCTGTCTTGTAGTATAGATCTGGGATACTTGCCAGCTCCATTGAGATGTGCAGGATTTTTTTTATCAGTAACACATATCTGCCATGTGTGACTGTACCCTAGCAGTATTACTTTACATTTAAATCGAAACTTCAAAAAATGACATGAGTACGGATTTAAATAATCATTATGGCAGGATGGGTATACAATCCATCTAAGAACATGCCTTTGGCATAATATACATCTAGTTATTTTCTTCAACTGTATTAACTAAAAGGACAAAAAAAACATGTGAAATTGTATTCTAACACAAGGTTGACTGTGGAATTTTTGACCAAGATGAAATAGATGAATAGAATGTTTTTTTTTTCTATTGAACAGGATAGCTTTATCAAAGAATATAATGTATACCATTTCCTCTTTTGTAGAAGTCTGACTCTGAAGTTATATTCAATACTAAAGTGGCAGAGAGATTCTTATTTTTGAAAACCATTGAGCAGAAATAGTCTATTGTGCAACACAATTACCGTATATACTCGTGTATAAGCCGAGATTTTCAGCACCTTTTTTCGTGCTGAAAATGACCCCTCGGCTTATACACGAGTCATAGGGCAGAAACCAGCGGGGGAGGGGGATGCCGCGGCAGGAGCCGGTGGCTGGGATCATACTCACCCCTCCCCGTGCCATCGCTGAGCGTCCCTGCAATCCTGCATTCTCCCCTACCTGCAGCTCTTCAGCACTGAGCAGTGATGTAATACCCGCTCATTAAGGTCATGTAATATGGACTCGACGCCACTCCCATAGGCGTGGCCTCCATATTCATGGCCTTAATGAGCAGTATTACATCACCGCTCAGTGCTGAAGAGCTGCAGGAAGGGGAGAACGCAGGATTGCAGGGACGCTCAGCGATGGCACGGGGAGGGGTGAGTATGATGGAGGAGAGGACAAGGAGCATGGAACAGGATGGGGGGGGAGATCGGTGGACGGGGGAAGCATAGAGGAGGACGGGGGAAGCTGGAGCAGGACGGAGGAAGCATGGAGGAGGACGGGGGGAGAACGGAGGACGGGGGAAGCATGGAGCAGGATGGGGGGGAGATCGGTGGACGGGGGAAGCGTGGAGGAGGATGGGGGAAGCATGGAGCAGGACGGGGGGAGATCGGTGAACGGGGGAAGCATAGAGGAGGACAGGGGAAGCTGGAGCAGGACGGGGGAAGCATGGAGGAGGATGGGGAGAACGGAGGACGGGGGAAGCATGGAGCAGGATGGGGGGAAGATCGGTGGACGGGGAAGCGTGGAGGAGGACGGGGAAGCATGGAGCAGGACAGGGAGGATGGAGGGCACAGAGGAGCACTGAGCAGGACGGGGGGCACAGGAGGACGGAGAAGGAATGGGGGAGCACAGCGGAGGATGGAGCAGGAGGGGGAGTACAGAGGAGAATGGGGGAGCACAGAGCTGGATGGGGGAGCAAGGAGCAGGACGGGGGCAGCACAGAGCAGGAGGGCAGTTTATACACCCGACTTATACACGAGTCAATAATTTTTCCCAGTTTTTTGTGGCAAAATTAGGGGGGTCGGCTTATACACGGGTCGGCTTATACACGAGTATATACGGTACGTTCCAAAATAAGGTTTATAAGAAGCAAAAATATAGAGTATCTTAAGATTACTTAATGTAACTTGTTTCATGAAATGAAAACTCTTAAAATTGGAATGCTTGCTGCCTAATTAATTTTTAAATTAATAAATTGAATAAACACATTAAAATCTTATAATGATAAATTAAACACATTTATTTGAATGATTATCAAAGAGTTCAAACTTTAAAAAATGAACAAGTACATTTAAAAGAAAAAGCTCAGCCAGCAATAAACAAACTGTAAATTAATTCACTGATTAAAATGTTTTTTTGCATTGAAGTTTTTCATTCTGTTAAAATGAATAAGAATTTTAAAAGGATGAATTGCAGTAGAATGCTTTCAGTTGTGAGTATACCTTACAAAATAAGTAGACACAAAATCCATAGGAGTTTTGTTAGTAAGTGTGGCAGAGTCACTGGTGTCGTACATGAGGGGAGATATGTGTCACAATATTGCTTTCCTGTGTGATGTGAAAGCCAGAAGTGTTTTCACCAGCATGTTATGTTATGAGAGCAATCCAGTTGCTATACGGGCATGGCTTTCATGTTGGGTAGGTCAGAAATGGGCGGGACACCTACCCACCATATCTCCACCTCCAGGTGTGGCTGAGGGAGTTAAATGTATGTGTTGTCCCAAAGGACATGGGCAGGACTGTGTATGGACTATTTATTTCATTTGAGCCGAACAGGCTTTTTCCTGTTACCATTTTTTTTTTTTTCGTTTATGAGGCAATAAACCATGAGAGACTTTAACCACCTGTGTGCTCAGTCTACCTCGAGGAGTAGCTAAACCTGTCAATCCTCACACGTGGGGTTTCAGATGTGGGCCACATTCCAGGAACACGTATAGCAGCGTGGATAAACCGTATGTCCTGGGTGAAGGCGCTACAAGGATGGAACAGCATTCAAACAAAATGGAGGAGCTACTCAAGCACCTGATCCTGAGCCATCAGCAACAGCATCAGGTACAGCAGGAAACTAATAAGATCCTAATACAGCAACAACAGCAAAGACAAATGGAACTCCTGGCGGGAAATGTCCGCAGCAGAGAAACCGCCCCTCCCCACATCAAGGTGATGACTCGTGCATCCTGAAAGGGGTAAGACGAGCCATGCAAACATGACCCCAGGGTCATGTAGAGGTGTTTTTGACTGTTTTTGAACCGGCTTTCCCTGGAACAGTTGGCGGAGGTGCTGGCCCCCTGTCTGAAAGGTGAACCCCAGAAAGCTTATTTGACTTGACCTTGCAGGATGCCCGGGAAATGCCAAGTTGAAAACTGAGATATTGGCACTCTCAGGGGTCACTATGTCTGTCGGAGCCAAAGGGTTCATCACTGGGCATATCGTGCTGACAAACCTCCCTGTTCACAAATGTTGACTTGTTGCATTTGGTCCAGAAATGTTTGCACTGGGTCCTCCACTCAAGCCCAGATGGTCGAGCAGGTCGTCATTGACAGATTTGTTCATTCGCTCCCCAGGCCGGTGCAGACCTGGGTTGCCAAGGAAACCCCCGAATGCAGATGACTTGGTGGGACTCGTAGAAAGGTACCAGGTGGTCAAGAGGTCTCTGAGAAGCTGGGGTGGTACATCTCCATACTGGATACCAGCGGGAGCCCGAGTCTCAAAAGAGGTGTAACAGAGCGACCACTGGGGTTGTCCAAGGTCCAAGGAGCCGCTGAGGCTACCAAAGGCTGCTACTAAAGACCTGATCTGCTGGCGGTGTCACGGTCCAGGACACATAGCAGCCCGTTGACCTATGTCTTCCGAGCAGATGGATGCAGCCTAGGCAGGTGCTGCTCATATTATGCCTACCCAGCCTGCAGTGTGGACTATTAGCCCAGAGAGGGCTGTGTAAGGTTCTTTGTCTCTGTTGACATGTTCCTTGAAACTCAGTTTTCCGTCGGCCATTTTGCTTTCTGTCTTTCTGCAGCTCTTGCCCTCAGTTAATATGGAGTTTCCAGTTTTCATGTTCCCGCCCTGATTCTTCCCTCTTGCTTCTTAAGCAGCCTCAGCTGAACAATCAGTGCTCCTGAATCAAGCCTCAGTCAGTCTGTGACCTGACTCCTGGAAGCCTTGGACTTGTACTCCAGCTATTCCCTACTGAGGAACCTTGGAACACTTTTGGACTCTGGAAACCTGCTGTTTGGTGAATCCATGTTTGCAGAGGAATTACGGTACAGAGAAGAGATCCTGAACCTGCTTTGGAGATTTATTGTAGTGCTTGAAGTTACTCTGGCCTGCTGTGTCTCCTGTCGCTGTTCCTGCAAACTGTGTGAACTTTTCAGCATGCTTGTATGAAGTAATACAAGTCATTTCATTTCAACCTATGTCTCCTGTGTTTTCCTCGCACCCAAGCACAAGACGCTATAGGAACTGTACACTATATATGACAGGCTGTGGTCATGTCCCGTGACTATAAACGGAGTACTGGTGTCAGGACTCTAGGACACTAGGAGATGGTTGACCCTGATAAGGTCCACGCTTCCCCATCAGTTGATCACAAGGAAACATGTGGGTGTCTGCTGTATCCACTGGGATGCTAAAGACTACCCTGTTGCCAAAGTGTTGATTAAAATGAGCTGTGGTACCGAGGTACACAAGGTCAGGGTAGTCAGAGATTTACTACACCTCATGATAATCAGGTGGGACTTCAGCCTGTTCTGGGACTTATGGGGAAAAGATGGGGTGCCGAGTGTCTCAGGCAGGAGCCGGCACAACCCTGATGAGTGCCCATTACAGGTAGTAAATAAAGGTTGTGCACTCAGGTCGTGATTAAAGTGGTGCAGGTGGAAATGGACCTATTAAGGTACCAAAGTCATATGAAAGTAACAATCCACCGCACACATATGAATTGGATGCCAATGAAAAGGATATTTATTGTAATGTTAAACAAAATAGAAAAAGTGCCATAAGATAAGATACATATACCATATATACACTAGTACCCAACGTTTCGATCCACCTGGATTTTATTCATGGGTAACTTAGATATATGTATTTCAAAGATAATGGCACTTAGTTGCAAATATATGACGTCCCCATAGATATAGTAGCCAGGTACTGTAGCTGTGGTATAGCAGTAGGGGCTAACTGAGCCCAAGAACAGAAGATACTGTGATAGGGGCTTGGCAGCGCTCCCGCGCTATGCCAGTGCTGCTGGAGGTGGCTGTGAGTGCCCATTACAGTCGGAGGTGGAGTAGTTCCCCTTGTGTGTCCTAGCTGGTGATGAAGATGAACCGGTGACCAGAGAAGGAGAGGTTCCTGAGCTGGGAGTATCTGGGGAAAATTTCAGGACTGCCCAAATGGGGGATCTTACCCTAAAAGGGACCTTTGAGAATGTATCTGTGATTGATGGGGTTGCTCAAAAGCCAGAGGCTGACATCAGGTACCCACACTTTGCAGTCAATAGTGAATTGTTGCATCGAGTGACTAAACTGGGGGAGGTGAAATAATGGAACAGCTGTTGGTTCCAGGGCCATACCGGTGGAGGGTTCTAGACATGGCACATTTGCATGTTTTGGAGGGACATCTGGGGGTGGAGAAAACACAGGAGAGAATATTGCAGAAGTTCTACTGGCCGAGATGTTACCAGGAGATCCGGAACTATTGTAGGTCCTGCCCCACCTGCCAGATAACCGCTCCCTCTTCTCACTTCCAAAGTACTCTAGTCCCATTATCGGTAATAGAGATCCATTCGAGCGAATTGCCATGGACCTGGTAGGACCCTTTCTTAAGTCTGCGTGAGGCACCAATATATTCTAGTGGTCAAGGACCCTGAAGCAGTGCCCCTAAGGAACTCTTCGTCAAAGAGTACTGCCCGGAAACTTGTCCACATTTTTGCTAGAACAGGCCTGCCGAAGGAGATTTTGACTGACCAGGGAACCCCCTTCTTGAGCAAGGTAATGAAGGAACTGTGTAGGGTACTCCAGATTGACCAGTGGCGAACCTCAGTGTACCATCCACACACCGACGACCTATTAGAATGTTTCAATAAAACCTTGAAAGTCATGCTCAAAAAGGTCATTGAGAAGGACGGTCGAGACTGGGACTACCTGCTTCCATTTTTGCTCTTTTCCATCAGGGAAGTGCCCCAGGCATCTATTGGCTTCTCGCCGTTCGAGTTTCTGTATGGTCGACATCCACGAGGGCTCCTGAACATCGACAAGGAAACATGGGAAACTGGGGTCACGTCACACAGGAGCATCATAGAGCATGTTGCCCAGCTGCAGAAGAGAATGGCAAAAGTGATGCCTATCATGAAGGAGCATCTTCTCCAGGCACAGGAGTGTTGTGAACACCTTTAATCTGGCTTCTGAATTTGGGCTCCCTCTGGTGGTTGCTTCTGGTAATGGAACTACTCGGACTGACAGAAGTTTATCACCTGAGGAGGATGATTGGAAATCAGGTGTTACTGACTGGGGAGATATAAGTGAGCAGCCTTCCCAGAATGCTTGCCGGTGATTTGTTTCCTCCTAGCCTTTTGGAAGTCTGCTTGCGCCCTGCTGTGTCCTGCATCTTTCAGATAAGTTATTTTGCTGTTAAGTCTGTGGCTTTTGTTTACATTTTGCTTTTCTCAGTTTTCTGCCTTGCTGGAGTTAGTTCAGCCGGGGTTCCCTGCAGGGACTCGTGCTGGACTCTGTGTTCATTTGCCACAGCCTGCTTCAGTCTGTTCTGTGGTTCTAGTTCCCTTCCCTGTTATTTCAGTATCTGTTGTTTGGCTTCCAGTTACACCAGAGTTCTGATCTAGCGGGGTAGAGGTCGTGTGGCCTCAGGATTTTTGCATATTAGACGTGTTGGAGTTTTCTTAGGGTTTTTGCTGGATTGCAGACAGTATCCTTTCCTGTCCTGTTCTATCTAGACAGTCTGGGGCCCAGCATTTGCTTACTCTATTTTCTGTCTGTGTTTGTGCTTCATCTGTCTCACCGACAATATATGTTTGGGGGCTATCTATTCCTTTGGGGCTCTACTCTATGGCAGTTAGCTTTCCCCTTTTCTCTTTTTAGGCTTAGTTAACTCTTTGGCTGTGTTGAGGTGTCTAGGTCATCGTAGGTACAGTTATATGAAAAAGTTTGGGCACCCCTATTAATCTTAAGCTTAATGTTTTATAAAAATTGGTGTTTTTGCAACAGCTATTTCATAGTAACATAGTAACATAGTTATTAAGGTTGAAGGAAGACTTTAAGTTCATCTAGTTCAACCCATATCCTATCCTAACCTGCCCTAACATGTTGATCCAGAGGAAGGCAAAAAAAACCCAAGTGGCAAACAGTAAGCTTCACATTGGGGAAAAAAATTCCTTCCCGACTCCACATACGGCAATCAGACTAGCTCCCTGGATCAACGCTGTATCTAGGAAACTAGTGAATATAGCCTGTAATATTATACTTTTCAAGAAAGGCATCCAGTCCCTTCTTAAATTTTAGTAAGGAATCACTCATTACAACATTAGACGGCAGAGAGTTCCATAGTCTCACTGCTCTTACAGTAAAGAATCTGCGTCTGTGATTATGGCTAAACCTTCTTTCCTCCAGACGTAGAGGATGCCCCCTTGTCCCCGTCACAGGTCTAAGAGTAAAAAAGATCATTAGAAAGGTCTTTGTACTGTCCCCTCATATATTTATACATTGTAATAAGATCACCCCTAAGCCTTCGTTTTTCCAAACTAAATAACCCCAAGTGTAATAACCTGTCCTGGTATTGCAGACCCCCCAGTTCTCTAATAACCTTGGTTGCTCTTCTCTGCACCCGCTCCAGTTCAGCTATGTCTTTCTTATACACCGGAGACCAGAACTGCACACAGTATTCTAAGTGTGGTCGCACCAGTGACTTGTATAGAGGTAAAATTATATTCTCCTCATGAGCATCTATACCTCTTTTAATGCATCCCATTATTTTATTTGCCTTGGCAGCAGCTGCCTGACATTGGCCACTAAATGTGAGTTTGTCGTCCACCCATACACCCAGGTCTTTTTCAGTGACAGTTTTGCCCAGTGTTTTACAATTAAGCACATAATTATACATCTTATTTGTTCTACCCAAGTGCATGACCTTACATTTATCCCCATTAAAGCTCATTTGCCATTTATCAGCCCAAGCTTCTAGTTTACATAAATCCTCCTGTAATATAAAATTATCCTCCTCTGTATTATTACCCTGCAGAGTTTAGTGTCATCTGCAAATATTGAAATACTACTCTGTATGCCCCCTACAAGGTCATTAATAAATATGTTAAAGAGAAGCGGCCCCAATACTGACCCCTGTGGTACCCCACTGCTAACCGTGACCCAGTCCGAGTGTGCTCCATTAATAACCACCCTTTGTTTTCAGTTTGATATATCTAATAACTATTGGACACAGTAATGTTTCTGCCTTGAAATGAGGTTTATTGTGTATATATATATATATATATATATATAAATATATATATATATATATATATACAGTGGGTACAGAAAGTATTCTGATCCCTTTAAATTTTTCACTCTTTGTTTCATTGCAGCCATTTAGTAAATTCAAAAAATTTCCTTTTTTTTTTATTATTGTACACTCTGCACCCCATCTTGACTGAAAAAAAACAGAAATGTAAAAATTTTTGCAAATTTTTTAAAAAATAAAACCTGAAATATCACATGGTCATAAGTATTCAGACCCTTTGCTCAGTATTGAGTAGAAGCACCCTTTTGAGCTACTGCAGCCATGAGTATTCTTGGGAATGATGCAACAAGTTTTTCACACCTGGTGGAAAAGCGTCATCGTTTTTGACTTGTGGAATAGCACCAAAATCCACAATATAGTGCCCAACCAATGTTAATCAATGGGAATCCAGAATTGTTGTGCACATGCTGCGGAAAATTCTGCAGTGAATCTCAGCGTTTTATTTTCCACAACATGTCAATTCTTTTTGTGGATCTGCAGCGTTTCTGCACCCATTGACTAATATTGAGTCAGTCAAATCCGCAGATAAACCGCAGGTGTAAAAAGGTTTGCAGATTAGCTGCGGATTTACGTGTCAAAAACGGTGCAGAAAGGAAGGAGGAAGAGTGTGTGGGTGGAGAATGTGCATGTGGGAGGAAACTATGAGTGAGCGTAGAATATGTGCGAGTCTGTGTGCGGGTGTCTGTCTGCGTGAGTCTGTGTGCAGAAGTCTGTGTCTGTCTGCGGGTGTCTGTGGGTGTGTGTCTGTGTGTATCTGTCTGCGGGTGTCTGTGTGTAGACAGGCATCGTCTTATGGGACTACTAGTCCCATCTGGCTATGTCTGCTGTCACATATAACAGTGACAGCATGAGCCAATGATGGGATAGTAGTTCCATAATCAGGCGACTGTGTTCAAGTATAAAACTAAAAAATACACAATCATAGTCACCAAACCCCTAATCCCCGAATCTCTCGATCTCATGTAATAAAAATAAAATAATAAAACAACACAAATACTCCCTGGCTCGCCGTAGTCCTAAATAACGAGTGTCTCAAGATGATCTCATGTGTAGAACAGTCACATCGGGGATGTGACTGCTCTACATGACTCCGGTGACACACTGATGGGAGGTGATCCTCCCGTAAGTGTATCACTCCGCCGCCGTCAGAGGTCACTGGAGTTCATGCTGTCACTTGCGGCACCGCTGCGTGAAAAAATTCTCACACAGCAGGAGTGCAGTAAAGTGAGAGCACAAACTCCAGTGACCTCTCAGTAATACACTGCAGGAGCCATTATCTCCTGTCAGTGTGTCACCGGAGACATGGAGAGCGGTCATATCCCCCGATGTGACTGTTCTACACATGAAATTGTTGTGGGACACTTGTTATTTAGGACTACGGTGGACAGGAAATATTTGTGTTGCTTTATTATTTTATTTTTATTACAGGAGACAGAGGGCTTCGCTGGGATTAGGCATTTTGTCTTATTTCACATAAAGGACTTTTTTCTGGCTGTGTCTTTATTGACCATATAATCATATACCATATAGGATTAGTAATGGATGGGTGTCTTATAGACGCCTCTCCATTACTAATCCGTGGGCTTGATGTCACCGCACAATACAAAGGTGACATCAACCAAATAAATATGAACCCCACTTGCCACTGCTGCAGGGCAAGTGGGAAGAGTGAGGCTAAGTGCCAGAATTGGCGCATCTATAAGATACGCCATTTCTGGGGCGGCTGAGAGCTGATGTTTTTAGCTAAGGGTGCCAATATCCATGGCCCCTTCCCAGGCTATTAATATCAGCCCGCAGCTGTCTGCCTAGCTTTTGCTGTTTGATTTTATAGGGGGACCCCATCTCAATTTTTTTCTGGGGTTCCCCCGTAAACTTTCCCTGTTCCCCTTTGTGTCTTTTATTTAACTCTTTATGTAAAATTTTATTAATTAGGGTATCTGGCTGACAAATATATATATATATATATATATATATATATATATATATACAGTATATGTGGGTGTCAGCCAGATACCATGTTCATATGAAATGTTTACACACACAAAACAAATATAAGTGAACTATATATAAATATATATGTATATATGTGTGTGTATATATACATATATATATATATATATATATATATATAAAATATATATAATCTATTCACTTAGATTTGTGTAAACATTATATTTGAACATGGTATGAAATGATGTTATGGACTACAATGGAAAATGTAAAAGAAGAGGTTGGATAAGAAATGATTTGGTTTAAATTGGTTGGTTTAAATAATTTATACCCCGTGCCCAGCACGTCTCACTATGCCTCCTGAGGAAACCGAGGACGGTGAAACGCGCGTCGGGGCTGCTTTCTTGTCCCATTTGGCTCTGCTGCATCTAGCCACATCATGTCACAAGGTAATAGTATTTGGTTACACCACATATGATTGATTTAATCTTGTATTGGAACCACTATTGCTTTTTCTTTTTTTATTAGCCTTTCCTTTTTGGGGGGTCAGTCTATTTTGGATATTGTTGCTATTTTGCTAGAATTTTTTGATTATTCTTAGTCTGGCCCTCTAAACATGGTATGGAATTCTGGGCAGTATCTTGATACTATCATTCTGTTTAATTTTACTCCCCAGACTTTTGTTCGATGTGTATGTAATCACGATATTCTGGACATTCTTAGGCTTTAGATTAGATTCATTGGTGGCTGAATGCAGTACTCCTATGGGACATATATTCATTTCTTGTCTGGCATATTATTTGACATCATTATTATAGTTGCCAATACCACTAGTTGCTTTTATTATTACCTCACATTCATACCTTGTTTGTCTTTGTCTTAAATATTTTGTAATAAAGTATCATATTTCTAAAAAATCCTTCCTATTTGCGGATGTGTTATTCATAATTATCATATAAGGATTTCCGCTGTTCTTGCTTGTTTGGTACCCGTAGTCTATTTAAGTAGGCTCCACAATCAAGGGGAAGACTGCTGACTTGACAGATGTCTAGAAGGCAGTCATTGACACTCTCCACAAAGAGGGGAAGCCACAAAAGGTCATTGCTAAAGAAGCTGGTTTTTCACAGAGTGCTGTATCCAAGCATATTAATGGAAAGTTGAGTAGAAGGAAAAAGTGTGTAAGAAAAAGGTGCACAAGCAACCTGGATAACAGTAGCCTCGAAAGGATTGTTAAGAAAAGGCCTTTCAAAAATTTGGGGGAGATTCACAAGGAGTGGACTTCTAGAATTGTACTGGAGTCATTGCTTCAAGAGTCTCCACTAGAGATGAGCGACTTTGCCTCCTGGAGGGTCGAGTCGGGTTTCGGACCATCCGACTTTAGCAAAAGTCGAGTCGAACGGAATCGGCCGATTAACTCCCGGCAAAAGTCGGTATTTCGCCAAAAAACGAAACCCGAACCCAATGCAATTCAATGGGGAATAAAAGTGAGTGAGTGGAGGACAGTAAACACACCTACAGTGTCCATTTCAATGCCAACGACATCAATTCTTATTACTTAAGCTTGTCAACCTTAATTTACTTTAAATTAATAGTAACGCATTGAAAACTGGGGTTTATTTGGCTAAAGTTGTGGGGGGGCACAGGGCTGGCTCCAGGTTTTCGTGAGCCCCGGGCGAAATAGTCTCAGTGGGCCCCTTTAACACATACCACAATTCATGATGCTCCGATACGGCAGAGAAATATAGGTATAGTACAATGCCAAATACTTCACTTCTTACATTACATGACTGATATCTATTGTAAATTCTACAATACCTCAAAAACCGGACAGTATAGTCCTCCATACAGTATTATGGGCACCACATAGTGCTCCATACAGAATAATGAGCCCCATATATTACTCCATACAGAATGGGCTCCATATAATGCTCCATACAGAATAGGCCCCATATGTGCTCCATATGATCCTCCATATATAAAGGACCCTATATGATGCCCCATAAATAATGAACCCCATATGATGCTCTAGTATATGATGGGCCCCATATATGATGCTCCAGTGTATAATGAGCCCCATATAATGCTCCAAATATAATGGTCCCCATATATAATGCTTCATATATAATGGGCCCCATATTATGTTCCAGTGTATAATGGGCCCCGTATATGATGCTCCAGTGTATGATGGGCCCCATGGATGATGCTCCAGTTTATGATGGGCCTATATAATGCTCCATATATAGTGGGCTCCATATGATGCTCCAGTATATGATGGGCCACATGGATGATGCTCCAGTGTATGATGGGCCTTTATAGTGCTCCATATATAATGTGCCCCATATGATGCTCCAGTGTATAATGGGCCCCGTATATGATGCTCCAGTGTATGATGGGCCCCATTTATAATGCTCCAGTGTATGATGTGCCCTATATATAATGCTCCAGTGTATAATGGGCCCTATCTATGATGCTCAAGTGTATTATGGGCCCCATATATAATTCTCCAGTGAATAATGCTCCCTATATATTGCTCCAAACATTAAAAAAAATGAAATGCCTCTCCTCGCTGGGCATTGCTCTACTCTGGACTACTCAGCGTTGCCATCTTCCAGCTCTCTGAACTGTGACTGTTCAGGCAGAGGGCGCACAGACGTGATGTCATCGCGCTCTCTGACCTGAATGTCACTGTCAAGAAACGCGGAAGACGTCACAGTGGTGGAGCAGGGAGAGGTAAGTATTGCAAGTGCTGGGGCCCTGAGCAAGCAGGGGGGGCCCACTCATGGGCGCCGGCACTGGCACAGGGCCCCTCATAGTGTGCCGATGTCTCTGACGGCGAGTGGGCCCCCCCACCTGCTCAGGGCCCCGGAACTTGCTCGGGTGCGCCAGGTGCTGAAACCGGCCCTGGGGGGTACAGCCCAGTTAGGGAGGTGGAAAAACTGGCATATGTTGAGGTGTAGGCTGGATGTTCAGCAGCTGCAAATGGAAGAATTGGAGAAGTGGAGGACAAAGCTAGCCATTTTGCTGGCAACCTATAACCTATGTGTCATCAGGGGAAGGTGGTACAAAATCTTTTGAAACCCAGGCATGGTTCATTTTAATGAAGGTGAGATCACAAGTATTTTGGGTCGACAGCCGGGTCCTTCTTTCTGTCAGGATTGATCCAGCAGCACTGAAGACTCTTTCTGATAGCACACTACCAGCAGGGCAAGCGAGCTCCTGTAAGGCATATTGTGCCAATTCAGGCAAGGTGTCCAGTTTACAGGCCCAGTAGTCAAAGGGGAATGAACTGTGAGGGAAAACATCGATAGGGAAGGAGAGGAAATTTTGAACCATAGTTGACAACTGCTGTCTCCTGTCTGTTGCAATCGATTCAGTATTAACAGTCGTGTGAGCGTTATTCGAGAAATCAGTCCACAACATGGTCATGAAACCCCTGTCTCCAACGCCACTTCTGCTGTGTGCACCACGAACACCTCTTCCATGTTGCCCAGTACGGCTCGTGGTAGAACCTGCACCGCTGCTGTGTGCTGGGAATGCCTCTAACAAACGGTTTACCAGAGTTGCTTTTTTGTTCACCAATATTAGCTCTAGGTTCTCCTGTGGCATGATGTTCTGTAATTTGCCTTTATAGCGTGGATTGAGGATGCTGGCCAACCAGTAGTCATCATCCTTCATAATTTTGGCAATGAGGGGGTCCCTTTTTAGGATCCGCAAGACATAATCACACATGTGGGCCAATGTTCCAGGTGTTAATGATGCACTGCCAGTGGTGGGTGGAGGAGCACTTTCTGCCAAATCAACATCCCTCCAGTCACGCACAAACCCTGAACCTGACCTTGGCAAGTCAACAATTTCTCTTGCCCCCTGAGAAGCATCCTCCTCCCCAAAATAATCATCCCCTCATCCTTCTCCTCCTCTTCCTCTTCTTCCACAACCTCGTCCAGGACAGTTCCCTGAGCAGACAATGCCTGACTGTCATCAAGGCTTCCCTCCTCCTCTTCCTCCGCTGCAGACGCCTGATCCTTAATGTGCATCAAAGTTTGCATGAGCAGACGCATAAGTGGGATGCTCATGCTTATGATGGCGTCATCTGTGTTTACCAGCCGTGTGCATTCCTCAAAACACTGAAGAACTTTACAGAGGTCTTTCAGCTTTGACCACTGCACACCAGACAACTCGATGTCTGCCCTCAAATTGCCTGCCCGTGTTTCCTACCACAAATGCATAACAGCCTGCCTTTGTAGGCACGGCCTCTCTATCATGTGCATGGTGGAGTTCCACCTTATGATTAGGCGGAGCTTAGGGAGGTGGAACGATCGCTGCAGCCTCTGCATGCGAATGGAGTCTATTGGCGAGTGACGGATGTGCGAAAACAGTCTTCGCACCTTATGGAGCAGGGCTGGTAACTCCGGATAATTATTTATGAAGCACTGCACCACCAGGTTCAAGGTATGAGCCAGGCAAGGTATGTGTCTGAGTTTTTCCAGGGCTATGACCACCACAAAATTACGGCTGTTATCACTGACTACCTTGCGTGGCTCAAGATGTAGACTGCCCAGCCATGACTCAGTTTCTCGCTGCAAGTAGTCTGCCAGTACCTCCGTGGTGTGTCTGTTGTCGCCCAAAGACATCATCTTTAAAACACTTACCACTAGCTGTTCGATGACACCTCGTGTGCAACACTGGCAGCTGCGGATGGAGTGCTCGTGCGACTGCGCTCTGTCGACAAGCTTTCGCTTCTGGAGGAGAAGGAGGAGGGTCGAATGCCTACAGCCAAATATTGCCTATGCCATGAGCTAGGCAGGAATGTCCTACCGCCGATGTCCCCTGTGGACCCTGCATCCACCACATTAACCCAGAGCACAGTGATGTACACGTAATGGCCCTGGCCATGCCTACTAGCCCATGCATCTGTTGTGAGGTGCACTTTTCCACTCACTGATTGTTTGAGTGCATGGACAATGCGGTCTTTCACATGCAGGTGGAGGGCAGGGATGGCTTTTCTAGAAAAGAAGTGTAGACTGAGTAGGTCATAGCGTGGGACAGCGTAGGTCATGAGCTCTCAGAACGCTGTGCTTTCAACCAAACGGAAGGGCATCATCTGTAATGAGATCAGTTTGGCAATGTAGGAGTTCAAAGCAAGTGAAGTTTTGTAGTCCGTCCACGCTTGCAAGTGCATGGTGTTTTGTTATGAATGTGCTAGAGATGGTTTCTGAGCAGAGGCTCCCTCTGGTAGTTACAGACAGTACTGAACCTTTCAGCGAGGAATGGCAATCTGGAATCACAGACTGGTCTGATATAAGGGAGGTTCCCTCCCATGATGGTTGCCGCTGATCAATTGTTCTTGTCTCAATTGTGGTTCCTGGTTCATTTGGAAGTTTGCTGAGTCTTGCCTGCATCTTCTGCTATCAGATAAGATATTTTCTGCTTTTATTTTTGTGCTTGCTTTTTGCATTGTTCCCTGCACTTCTGTGGAGGTCAGCCAGGTCCCCTCCAGGGGGCTTGTGCTCTTCTCAGTTTATCTGAAGCCACTGTTATTTATTAATTTGCCTTTTCCTGTTTTTTCAGTGGTTGCGGCTTAGTTTTGTTACACCAGAGATCTGATTTAGATGGTAGAGATCGTATGATCTCAGGTGTTCTTGCAATCTGAAGAGTTGGTATTTTTTAGGTTTTTTTTTGGATTGCAGTGAGTATCCTTTCCTGTACTTTTCTTTCTAGACAGATTGGGCCCCAGCGTTTGCTCATTCTATTTTCTGTCAGTGTCTGTGCTTCTTCTTGTCTAACCGCCATTACATGTTTGGGGGCTTCCTATTTTCTTTGGGGATCTGCTCCGGGGCAGATAGCTTTCATCTTTCTGCCTTTAGGTGTAGTTATCTCTCAGGCTGTGACTAGGCGTCTAGGATCAACGTAGGAATGCTCCACGGCTACCTCTAGTTGTGTGGTTAGTTCAGGTTACTGCAATCCAATAGGTTCCAGCCTCTCTGGTGTATTGCCGATTTTGCTTATTCTCCTCAGCTACCGAAACACTACAGTATCACCGGCCCAAACTGAAAATTATATGGTACTCACAGAAGGGAAAAATAGTGTGGAAAGTAAAAAAAAAGTTGTCAGAGATTTTTTTTTTCCTGTTTGTTGCATTTTGTCCCTCTTTTTCTCTGGGTGCTGAGGAAGATTTTTTTCTTTTCTCTCAATGGAGCTTGCACAGTTGTCTGGCCGTGTGGATCAGCTTGCCACTGAGGTTCGGAGTATTGCTACCTATCTTGCTAGGTTGTCGGTTGTGGAACCTAGAATTCCCATGCCAGATTTGTTTTTGGGGGATCGGGCTAAATTTCTGAATTTCAAAAATAACTGTAAGATGTTTATTGCCTTAAAGCCTAAGTCCTCAGGGAACGCAGCACAGCAGGTTCAAATTGTCATCTCTCTCCTGCGCGGCGATCCTCAGGATTGGGCTTTTTCCCTGACACCTGGGGATCCTGTTTGAAATGATATTGATGCATTTTTTCTTGCTCTGGGGTTATTGTACGATGAACCTAATGTCACTGATCAAGCTGAAAAAAACCTTGTTGGCATTAAATCAGGGTCTTGAAGACGCTGAATTATACTGTCAGAAATTCCGAAAGTGGGCAGTCCTGACCAAATGGAATGATGATGCTTTGGCAGCCCTTTTTCTGAAGCGGCTGTCAGAGAATGTAAAGGATGTTATGGTGGGATTCCCTGCTCCCTCTGGTCTCAATGATTCTATGTCATTGGCTATTCAAATTGACAGACGTTTGCGTGAGCGCAGAGGTATGAGTGAGATAGTGTTGCCTTGTGAGCCAGCTTCTGAGCCCATGCAGTGTGATAGAGTGACTTCTGGGGCACAGCGTCATGAGTTTCGAAAGCGCAATGGGTTATGTTTTTACTGCGGTGACGCCTCTCATGCTATTTCGGTCTGCCCTAGGCAGGGAAGACGTTTTGCACGCTCAGTTGTCTTGGGTAGTGTTCAGACTAAATTTCTGTTGACTGTTACCCTGATTTGCTCCCTGTCCACATTTTCTGCTCAGGCTTTTGTTGATTCAGGAGCAGCAATTAACCTGATGGATTTTGACTTTGCCAAACGTTGTGGGTTTCCCATGATACCACTGCGGAAGTCTATTCCCCTACTGGGCATTGATTCTACCCCTTTGGCGGAGAATAAACCCCAGTTTTCTACTCAGGTGATAATGAGGGTTGAACCAGATCATCAGGAGAGTTGCAAATTTCTGGTGCTGTATAATCTGCATGAAATTATTGTACTGGATGTGTTAATGCTGACACTCCTGTTTTTTCTGCCTCTCCCCAGTCTCAGGATGTTCCTGACTTTTTGACTGATTTTTCGGATGTATTTAGTGAAAGTAAATCTGCATCCTTGCCCCCTCACAGGAGCTATGATTGCGCTATGGAATTAGTGCCTGGTGGTAAATTTCCTAAAGGTCGCCTTTTTAACTTGTCTGTACCTGAACACGATGCTATGCGATCTTATATCAAGGAGTCATTGGAGAATGTCATATCAGACCATCCTCTTCAACCTTGGGTGCCGGTTTTTTCTTTGTGGCCAAAAAGGATGGTTCATTGAGGCCATGTATTGATTATCGTCTCTTGAATAAGATCACTGTGAAGTATCAATATCCGTTACCCTTGATTTCTGACCTGTTTTCCAGGGTGAAAAGTGCTAGTTGGTTTACCAAGCTTGACCTCAGGGGGGCGTATAACCTTATTCGCATTAAGCACGGGGATGAATGGAAGACGGCGTTTAATATCCCAGAGGGGCATTTTGAGTTCCTAGTGATGCCCATTGGGCTCACTAATGCTCCTTCCGTCTTCCAATCCTTCATGAATGATATTTTCAGGGATTTTGTGGATAAATTTCTGATTGTTTATTTGGATGATATCTTGATTCTTTCCAATGACTGGGACTCTCATGTGAGACATGTTCGGACTGTGTTCCAGACTTAGAGAGAGAATGCACTGTATGTGAAGGGATCAAAGTGTTTTTTTGGCGTACAGAAGGTCTCATTTCTGGGATTCATTTGTCTCCGTCTGTTATTGAAATGGACCCGGTCAAGGTTCAGGCCATCTGTGATTGGGTCCAACCTACTTCATTAAAGGGTCTTCAGAGATTATTGGGTTTTGCCAATTTTTATCGTAAATTTATTGGTAATTTCTCCGGTATTGATAAACCATTGACTGGTTTGACCAAAAAGGGTTCTGATGTGGTGATTTGGCCTCCTGAGGCAGTCTCTGCGTTTCAGGAACTTAAGCAGAGATTCACTTCTGCTCCTGTTCTACGACAGCCTGATATTTCTCTACCGTTTCAGGTGGAGGTTGATGCCTCTGAAATTGGGGCAGGTGCCGTTTTGTCCCAAAGAGATCCAGAGACCTCTAAGAGTAACCCTTGTGCCTTTTTCTCTCGAAAATTTTCTCCAACTGAACGTAATTATGACGTGGGTAATCGGGAGTTATTGGCCATGAAGTGGGCCTTTGAAAAGTGGAGACATTGGCTGGAAGGAGTCAAACATCAGGTGGTGGTCCTCACGGACCATAAGAATCTGGTTTATCTGGAATCAGCCAAGCGACTTAATCCTAGACAGGCCAGGTGGGCCTTGTTTTTCACACGTTTTAATTTTGTGGTTTCTTTTCTTTCTGGCACTAAGAATGTTAAGGCAGATGCCCTCTCGAGGAGTTTCTTTGCGGACTCTCCTGAGTTATCTGATCCTACTGTTATTTTGAAAGAGGGTGTAGTTCCTTCCGCCATCTGGCCCAATTTGAGACTGGCTCTGGAAGAGTGTCAGGAGGATAAACCTGAGCGCTGCCCTATTGGGAAATTGTTTGTCCCAGACCAGTGGAAGAAGAGTGTGATGTCTGAGATTCATTGTTCCGCGTTGGCTGGTCATCCTGGGATTTTTGGTACCAGAGTTGGTGAGTCGGTCCTTTTGGTGGCCTACTTTGTCTCGTGACGTCAGGGAATTTGTGCAGTCCTGTGGGACTTGCTCTCGCTCCAAGCCTTGCTCTCGCTCTAGTGGTTTGTTAATGCCATTACCTGTGCACAAGAGGCCATGGACCCATATCTCTATGGATTTTATTTCCGACTTCCCTGTTTCTCAGAGAAAGACCGTTATCTGGGTAATCTGTGATAGGTTTTCCAAGATGATACATCTTGTGCCATTACCTAAGTTACCTTTCTCCTCCGAATTGGTGCCTTTGTTCCTTCAGCACGTGGTTCGGTTACATGGCATTCCGGAAAACATTGTGTCTGACAGAGGAGTCCAGTTCGTTTCCAGATTTTGGAGGACATTTTGTTCTAAACTTGGTGTTCAATTATCTTTCTCCTCTGATGTTCATCCTCAGACCAATGGACAAACCGAGAGAACAAACCAGACCTTGGAGACTTATTTAAGATGTTTTGTGTCTGCTGATCAAGATGACTGGGTCTCTTTTTTGCCTTTTGCTTAGTTTGCTCTTAATAATAGGGCTAGCTCTGCCACCTTGATGTCTCCATTTTTCTGCAATTTTGGGTTTCACCTTCTATTTACTTCGGGGCTTCTGTCTGTCCGGGTGTTGACTCTGTTGTGGATCGAATGCAGCAGATTTGGGACCAGGTAGTGGAGAGGTTGTCTCTCTCTCAGGAGAAGGCCCAACAGTTTGCCAACCGGCATAGGACTGATGGTCCTCGGTTTAAAGTGGGGGACTTGGTTTGGTTGTCCTCAAGAAATATCCCTATGAGGGTTGCATCTCCAAAGTTTAAGCCTAGGTTCATTGGACCTTATAAGATCATGGAGATTCTTAATCCTGTTTCCTTCCGTTTGCTTCTTCCAGGGACATTTAAGATCCATAACGTGTTCCACAAATCCTTATTGAAGAGGTTTGTAGAGCCAGTGGTTCCCATGGCTGCGCCTCCTGACCCTGTTTTGGTTGAGGGCAATCTGGAGTATGTGGCTGAAAAAAATATTGGATTCTCGTTTTTCTAGACAGAAACTCCAGTATTTGGTTAAGTGGAGAGGTTATGGTCAGGAGGACAATTCTTGGGTGTTTGCTTCGGACATCCATGCTAGGAGACTGATCCGTGCCTATCACCGAGCTCATCCTGATCGGCCTGGTTGCACAAGTGAGGGTTCGGTGACCCCTCCTCAAGGGGGGGTACTGTTATGAATGTGCTAGAGATGGTTTCTGAGCAGAGGCTCCCTTTGGTGGTTACAGACAGTACTGAACCTTTTAGCGAGGAATGTCAATCTGGGATCACGGACTGGTTTGATATAAGGGAGGTTCCCTCCCATGATGGTTGCTGGTGATCAATTGTTTTTGTCTCAATTGTGGTTCCTGGTTCATTTGGAAGTTTGCTGAGTCTTGCCTGCATCTTCTGCTATTAGATAAGATATTTTCTGCATTTATTTTTGTGCTTGCTTTTTTGCATTGTTCCCTGCACTTCTGTGGAGGTTAGCCAGGTCCCCTCCGGGGGGCCTGTGCTCCTCTAAGTTTATCTGAAGCCACTGTTATTTGTTGATTTGCCTTTTCCTGTTTTTTCAGTGGTTGCGGCTTAGTTTTGTTACACCAGAGATCTGATTTAGGTGGTAGAGATCGTGTGATCTCAGGTGTTTTTGCAATATGAAGAGTTGGTATTTTTTAGGGCTTTTTTTGGATTGCAGTGAGTATCCTTTCCTATACTTTTCTGTCTAGACAGATTGGGCCCCAGCGCTTGCTCATTCTATTTTCTGTCTGTGTCCATACTTCTTCTTTTCTAACCGCCATTACATGTTTGGGGGCTTCCTATTTTCTTTGGGAATCTGCTCCGGGGCAGATAGCTTTCATCTTTCTGCCTTTAGGTGTAGTTATCTCTCAGGCTGTGATGAGGCATCTAGGATCAACGTAGGAACGCTCCACGGCTACCTCTAGTTGTGTGGTTAGTTCAGGTTACTGCAATCCAATAGGTTCCAGCCTCTCTGGTGTATTGCCGTTTTTGCTTATTCTCCTCAGCTACCGAAACACAACAGTGTTTACATGCCTAAGCATGCAACCGGTATTCAAATTTCGGAGATTTTTCCCTCAGCTAATGGTCCTTCTGCTCTGCTTACAGATAACCTTTGCCTCATCAATAGGATTTTGGTCAAAAAAGTGCCACACTGCACTCTTCCTACTATGGGAAAACTTTTCAGGGCTTGTACGCTGTGCTAATTTGACCGTCTGGCCAACCTGTCCTGCAACTCTTTTTGTTTTTCTAACAAGTTTTTGGACTGCTACGGGCCTGCCAGATAACCGCAGCTGCGATGTCGATGCCTGCTGCATATCCTCCTCCTCTTCTGAACTATTGCCAGCGGCACCCTCTTCCCCCAATGGATGCCAATCTGGGTCAACAACTGGATCATCCATCACCTCCTCTTCAATTTCATCTGCACCTTCCTCTGTGTCACCGTGTAAGGTGGTATAGTATGCGGGAAGGGGCACCTGAGTTTCATCAGGGTCAGAATCTGGCTCAGTAGACTGCAAGGGCAATGCAGTGCTCTGGGTGAATGTACCAGCAGAATCATATAGCAGTGGCTGTGCATCAGTGCACTCCATGTCATATTCATCTTGGACTGGGGAATTCAGGATTTGACTTGATAACCCAGGCATGGTATGTGAAAAGAGCTCCATGGATTAATCTGATATGTGGCCTACCGCATCCTTCACTTTTGTGGGGGTGAAGGACACAAGGAAAGGTGTTGTTCCTGACCAGGAGCCTGCACTGATGACTCAGTGCTTGCAGTGTTTGAAACTTCAGAAGAGGAGGCGATAGAGCTGGAGGCTGTATCGGCAATGTAGGCCAAAACCTGTTCCTGATGCTCCAGCTTTAAAAGCAGTTTACCTACTCCCAGAAAAGGAAGCCTTCCAGGCCTTCTGGAGCCAGACGATGACGCAGGCTCAACATCTCCTGCCTTAGGTGCTATTGTGCTTTTGGCACTACCAGCAGATGCACCACCACAACCATCAGTACCAGCTGGCCCCCCCGCCCATGTCCGCGGCCTCTTCCACCTTACTTCCTCATGTTTGGGAAAATGTACCAAAAATACCAGCCGATATATGGTACTTTATGAGGAGCGTACAGCTGTATACAGTGTAGGGGAAAATTTAAATCTCCATATATATTTCCGGAGTCACACACAGAGGCTCACGCAGTATGGATTTGACCATAATACAAAATGCAGAAAAACGGTACTGTATCAGAAACGTACAGCTGTATAAGGTGTAGGGTAAAATTTAAATCTCCTTATATATTTCAGAAGTCAGACACAGACGCTCACTCAGGATGCATTTGACCGTATTACAAAAAGCAGAAAAACGTTACTGTATCAGAAACGTACAGCTGTATAAGGTGTAGGGAAAAATTTAAATCTCCGTATATATTTTCCGGAGTCACACACAGACGCTCATTCAGTATGGATTTGACCGTAATACAAAAAGCAGAAAAACGGTACTGTATCAGAAGAGTACAGCTGTATACAGTGTAGGGGAAAACTTAAATCTCCGTATATATTTCCGGAGTGACACACAGACGCTCACTCAGTATGGATTTGACCATAATACAATGAGCAGATATACGGTACTGTATGAGAAGCGGACAGTTGTATACGGTGTAGAGAAAAATGTAAATCTCCATATATATTTCCGGAGTCACACACAGACGCTCACTCAGTATGGATTTGACCATAATACAAAAAGCAGAAAAACGGTACCGTACCAAAGCGTACAGCTGTATACGGTGTAGGGAAAAATTTAAATCTCCGTATATATTTCCTGAGTCAGATACAGACGCTCACTCAGTATGGATTTGACCGTAATACAAAAAGCAGAAAAACGGTACTGTATCAGAAACGTACAGCTGTATATGATGTAGGGGAAAATTTAAATCTCCGTATATATTTCTGGAGTCAGACACAGACGCTCACTCAGTATGGATTTGACCGTAATACAAAGAGCAGATATACGGTACTGTATCAGAAGCGGACAGCTGTATACGGTGTAGGGAAAAATTTAAATCTCCGTATATATTTCCAGAGTCACACACAGATGCTCACTCAGTATGGATTTGACCGTAATACAAAAAGCAGAAAAACGGTACTGTATCAAAAGCGTAAAGCTGTATACGCTGTAGGGGAAAATTTAAATCTCCGTATATATTTCCGGAGTCACACACAGACGCTCACTCAGTATGGATTTGACCGTAATACAAAGAGCAGATATACGGTACTGTATCAGAAGCGGACAGCTGTATACGTGTGTAGGGGAAAATTGCAATCTCCGTATATATTTCCAAAGTCACACACAGACGCTCACTCAGTATGGATTTGACCGTAATACAAAGAGCAGATATACGGTACTGTATCAGAAGCGGACAGCTGGATACGGTGTAGGGGAAAATTGCAATCTCCATATATATATTTCCGAAGTCGCACACAGATGCTCACTCAGTATGGATTTGACCGTAATACAAAGAGCAGATATACGGTACTGTCCCAGAAGCGTACAGCTGTATACGGTGTAGGGGAAAATTGCAATCTCCGTATATATTTCCAGAGTCACACACAGATAGTCAGCATGTATTTGTCCGTGATACCAGCCGATACATGGTAGTGTGTGAGGAGCGTACAGCTCTATACGGTGTGGGAAAAAATGAATGCTCGGTAACTGTGCAGAAAAAAAGAATAAAAGTATTAATGCTGTGGAAAAAGCAGTCTGCACAGCAGTGTACACACAGCAATACAGCTAGCAGGCAGCCTAATAACCACTGCTGCTGCACACAAGAAAATCCTCCCCTGTCACTGCACACTAACTGTACAGCACAATTGCTATCAGCACAAGCACATAAGAACTTCTCTTTCCAGCCCTAACTCTCTCCCTACTGATAAACAGCGTCAGCAACCTCTCCCTACTGTTAAGATCAGCAGAAGTAAAATTGAGGTCGATGGTCAGGGCTTTTATAGACACTATGACGCCCCCAAAAGCAAGCCAATCACTGCAATGCCCTTCTCTAAGATGGTTGTGGATGCTGCACGTCATCTCGTTGCCCACAGTGTACGTTCTTGCTCATTGGCTGAAAAAAGGCACCTGAAAGCATTCTGCGAAAACCGACTTTGGCGCTCGTTTTGCCGACCGCATGGCCGACTGCACGCTATGGTCGTGTTCCGGCCAACGAAGCCCCACTTTGGCGAACGTCGGCGACTTATGAATCTGACTGACCTGTTTCGCTCAACTCTAGTCTCCACACACAGACGTATCCACGACATGGGATACAAATGTTGCACTCCTTGTGTCAAGCCACTCATGACCAACAGACAACACCAGAAGAGTAATACCAGGGCAAAGGAGAAAAAGAACTGGACTGTTGCTCAGTGGTCCAAGGTGTTGTTTTCAGATGAAAGCAAATTTTGCATTTCATTTGGAAATAAAGGTCCCAGAGTCTGGAGGAAGAATAGAGAGGCACAGAATCCAAGCTGCTTAAGTTCTAGTGTGAAGGTTGCACAATCAGTGATGGTTTGGGGAGCCATGTCATCTGCTAGTGTAGGTCCACTGTGTTTTATCAAGATCAAAATCAGCCCAGCTGTCTACCAAGAAATTTTAGAGCACTTCATGCTTCCCTCTGCTCTACTTTTTGAAGATGGTAATTTCATTCTGCAGCAGGACTAGGCACCTGTCCACACTGACAAAAGGACCTATACCTGGTTTAAAAAAAAAGAGTATCACTGTGCTTGATTGACCAGCAAACTCACCTGACCTTAACCCCCATTTTCTCTATGGGGTATTGTCAAGAGGAAGATGAGAGACACCAGACCCAATAAAGAGGATGAGCTGAAGGCTGCTATCAAACCAACCTGGGCTTCCATAACACCTCAGCAGTGCCACAGGCTGATGACATCCATGCCACGCTGCATTAATGCAGTAATTGATGAAAAAGGGAGTCCCGACCAAGTATTGAGTGCATTTACTGAACATACATTTCAGTAGGCCAACATTTCTGATTTTAAAATAATTTTTCAAGCTGGTGTTAGTAAAATAGAATACTTTATGAGGTGACTTTTGAGTTTTCATTGGCTGCAAGCCATAATCATCAACATTAACAGAAATAAACACTTGAAATAGATCACTCTGTTAGTATTTACTCTGTATATTATATGTTTTCACTTTTTGTATTGCAGAAATGAAATAAATTAACTTTTTGATGATATTCTAATTTTGTGAGAAGCACCTGTAGAATAACTGTGACGCTAGTCACTTCTCACAGCCAAGCCGTGAGTCAGAGTGGTCAAGGAGTCCAAGGTCAAAAGCCAGGAGGGTACGTCATAAACAGAAGGAAGAGACAAATGCGTAGTCAGGTAACGTTCCGAGGTCAGAGTACCGGGAGGAAAATGGATCAGAGCTGAAAGGGTTATACAGGTGGATGGTCAGAATGAAGTCCAAGGTCAGGCAACAAATCAAACTTACAGAACTCAAGGCACAGGAAAGCACAGCACAAACCTCACAAGATGAATGTACATCTGTCAGTGTTCTGGGAAGCTCAGCTCAGTTAAGAAGCATAGCCATTAAATGGAATAATGAACACCTGAGACAGACGATGCCTCACAGTCTCAGATGGATAGTCGAGCTGTCAATCAGCACACTGACAGCTCAGCAAACCCCTACACCAGATTGGATGGCCAAGCTGTCAGTAACCACATCCCAGACACACTGAGGGGTGGAACCGTGACAGTACTCCCTCTTTTAGGGAGGCCACCGGACCCCAAGGCTTTTAAGGAAATTTTAGATGGAAGGCCCTAACTAACTGATTAGCCTTCACATCTCGAGAAGGGACCTAGGATCTCTCCTCTGGTCTGTATTCCCTCCAGTGAATGAGGTACTGGAGGGAATTATGAACCCTTTGAGAATCCAGAACCTTGTGAACCTCATACTCCAGGCCACAGTCAACTGAAAATGGAGGAGGTGGGGATTAGGGAGACAAAGCAGAGGGGACATACTCCATTAATAGGGATTTAAGAATACGTTAGAGATGGAGGAAGCTTTAATATAAATGCCACAGGATTGACCACCTCCAGGATCTCATATAGACCAATGAACTTTGGAGCCAACTTCGCCAATGGCATTTTAAGTGTAATGTTTCTAGAAGACAACCAAACCTTATCCCCAATCTTAAAAACAGGACCCTCGAACGTCTTTTATCTGCCTTTCATGTTTTGTTAATCTTGGCAGTCCCAATATTTAGAACCTCTAGAACCTTTAGAACCTCCCTACAGATATCCCCAAGTCTCTGTACGCGATCTCCACACCAGGTCATTCAGAACTCATCCTAGAAAATTCAGCAAAATGGGGATGAAAACCATAATTGCAGAAGAATGGTGAGGTCAAATCAGCGAGAGGTAAAAACGAAGAACAGTCCTCCTGTCGATCTGCCACAAAGCACCTTAAAATTTGTTCCTAAGAATGATTTGTCCTCTCAGTCTAAACATTGATTTCAGGGTGATAAGCAGATAAAAATGACAAGTCAATCACTAGTTTACTGCAAAAAGCTCTCCAAAATTTAGAGACAAATTGTACTCCCTATTAGATAAAATGTTCAGAGGGATCCTAGGTAACCTTACAATATGAGAAATAAACAACCTGGAGAGTGTCTCCGCATTAGGTAATCCTGACAAAGGAAGAAAATGAGCTTCTTTGCTGAATCAATCAACTACCACCCAGATAGCTGTCTTCCCATTAGAAAGAGGTAAGTCTGTAATTAAATCCATGGAAAAATTAGTCCATGGTCTTTCAGGAATAGACAATGGAGCCAATTCCCAAGCCAGACAGTTATGACTGACTTTGGCGACTGCGCAGACTTCACAAGCAGATACAAAATCTTTATTATCTTTATGCATGGATGGCCACCAAAATGTCTGGCAACGACTTTTCCTTGAGACAGTAACCCCAGGATGATCACTTAGAAAGGAATCATGAAATTCCTGTAACACCTGCAATCTTAGGTACACAGGAAATTAGACCCTGGGGAAGTGGAAGGAGCCAACGACTGGACTTTACGAATCTCCTCTTCCAATTCCCAGGTTACCAAAGACACCACAATACCCTGAGGAATAATGGAGGATGGAGGTTCTGGAGGTGAAATGGATCTTAGACTATGAGATAAAATGTCAGCTTGACCCTGGCCTGAAAGAAATAGAAAAATTTAACCGAAAGAAATACAAGGACCATCTGGTCTGTCTAGGAGTTAACCATTTAGCTGATTCTAGCTAAATTCTTGTGATCGATGATCACTGTAACTGGATGAACCACCCCCTCCAAAAAATGCCTCAATTCCTTAAAATCCAATTTGACAGTAAGTAACTTCAGATTCCCAACATCATAATTTCTCTCCGTTGGTGAATTTTTTTTAGAAAGAAAAGCACATGGATGCAGGTTAGTCAGAGTTTTGGGCCTCTGCGATAAGACTGCCCCCACTCTGATCTCCGAAGCATCCACTTCCACAATAAATGGTTCTTGGAGATCAGGTTGGATCAGAATGGGTGCGAACATAAAACAATCTTTTAATCTTTCAAAAGCCCTGATAGCACCCGGCGACCAAACCTTGAGATTCGCCCCTTATGTGTAAGTTTAGTAAGTGGAATTGTGACAACCCCTTGAGAAATTTTCTATAATAGTTGGCGAATCCCAGAAATCAATTAATGCCTGCACCTTTCCAGGGTCCATCTTAAACCCTTCTGTTGACAAGATAAACCCTAAGAAAGAGATTTCCTGAACAGAAAAAACACATTTCTCTAATTTAGCAAATAGAGAGTTCTCCCTCAGTCTCTGTAGCACAATACATACATGTTACTGGTGAGTGTCCAAGTCTTGCGAGAAAATTAGAATGTCATCGAGGTAAATCACAACATACTCTTTTCTTCAAATGCAATCAGAGAAAATATCATTCATAAAATTTTGAAACCCAGCAGGTGCATTAGATAATTTGGAAGTCATGACAAGGTTTTCAAACAGACGCTCAGACGTTAAAAATGCCGTTTTCCACTCATCACCTTTCCGGATGCATATCAAATTGTAAGTCCCTCTAAGATCAAGTTTAGAAAACACCCTGGCACCCAGAAGTTGATTATATACAGTAAAGACCAAAAGTTTGGACACATCATCTCATTCAATGATTTTTCTGTATTTTCACGACTATGAAAATTGTAGAATCACACTAAAGGTATCAAAACTATGAATTAAAACATGTGGAATTATACATTACACTTTACAAAAAAGTGTGAAACAACTGAAAATATGTCTTATATTCTAGGATCTTCAAAGTAGCCACCTTTTGCTTTGATTACTGCTTTGCATGCAGAAAAGGTGAACGGATGGACTCTACATGCCTGGTTCCCACCGTGAAGCATGGAGGAGGTGGTGTGATGATGTGGGGGTGCTTTGCTGGTGACACTGTTGGGGATTTATTCAAAATTGAAGGCATACTGAAGCAGCATGGCTACCACAGCACCTTGCAGCAGCATGCTATTCCATTTGGTTTGCGTTTAGTTGGACCATCATTTATTTTTCAACAGGACAATGACCCCAAACACACGTCCAGACTGTGTAAGGGCTATTTGACCAAGAAGGAGAGTGATGGGGTGCTACGCCAGATGACCTGGCCTCCACAGTCACCAGACCTGAACCTATTCGAGATGGTTTGGGGTGAGCTGGACCGCTCACCGCTTCAATTTTTAGTAAATCCCCAACAGTGTCACCAGCAAAGCACCCCCACACCATCACACCACCTCCTCCATGCTTCACGGTGGGAACCAGACATGTAGAGTCCATCCGTTCACCTTTTCTGCGTGCAAAGCAGTAATCAAAGCAAAAGGTGGCTACTTTGAAAAACCTAGAATATAAGACATATTTTCAGTTGTTTCACATTTTTTTGTAAAGTGTAATGTATAATTCCACATGTGTTAATTCATAGTTTTGATGGCATCAGTGTGATTCTACAATTTTCATAGTCATGAAAATAGAGAAAAATCTTTGAATGAGAAGGTGTGTCCAAACTTTTGATCTGTACTGTAGGTCAGGGATGACTGGAAGTGGGTATGTATTTATAACCATGATCTTGTTTAGTTTTTAGAAATCAAGGCAAGGATGGAGGCTCCCATCCTTCTTTTTAACAATGAAAAATCCAGCAGCTACAGGGGAGGAGGAAGGACGGATATGACACTTCCGTAAACTTTCGTTAACATATTCTTTCATGGCGGTCCGTTCAAGCCCCGACAAATTGTAAAGGCGAGCTTTTGGAAATTTGGCGCTAGGAATAAGATCAATAGCACAATCATAGGGTCGATGGAGAGGTAATATCTCAGACTCTTTTTCCGAGAACACATCTCTAAAATCCTTCAGGTACCCCGGAAGACCCTCCAGACCACTAAAAATTATTAACAAAACAAATTTTATTGGTATAAATGAGACATACATATTAAAATGAAAAACATGAATCATGGTAAAATAGAAATATGTAGAGGAGACATGGAAGTAGGCAAGGAGGGGAAACAGACAAGAGTATACAAGAGTATACTTTTTGGGGTTATCAGCAGAGTATTTAAAAAACAACAAGACTGTTAAGGGGACATTCATTGTCTTCCTCTCCCACATCACCTCCTCACCTCGACACCTGTCTTTCGGTGTTCCCGAAGGCTCTGTTCTAGGACCCCTACTCTTCTCCATCTACACCTTAGGCCCAGGACAGCTGATGTAATGGCACGGTTTTCAATATCATTGCTGTGCCCATGACACGCAGATCTACCTATCTGTACCTGACATCACCTCCTTACTGACTAAAATCACACGTCTTCCCGCTATATGATTCTTCTATTCTGCTCACTTTCAAAAAGTGGACAAGGACAAATCAGAATACATCATCTTTCAAGCATCTCATGCTGAGTAGACATGAGAGCTGTGTATGCATCATTCGGTACCACTTTAGTAAGAGGGTAACTTAGCCTTAGAGAAAATAATTTTCCAGACATTCATGTCCTTTTTTGCACATTTTTTACTGCTGTGATCTTCATCTTTTCTGTGTGGATGTGATAAATTTCTAAGTCGTCATCAATACCATCATCGTCCATATATTGTAAAGAGGAAATCTGGTGTTTCCAGGGGTCGTGGTTATGTACGTTTAGTGTATATAAATAAGGGGTGCTCACTACTATAAGTGAACGGGTGCTCAGGAGAAAAATAGCCAAATATATATTATATAACTCCAGCACTCCACTATGAAAATAGGAATAGACTCAGGTATACTCAGAAAATGAGGCAAAATTTTAATGAACACACAGTATCCACTAGTGTGTGAAATAAAGCAATCACTAGAGTAACGCAATATATACAGATTCCAAACATTCATTTGACGTTTCGGCTATATACCTTCTTCAAAAATCGATCTGTTTCTGAAAAATATGAAAATAACAATATGCCAAATACATGAAAAAAAGGGAAAACAAAATTCATGATAACATTAATACATGAACCAAAAATATCTAATTGAGAACAAGTCCCAGGTCTAATGATATAATGCTAAGAAAGGTATACATAAGCATAAACCTAAATCGTGAGATCAACCTAAAATAATCAAGTAAACCTTCTGCAGAACACAGGGGTAGTTATAATACTAATATCTAATCTTCTTATATGAAGATAGTATAAGGGTAGAGAAGATAATATTATGTATGTCTAAGAAAAAAAACTTGAGACCAAGATAATATCTATTAATTAACTAATTAAACACCAAGATACTCAATGATAGTAATAAATGACATGCAGAGTGCAGACGCGGTATACATTACATAGAAATGGATAGCGTTGTTCCGGATGATGGGAAAGGCTGGAAACACCTTAAATAAAAAATGATTCTTAGAATCAATATATACGCTCCCGCTCGTGGTTTAGAAAAGCCAGGTTTCCATACATTGAAGCAATGCAGTAAAACGACTCTAAAGAAAACAGGTGGGAGCCTGGAGAGGTACGGACGTCTGGTGCCGCGGTGCAGATCCAGGGAGTGAGGACAGAATAACGCGATGTGCCGGTATTTGTAGTTCCGGAGTGTCATGTAATGCACTTCCGGGTGTCTGCTGACGTGTATACCGCTGTAGTGCGCATGTGTCCAACGGAAAATGCCGAAGAGAGCCGAAGAGTCCTGAATTGGTGGAGAAAGATGGAGCGCATGCGTGGATGGTAACAGCGCCGTGTAGGACGAAAAAACAATCATTTCTGCTCTGATATGCCCTATTAAAAAGGGTGGAGAAGATTGAAATTAATTACAATCTTGATACAAGCAATGTCACATAATAATAGAACAGGTCATTGTAGAAATATTATATGTATACAACCAGTTTAACGTCCCTAAGGGAAACATGTCATATCATCATAATAGTATTTGCATAAACATTCAGGAACAAATAACAGACTAGGATAAGTCATACTCCTTATTAAGACCAGATGGTGCAAGAGTCTGTAGTGTGTGAATCAAAAGGATTCACGCTCTTTTAGGATTTTGACTCTATCACCCCCCCCTCCTTAAAGCTGGAACATGGTCGATGACCTGAAATTTAAGCTGGGCTACATTATGTTTGTGTTGGAGAAAGTGAAATGGGATTGGGAGACATGTACGTCCACACCTGATTGTGGACTTATGTTGTGAGATTCTATCACGTATGTGTTGTGTTGTCTCACCCACATAACCAAGGCCACATGGACATTTTATAAAGTATACAACATATGAAGAATCACATGTGTAATGACCATTAATGGGAAAACGACGCCCAGCCCGGGGTGAGTGAAAGAGTCACCTTTACTAACATTCGAGCACTGGAGACATCTTAAGCATGGAAAAGTGCCTTTTCTAGGTGTTGATAAAAAACTTTGTGATGTATTCTTTCTAAGAGATCCTATGTCTGCTCTGACAAGGTAATTTTTCACATTATGACTTCTTTTGTTACACACCAACATATCATTGGAAAAAGCCGGAATATTGGGATACGAACTGCGAAGAATTCCCCAGTGTCTAAAGAGGCATTTGTTGATGCGATAATTGTATGGATGAAACGTCCTAATAAAAGGTATACGTTCCCCAGGGTTGGTTCTAGCTGGTCTAATATTAGTTTGTTCCTGTTGTTGGACTAAAGAGGAAGGATAGCCTCTGTCCATAAATTTCTTGTCCATCTCTTGATGTCTCAGAGTTCGATGTTCCGGATTAGACACGATTCTATCTATTCTGTAATGTTGAGACTTAGGGAGTGCTTTTTTAATGTGAACTGGGTGACAACTAGAATGCAAGAGGAGACTGTTTCTGTCCGTCGGCTTTGTGTATAAGTCTGTCTCTATCACACCTTCACCATTAACAATGATGGTAGTATCAAGAAAATTAATCGTTTGATGACTATATTGGATGGTGAATGTTAAACCCAATCTCGAGGTATTAAGATCGTTAAAGAAGTGAAGAAGACTCTCTTCATCTCCTGTCCATATAAAGAAGATGTCATCAATGAAACGTTTCCAATATGTGACATGTGAAAAATACGGGTGTGAGTAGACATACAAATCCTCAAAATCTCCCATATAGATGTTGGCATATGGGGGTGCCATGTTAGACCCCATGGCCGTGCCTCTACTCTGCATATAAAATTGGTCACCAAAAAGAAAAAAAATTTTTGTCAGAATCAATGTCAAAATGTCTTTGCAAAAATTGATTTGATGATCAGAGAAATCAGTATGTTGAGAAAGAAATTTAACTAATGAGTTAATCCCATCTCGGTGTTCTATGCTGGTGTACAGACTGTTAACGTCCATAGTGACCAAAAAAGCGTCTGTGGGTAACTTGCCTAAGGTTTTCAAAGAGGTTAGGAAATGTGTAGTATCCTTCAAAACTGATGGTATTTTAGGAACCAGAGGAGATAGAATACTATCTAATGTGATAGCTAATGGTGACAGTATTGAGTTTGTTGAAGCAACAATTGGTCTACCTGGGGGTCTATGTAAGTTTTTATGTATTTTCGGAAGAGTATAAAACACCAGGATTACCGGGTGTGGGTTATGAAGAAAGTCCCCAAGCTTACCATCAATAATATCTAAATTTTTATAGTGGTTGATGACATCATCAATTTCTCTGGCAATGACAAAGGTGGGATTGCTGAATATGGGTGTATACGTATTGGAGTCTCCCAATTGTGACATAATCTCTTCCATATAGTAAGACCGATCCAGAACTACTATCGAACCACCTTTATCTGCTGGTTTAATTATCAAATTATGGTTAGTTTTTAGAGAGTTTAGAGACTTATACTCTTCGGTAGATAAATTGTTCTTAACATACATTTCACCTCTTTCAATACTATCCAGAACCAATTTTATATCTCTACTAACCAAATCAATATACGTTTCAATGGGATGATAAAACCGGGGTGGTTGAAAGTTACTAGACATTTTAAGCCCAAAGTTCGAAGTGAAAATTTGGACTTTCCTGGTGGCAGATCAATGTCCACAGTCGGTGGACCGCAGGAAAAATGAGCCTTTAATCGTAATGTCCTAAAGAAACGTGACAGTTCTTGGTCAAGAAGAAATGTACTGAAACGTGGAACCGGGCAGAATGTCAATCCTTTCTGTAATAAAGTCATCTCGGAGGGGGAAAGAATTTGGGAAGAGATGTTGTACACAATGTTGGATGTTTCCATACCTGGGAACGAGTTGTCATCTTGTGTGGGTCCATGGTGGTGTTGAAGCCGCTTGTTCCGCCCCCTCCTCGTCTTCCTCTGTATGGCCGGGATTGGCGTTGTTCTAAAAAAGACGAACGGGTAGGTCCGAAGTCGCTGTCCGAGCTGGTAGATATGGGACTGTAGCCTCGTCTTTGATAACGGCGATTTCTGAAGTTGCCAATACCTTGCCATCGGTAGACTTGATTGTCCTTGTAATCTTCTGTATCCCGTAAGAATTTGTTTCTCTTCTTGACTTCCAAACTTCCTCGAAGATCCAAGATAGATTTGTCCAATTTCTCTTTTAGTTTCTTGAAATCCTATGAAGTGTAGGTACTAATCAGCTGTTGTTCTGTTGTGGCGATATTTTTCTACGTTTAGTGGCATTCCTTTAACAGTGTTCGGTACACTATGAAAAATAAGTTTCGACTGGGACATTTGGATCTTATTGGTAATATGTATGGGTGAAGATGAAGAAGCTTGTGCCACGGGTGTGTTTATAGTTACGGACAGTGCACTCTTCTTTAAACTTAATTTTTCATGAGCATCCATCAGTTTGCTTGGTTTTCCTCCTACACTGATCTGTTTTCTCTAATTCAGCATCTCATGAACATGTTGCACTTTGCCATTTATACAGACATGTGCGTGTTTGGCAACATATTTTGGACGGGCATTTCTTAGGCCGAGTCTCATACGCGCATCTGTTACACCGATCTTCTGAGGGGTATGAAACCAATTCTGGTAATTGATGGTGGCTAAACGATGAACCATTGTGGGCTGTATCCTGGATCTTATACCTCCCATATCCACTGTTGTTATTAATCATGTACTTTCCCATTCCTGTCATCAACATGCCCCTTTTCCTAATCACTTCATCCAACGATTCGTCCGCCATATTTTTACTAAAAACCTGCACCTTCCCAGCAGGAACTGTGTAGGAAACCACGTTACAGTTTTGCAAGATGTTTATGATGCCCCTAAAAAATGTTTTACATACTATGTTGAAATCTACCCCCAGGGGAAATGTTTGCCAGCCAGTGTATGGGCATTCCAAGTCTAGGAGACCCGCTCCTTTAAATTGGGCCTATTTTTTAATCAGGCCTTCCTCCATGTTTCATCATCCACTGCCACTAGATCACCAGGATTAACGTATTCCGTTCTGCTACAGCCAGTGTCAAAATCCTAACAAGGGTGGGTGTTTTTGCTGGGTGTTAAATACTTTTTATGGAAAAGGTTGAGGCGTACCCCACAGGGGAAAATAATTGCCAGCCCATACACTAAGTGTATGGGCATTCCAAGTCTAGGAGACACACTACTAGAAATTGGGCCTATTTTTTAATCAGGCCTTCCTCCACGTCTCATCATCCGCCGCCACTAGATCAACAGGGTTAACGTGTTCCGTGCTGCTACAGCCACTGTTGAATTCCTAACAAGGGTGTGTGGTTATGCTGGACGGAAAATACTTGTTATGGAAAAGGTTGAGGTGAACCCCACAGGGGAAAATGTTTGCCAGCCAACACACTTAGTGTATGTAGTAGGGATGGTTGGCGTGCACACAGACCGTATATAGATTGAGGTGCTGGTAGAATGGACACATTAGTCCAATATCATGCTAGTAAATTTCACCGCACACTCACTAAGATAGATTTGCAATGTGAAAATTTATTTAACAATGTCTGAGCAAAAACAGGAATACAAGGTCTGAAGCGATATCAATACAACGTTTCGGGTCTGCCAGAGCCTTACTCATGTATTCGCTGTTGGTAAAAAAGAAATGTATAAGTATTGTACATAACATAATTGTGCAAATGAACAATGTCTGTACATAATAAACATAATAAACAAAAACTTCTCCAAGTATTATGTGAATATAAGACAAAAGGTGGGTAAATAGAATAAAATTGAAATTAAATACACCCAGTCTAGGTGACTGGTACCAATATGAGTTTTCCTATAGGCATAGAAGAAAAAAAGGAAAAAAGGAAAATAATATAATAATAACGATAATTACCTCAGTCCAAGATATGAATAAAGATGAGTGCATATAGAAATGAATAATCCATAGTATATATGGTGGCTGTAAGGAATAGTGACAATGTTATAGCTAGAACAAATATCAGGTATATGCAGAGTAGTAAAAGAGGAGGGGAGTACCTTTGTTAAGCAGTCTTAGTAGGGAAATTAGCCCAGTGAAGCTGTGATTCAAATATATTGGAATAGTCAGTGGCCGCAATATTTAATGTATACATGCCCAAGAAATTTTTTTTGAGATGAAGTACCTGTAGTCCAGTTAGCTAATGAGCCAGGAGGCTAGTCTTATACCTATAAAATATATTTTGTTCCCATAAGTATTACTGGTAATAGGGTGATACAGCAAAATTGTTGTATGATATTAGTGAAAAATACCATTGCCGCATAGATTGCTGCTTAATGGTAATGTAGATAAAAAATAGCAGAGAAGCACTTTACCTGGTTAATCGCTAGTCCTATTGTAGGAAAATACAGCGGCGCTCCCGCGCCTTGCTGTGGTAATGTTGTGTGCTCTGAAGTGAAAAGCGCTCTTTTTGTGAGCGCTAGACCGGAAGTGAGGTATCGAAACCGGAAGTGACGTTACGTCACCTCAGCGCTGACTCTGGTCATGCACAGTGGCTTCACTTGAAGACTAGAATGTAGCTGGCCAGGGTAGTGATTTAATAAATTAATAATAATGTTTAATTTGTGGATTTTCTGGTTGCAAATCGTTATGTCGGCTGGTAATGGCATCTTTTATGAAATGTAAAGCCCAGAATAGAGAAAAAAATAATAATAAATAAAAATAAAAAATAAAAATAGCGATAAGGCATAACATGGGGCACATAGAAATGGACTGATAATAAATAGGAGAAAAAAATTAAAAAATAAAAAATTAATAGATTGGAGGAGGAGTAGGGGCAGATACCAGAGGGTTAGGTAAACTCACCTAAGGCAATAAGGTATTAACGGGTCTGTAAGGGAATAAAAGACATTAGTATATA
The DNA here is from genome assembly GCA_033576555.1 of Oophaga sylvatica. NCBI lineage: Eukaryota > Metazoa > Chordata > Amphibia > Anura > Dendrobatidae > Oophaga > Oophaga sylvatica. The sequence goes on along the minus strand of JARQOD010000001.1, from coordinate 111,148,921 downwards.
TTGATATTATGGTTTTAGTCATACAAGCCAATCAATTTCTCTGTTGAGACCTTTTGGTGCCAACGTATCCAGTTTGTGTATCCAGAATGTTTCCCTCTGTTTAAGCATTTTTATTCGGTCACCACCTCTTCTTGGACGTGGTACACCTTCTCTGACTTGGAATTTTAGTTGTGCCACTGAATGTCTTGCTCTAGAAAAGTGGTCGGGTAACGGGAGCCAATTTTTTTGGCATCTAATAGTGGACTTATGACCGGCAATGCAGTCCTTAATATGTTGGGTCGTTTCCCCAACATATAAAAGGCCGCACGGGCATTTGATCAGATAAATTACAAAATTTGAATTGCAAGTAAAGTAGTCTTTGATAGGGAAAGATTTGCCAGTTCTTGGATGGGTAATGTTGTCAGAACGGATAATGTTTGAACATGCCGCACAGTTGAGACATGAGAATGTACCATGTCGACGAGGAGCTAGAACCATCTGGCGGTCCCTTTGTGTTGCGCTGCCAATATCTGCCCTTACAAGCTTATCCTTAATATTTGGTGGTTGTTTAGTACACATAAGAACAGGTGCTTCAAAAGATGGAATATTGGGATAGGCTTTATTCAAAAGTGGCCAGTGTTTTTTTATTATTGAATAGGCTTTAGGCATCAAGGGATGGAAAAGATGTACAAATGGTATCCTTTCTTTAAGAGGCATGTGAGGATGAGGAGAAGGAGGTGTGAGATCCCGTTTTTTTTCTGCGGAACTTGAAGTGTTGCAAAAAGGATTGTCTTTTTGTCCAACACCCAAATGGGACTCTTTTCAACTGGAACGGGACTTGGAACGTTTTTTTTCGAAACGTAAGACTAAAAACTCATTTTGGTACACTCTCTAATCTTGATGACAGAATACCTCCCACTACTCTATCTTCCTCTCAGCTCTCCATCTCTCAACTTGGACTTCGTAATCCTAGCAAATTCTCACCACCACATACTTATCATGCAACCGAGACGTTCATCTCTTTAGTCCACCGTGATATCAAAATGCTTTCACACCAGGCACAGCTTGGTTTTTTTCCACCACATTCTAATTTAACTATACTAGAAAAACAGGCTCTAAACACCCTTAGCAAAAATAGGAATATCATAATCAAACCCGCTGATAAGGGGGTGCTATTGTGGTAATGAATCGAACAGACTATAAAAATGAAATTCAGAGACAACTTTCTGATCACAACACTTATGGTATTATTCCTAGGGTTGAGCATTCCGATACTGCAAATATCGGGTATCGGCCGATATTAGCTGTATCGGAATTCCGATTCCGAGTTCCGATATTTTCGTCTTATCGGATACCGGAATCGGGATTGTCACTGTCACTGTCAGTGTCCGTCGGTCGGGTCTGTCAGGAGTCAGCGGCACTTACCTGGCAGAAGATCTCCGGCGGTCACATCCCGGACTGCTTCATGGCCGCCATCTTCTTTCCCCGGCGGTCACATGCAGTTTCTCGCGATAACTGCAGTGACTGCTGGGTAATCCCGGCCGTAAAGCAGTCAGTCCGATGACGTCACCGCCGGGGAAGCAGGTAATCAGCTGTGCTGCGTTGCAATGACAGGCTCTGCCTGTCATTGCGATGTAGCAGAGCTGGATCGTCGTGGGACTATCGTTATGGACTGCGTCGGACAGGTGGTATACTGTTGGTTTGTTTTTTTTCTTTTTTTACAGGAGATCGATGGCGTCGCAGGAATGAGAGAGTAATAAAAGTAATGAAAACTGTGTTGTCTCTTTTATTTCATTAAAATACTTTTTTCTTGCTGTGTCTTTTTTTTATACATTTAATAACTTTGGGATTAATAATGGATCGGTGTCTTATTGACGCCTCTCCATTATTAACCGGGCTTATTGTCACCGTGCAATCAACGGTGACATTAACCCCTTATTACCCCGCTTGCCACCGCTACAGGGCAAGTGGGAAGAGCCGGGTAAAGTGCCACAATTGGCACATCTTTTGATGCGCCAAATGTGGGGCTGCTGTAGCCTGGTATTATCAGGCTGTTGAGGGCCAAAATCCATGGGCCTTGACAGTCTTTTAATACCAGGCCGCAGCAGTCTGCATTTTACTTGGCTGGTTAACAAAAATAGGGGGACCCCTACGCCGTTTTTTTTTTCGAGGGGATCCCCTATTTTTGTTAACCAGCCAAGCTAAGCAGACTGCTGTGGCCTGGTATTATCAGGCTTGCAAGGTCCATGGATATTGGATCCTTACCAGCCTGAAAAACCAGGCCTCAGCGGTCTGCTTCATCTGGCTGGTTAACAAAAATAGGGGGGACCCCACGCCAATTTTTTTCGAGGGGATCCCCTATTTTTGTTAATCAGCCAAGATATGCAGACTGCTGTGGCCTGGTATTATCATGCTGGCAAGGTCCATGGATCTTGGCTCCTTAACAGCCTGAAAATCCAGGCCTCAGCGGTCTGCTTCATCTGGCTGGTTAACAAAAATAGGGGGGACCCCACGCCATTTTTTTTTCAAAGGGAACCCCTATTTTTGTTAACCAGTTCCCTCTGACGTCACTGATTGTGTCCCTGGCTGACCTGAAGTGAAAGTGGAAAGCAATCAATTAAGCTTTCCACTTCCTCTCTGTCAGCCAGGAGAGGAACTCATTCATTTGGGGGTTTACTGTGAGGCTGCAGCATTAGCTGCGGTCCCTGCAGTAAACATTAACCCTTTCTGAAGGATTACACCGTGGGACCTGACTGTGCATCGGATTGGTAAGAATAATTTTGCTTTATTATTTTATTTTTATTACAGGAAATGGTTTTAGCAGGTAAATAAAATATGGTCAAAAACTGTGTGATTATTTCATTAAACTTCTTTTTTATTAAAGTGTGTGTGTTTGATTTTTCTTTCATACAATAGGATTAATAATTGATAGTTGTCTAATTGACAGCTCTCAATTATTAACCTGGCTTAAAGTGACCTTTCAATTGCAAGGTCATTTTAACCCCTTATTAACCCATTCGCCACCGCTACAGGGCAATGGGAATAGACGGGCAAAGTGCCAGAAAGGGCAAATCTAATTAGAGATTTGCCCTTTCTGGGGTGTCTGGGGGCAGATGTTAAGTAGCCGGGGGGGCCAAAAAAAATGGTCCCTCTCTGGGCTATTATTATCTGCCCCCACTCACTGGCTTTGTCTGTCTGGTTGCGAAAATAGGGCGGGAGCCCACGCATTTTTTTTCAGCAATTTTACACCTCATATATATATATATATATATATATACATGTCATTGAATTTGTGACACATATATATATATATATTTATATTTGTAGTTCATACACTTCTACATAGTATAATAGCCGCTAATTCAATTGCCGGCTTTTGTGAAAATGCAGAACCCGACATGAAATGACACTTGGTGTACATAGGGTTAACCATGTCTTTTCATGTCCTTTGCTATCTAATTTGCACAAACAATTAAATCAGTCTATGTGTGCAAAATTTCACACCTGTAGGGGTTAATTAAAGGTGTAAATTCGTAGAAAAAAAGTCCGTTTTTTTTACAACGAATTTACACCTTTAATTAACCCCTACAGGTGTGAAATTTTGCACACATAGACTGATTTAATTGTTTGTGCAAATTAGATAGCAAAGGACATGAAAAGACATGGTTAACCCTATGTACACCAAGTGTCATTTCATGTCGGGTGACCCGACATGAAATGACACTTGGTGTACATAGGGTTAACCATGTCTTTTCATGTCCTTTGCTATCTAATTTGCACAAACAATTAAATCAGACTATGTGTGCAAAATTTCACACCTGTAGGGGTTAATTAAAGGTGTAAATTCGTAGCAAAAAAGTCCGTTTTTTTTACAACGTATTTACACCTTTAATTAACCCCTACAGGTGTGAAATTTTGCACACATAGTCTGATTTAATTGTTTGTGCAAATCAGATAGCAAACGACATGAAAAGACATGGTTAACCCTATGTACACCAAGTGTCATTTCATGTCGGGTGCTTCTGTCTTTTCACTGAAGCCGGCTTTACCCGGCAATTGAATCAGAGTATATTTTACTATGTAGAAGTGTATAAACTATACATATATGTATATATATATGTCACAATGACATGTATATGTAACGGGTCTGGTGGGTGGAACTACTGACGAGACAGGTCAGGTTGGTGGAACCACATAGCTTTATTATACAACAGATTTTACTTGTAAGAGAGCGGGTGGCACCTGGGAAAAGGGCAGGGATTCACGGCAGAGGATATAGGTAGTTTCTGGACAGGCAGGTTTGTCACAGCAAGTGACCAAGGAAGTCTCTGGGCAGGCAGGTTGTAACGGTAAGTAACCGAGGCAGTCTCTGGACAGGCAGGTTGTCACGGCAAGTGACCAAGGCAGTCTCTGGGACAGGCAGGTTGTCACGGCAAGTGACCAGGCAGTCTCTGGGCAGGCAGGTTGTCACGGCAGGTGACCAGGCAGTCTCTGGGCAGGCAGGTTGTCACGGCAAGTGACCAGGAAGTCTCTAGACAGGCAGGTTGTCACGGCAAGTGACCAGGCAGACTCTGGGCAGGCAGGTTGTCATGGCAAGTGACCAGGCAGTCTCTAGACAGGCAGGTTGTCACAGCAAGTGACCAGGCAGTCTCTAGACAGGCATGTATATACGACCTGATATGGTGGAGCCTCCAGGTAGGCTGCAGTCGGATGGCAGATGATCGCTCCCAGGTGAGCAGGCAAGAGCCGGGGATCTCTGCAGATGATGTCCGAACTTCAGGATGGAACTGCAGTCGGATGGCAGATGATCGCTCCCAGGTGAGCAGGCAAGAGCCGGGGATCTCTGCAGATGATGTCCGAACTTCCGGATGGAGCTGCAGTCGGATGGCAGATGATCGCTCCTAGGTGAGCAGGCAAGAGCCGGGGATCTCTGCAGATGACGTCCGAACCTCTGGATGGAACTGCAGACGGATGGCAGACAGGCAAGCCGACAGGTAACAGGCAGGTAACTGGAATCAGGAGCTGAAGGCTGAAACAGAGTTAGACTGCACAGGAACAACAGTGCTCGGGCACCTACATTAAGGAGGAAGCCCTTAATATAGGGTGGAGTCCTCCAGCATTGGCTGGAGACTGATTTGGAAAATGCGCGCGGCTCCTTTAAGAGCGGGGGAGGGTGCGGGCGCGCGCCCTAAGGCCAGTAGCAGGGAAGGAGCGCGCGGGACCAGCAGGGCGGAAGGAGGACGTCATAGGCGCAGAGGGGGCTGGGAGCACTGAGGACGCTAAGCGCAGGTGAGGAGAGCGACGTCCCTGTCTGGCAGCAGGCAGGGACGCAGGCGCTACAGTACCCCCCCCTCTAGGCCCCCCCTTCTTTAGGCCAGAAAGAAATTTAGCTAGGATAAGAGGGGCATGGATGTTCTCCCGAGGCTCCCAGGTTCTCTCCTCAGGACCAAACCCCTTCCAATCCACCAAAAAATAAGTCTTTCTTCCTACCCTTTTTGTGGCCAGAATGTTCTCTACCTCAAATTCATCATCAGCAGACACTGGAGCAGGAGGTGTACCTGTAGACTTAAAAAAAGAGTTAAGAACCACAGGTTTGAGGAGAGATACATGAAAAGAATTAGGAATTCTCAAATTGGCCGGGAGTTTCAATTTATAGGACACCGGATTGATCTGACTGATGATCTCAAAAGGACCGATGAACCGAGGACCTAACTTGTAGGACGGAATTTTGAGTCGAACATATTTGGACGAAAGCCAGACTTTGTCCCCAGGACGGAATTGAGGAGGATCCAGACGTTTTTTGTCAGCATGTCTTTTCATGCGCTCGGATGACTGAATGAGTGCGGACCGGGTACTCTCCCAGATGGAGGAGAATTCTCTAACCAGAGATTCCGCAGCTGGATTGTCCACAGAGATGGAAACAGGGACAGGGATCCGAGGGTGCTGACCGAAGACTACAAAAAACGGAGACTTGGTGGAAGATTCGCTCTCATGATTATTGTAGGAGAATTCGGCCCAAGGCAGGAGCTCCACCCAGTCAGAATGGTGGGCATTAACGAAGTGTCGAAGATAACTGGTCAAATTCTGATTTATTCGTTCAACTTGTCCATTGGACTGTGGGTGGTAAGCGGAGGAAAAATCCAGGGTGACGTCTAGCAACTTACAAGTGGCTCTCCAGAAACGTGAGGTGAACTGAACCCCACGATCCGACACAATGTGACGAGGCAGACCATGAAGACGGAAGATGTGGCGGATAAAGTCTTTAGCCAACTCGGGTGCAGACGGAAGACCTGGCAGAGGAATGAAGTGAGCCATCTTGGAAAAGCGGTCAGCGACCACCCAAATGACCGTACAACCGGCAGAGACGGGCAGATCTGTTATGAAGTCCATGGCTATATGCTGCCAGGGGGCAGCGGGTACAGGAAGCGGAAGAAGACGGCCGGTAGGCAGGTGTCTCGGAACTTTGTTGCGGGCACAGGAAACACAGGCAGAAACAAAGTCTATTACGTCTTTGTGCAGGGTAGGCCACCAATAATGCCGAGTAATGAGTTGGAGGGTCTTTTTTTGACCAGCGTGGCCAGCGAGTTTAGACGAGTGACCCCAATGTAGGATTCTCTTCCGATCGGTTTCTGATACGAACGTCTTACCAGGAGGGAGACGATTTAGACTCACGGGAGCCACCTGCATCACTCTGGCGGGATCGATGATATGTTTAGGCTCATCTTCGAGATCCGACACCAGGAAAGACCGAGACAAGGCATCCGCCTTGACGTTTTTGTCAGCTGGGCGAAAATGCAAAAGAAAATCGAAGCGGGCAAAAAACAAGGACCACCGGGCTTGGCGAGGATTAAGTCTCTGTGCCTGCTGGAGGTATGCCAGATTTTTGTGATCCGTGTAGATGATTACCGGATGAAGAGCCCCTTCGAGTAGGTAACGCCACTCCTCCAATGCCAACTTAATGGCCAATAACTCTCGATCTCCTATGGAGTAGTTGCGCTCGGAGGAGGAGAAGAGTTTGGAGAAGAAACCGCAGGACACCATCCTCCCGGATGGCGATTTTTGGGTAAGAACCGCTCCGGCTCCAGCAGAGGAAGCGTCCACCTCCAGGAAGAACTGCTTGTTGCCATCCGGGCGATGCAGCACTGGAGCGGAAGAGAAGGCCTGTTTCAGAGAAAGGAAGGCCTCCTCTGCTTCGGTCGTCCACTGTTTGGGGTTAGCATCCTTGCGAGTGAGCGCTGAGATTGGAGCAGTCCTGGAAGAGAAGTGCGGTATGAAGAGACGGTAATAGTTGGCGAATCCCAGGAACCGCTGAATGGCCTTCAACCCCTCCGGTCGGGCCACTTCTCGATGGCAGACAATTTCTCCGGATCCATTCGTAGGCCTGTCTGAGAAATGATGTAGCCCAGAAACGGAAGCGATGTCTGCTCAAAGAGGCACTTCTCATATTTGGCGAAGAGGTGATTCTGCCTGAGCCTGAGCAGAACCTGACGAACATCCCTCCGGTGAGACTGAAGATCCGGAGAGAAGACCAAGATGTCGTCAAGGTACACCACAACGCAGGAATAGAGGAGGTCCCGGAAGATGTCGTTGACCAACTCCTGAAAGACTGCTGGAGCATTACAGAGACCAAAGGGCATCACCAAGTACTCGTAGTGGCCGTCCCGGGTGTTGAATGCCGTCTTCCATTCATCTCCTCGACGGATACGAACCAGGTTGTATGCTCCACGAAGATCTAGTTTGGTGAAGACTCTAGCCCCTCTAAGACGATCAAACAGTTCTGGAATGAGCGGAAGAGGGTACTTATTCTTCACCGTGATCGAATTTAGGCCTCTGTAGTCAATACAGGGACGGAGAGATCCGTCTTTCTTTTTAACGAAGAAAAAACCTGCTCCCGCTGGGGAGGTAGATTTCCGGATAAATCCCTTTGCTAAGTTCTCCTCGATATATTCGGACATCGACCTGGTCTCAGCAGCAGACAACGGGTAAATACGCCCACGGGGAGGCGTAGTACCGGGTAACAGGTCAATCGGGCAATCATATGGTCTATGCGGGGGTAATGTCTCTGCTTCCTTTTTATTGAAAACATCAGCAAATGACCAATATGGAATCGGGAGTCCAGGTAGATTAGCAGGTGTAGGAGAAGAATAGACAGGATGAACAGGCACCAGACACGTTTTATGACAGTCCTGTCCCCAGCGAAGAACCTCTCCATTCTGCCAGTCGAGCACAGGTGCATGTTTTTGGAGCCAAGGCAGACCTAGTAAGAAAGCATGAGAGAGTCCAGGCAGAACATGAAATGAGATGCTCTCAGAATGCAACATTCCCACCTGCAGGGTTATGACTTCGGTGATAAGTCGGATGGGACGAGGTAGGAGACCCCCATCCACAGCAGCAACAGATACAGGTTCAACAAGAGGTTTGGTGGGAATGTGATACTTCTCTACTAGAGCCTGTGACACGAGATTCCCAGCTGCTCCAGAATCAAGTTGGGCCATTTCGAAGTGGCGGTTCTTACCGATCAGAATTGAAACCGACAGCAGCAGGGATGAAGAGGATTTATTTTTGTCTAGATTGACCTCTCCGAGCGAACCTAGACACAGGCGTTTTCCCGACTTCTCCGGACAGGTTTGGATCCAGTGCTCCTTACTGCCGCAGTAGAAGCAACTTTTCTCGGCACGGCGTGAGTCCTGACGGGCTTTGACCATCTTGGTCTGGTCGACCTGTATAGGCTCAGCAGTGTGCACCTGAGGAGAAACGGAAGAGGTTATAGATCTCTGACACGAGGGTGCAAGATGGGAAAATTCTTTTTTACGGGTGATCTCTTTGGCTCGTTCCTGGAACCGAAGATCAATTCGATTGGCAAGATTTATTAAATCATCTAGAGAGGTTGGAACGTCCCGACCGGCAAGTTCGTCTTTAATACGGCCGGACAGACCCTCCCAGAAGACCGAAATTAGAGCTTCATTGTCCCAGGCTAGTTCTGAGGCTAAAGTCCGGAACCGTATGGCATATTGACCAATGGTGAGACTCTCCTGACGGAGACGCAGCAGAGATGATGCAGAGGAAGTCTTCCGTCCAGGTTCGTCGAATACCTTCCGGAAGGTCGAGAGAAAAGCAGGCAGGTCAGATACCAGAGGATCCTCTCTCTCCCAGAGAGGATTAAGCCAGGCCAGGGCTTCTCCGGTGAGATGGGACATGATGAAGGCAATTTTGGCCCGGTCAGAGTTAAACTGGTGTGCCAGGAGTTCAAAATGCAGGGTGCACAGATTAATGAAACCCCGAGCCAGAGCAGGATCGCCTCCAAACCTAGGAGGAGCTGACAGTCGGGGTCCGGGAATGGAAACCACGGAATTGGGAATCAGCGGGACTGACGGATTATGAGTCATGGCTCCAGCGATGGTTGCAAGTGATGATTTCAGAGTGTCCAGACGGGATTTGACGTTCCGCAGGTGACCCAGGATGGTCTCCTGTTGAGACCTCTGGCGAGACAGCTCATGACACAGTTCCGGGAGTGAAGGGGTTTGGGTGCCACCGGGTTCCATGGCCCGAGCAAACTGTAACGGGTCTGGTGGGTGGAACTACTGACGAGACAGGTCAGGTTGGTGGAACCACATAGCTTTATTATACAACAGATTTTACTTGTAAGAGAGCGGGTGGCACCTGGGAAAAGGGCAGGGATTCACGGCAGAGGATATAGGTAGTTTCTGGACAGGCAGGTTTGTCACAGCAAGTGACCAAGGAAGTCTCTGGGCAGGCAGGTTGTAACGGTAAGTAACCGAGGCAGTCTCTGGACAGGCAGGTTGTCACGGCAAGTGACCAAGGCAGTCTCTGGGACAGGCAGGTTGTCACGGCAAGTGACCAGGCAGTCTCTGGGCAGGCAGGTTGTCACGGCAGGTGACCAGGCAGTCTCTGGGCAGGCAGGTTGTCACGGCAAGTGACCAGGAAGTCTCTAGACAGGCAGGTTGTCACGGCAAGTGACCAGGCAGACTCTGGGCAGGCAGGTTGTCATGGCAAGTGACCAGGCAGTCTCTAGACAGGCAGGTTGTCACAGCAAGTGACCAGGCAGTCTCTAGACAGGCATGTATATACGACCTGATATGGTGGAGCCTCCAGGTAGGCTGCAGTCGGATGGCAGATGATCGCTCCCAGGTGAGCAGGCAAGAGCCGGGGATCTCTGCAGATGATGTCCGAACTTCAGGATGGAACTGCAGTCGGATGGCAGATGATCGCTCCCAGGTGAGCAGGCAAGAGCCGGGGATCTCTGCAGATGATGTCCGAACTTCCGGATGGAGCTGCAGTCGGATGGCAGATGATCGCTCCTAGGTGAGCAGGCAAGAGCCGGGGATCTCTGCAGATGACGTCCGAACCTCTGGATGGAACTGCAGACGGATGGCAGACAGGCAAGCCGACAGGTAACAGGCAGGTAACTGGAATCAGGAGCTGAAGGCTGAAACAGAGTTAGACTGCACAGGAACAACAGTGCTCGGGCACCTACATTAAGGAGGAAGCCCTTAATATAGGGTGGAGTCCTCCAGCATTGGCTGGAGACTGATTTGGAAAATGCGCGCGGCTCCTTTAAGAGCGGGGGAGGGTGCGGGCGCGCGCCCTAAGGCCAGTAGCAGGGAAGGAGCGCGCGGGACCAGCAGGGCGGAAGGAGGACGTCATAGGCGCAGAGGGGGCTGGGAGCACTGAGGACGCTAAGCGCAGGTGAGGAGAGCGACGTCCCTGTCTGGCAGCAGGCAGGGACGCAGGCGCTACAGTATATATATATATATATGTATTCTATGTGTGTATATTTAGTGTTTACAAGGAAATAAAGGTTTTTTTTAGTTGCGATATTTTGTTCCCATAGACTTACATGGGACTTCCGGTATCGGTATCGGGTATCGCCGATATTTTAGTGATATCGGCGATACCATTCCGATTCCGATACTTTAGGATATCGGAAAGTATCGCTCAACTCTAATTATTCCCAGTGATCCCTTATTCACTATCAGTAATAAGATTAAGTCTCTTTTAAAAATTTATCTTGATCGCCAAACTATTGATCAACAAACTATCGATTTTCTGACCAACCTTCATCCTATCACGCCTGTTTTTTACACTTTACCTAAAATTCATAAATCTCTACAGAATCCACCTGGAAGACCGATTGTTGCCTCAACCGACTCTGTATTATCACCCTTATCTGTCTTCTTAGAAAAAATACTTACACCACTAGTCAAACGTACAAAGTCTTTCCTCCTCGACACGGGACATTTCTTGACTATTGTCCAGCAACTAAAATCAATACCGCCTGGCAGTATTCTCGCCACCTTAGACGTGAATAGTCTATACACGTCAATAATTCATGACAAAGGTATTGAAGCAGTTAAAACATTGCTAGAGTCCTCTGATCTATCCACTGATTCTATACAATTATGTCTGGATCTCCTCCACCTTGTATTATACGAGAATTATTTTCTATATGAGGACACGTATTATGTCCAGAAACATGGTACCGCCATGGGCGCGAACATGGCGCCGGCCTATGCAAATGCATATATGAATTTATTTGAAACAAATTACATATATTCCAATGAACTGTTTCTCCGTTTTGCATTGGGGTACCACCGCTATATTGATGACGTATTCTTTGTGTGGACAGGTTCAACCACCTCCTTGTTAGAGTTTCACTCCTACCTTAACTCTATTTTCCCGGAATTACAATTCTCATTGGAATATAGTACGGAATCTATTCCTTTTTTGGACACCAGAGTATCACAGGACTCCCATGGTTATCTATCAACAGACCTTTACTGTAAACCTACGGATAGGAACAACCTTCTACTATACACTAGTTGTCATCCTAAATCTACCAGAAACAGTTTGCCACAATCCCAATTCAATAGAGTATCACGCATAGTGTCCAACAGACCGACACTTGAAACCAGACTTGATACTATGTCTACCAAATTTAAAAACAAATGTTATCCAACCAGACTACTACTGGAAGAAAAAAACCGGGCTCTCACACCTCCTTCTCCTCATCCTCACATGCCTCCTAAAGAAAGGATACCATTTGTACATCTTTTCCATCCCTTGATGCCTAAAGCCTATTCAATAATAAAAAAAACACTGGCCACTTTTGAATAAAGCCTATCCCAATATTCCATCTTTTGAAGCACCTGTTCTTATGTGTACTAAACGACCACCAAATATTAAGGATAAGCTTGTAAGGGCAGATATTGGCAGCGCAACACAAAGGGACCGCCAGATGGTTCTAGCTCCTCGTCGACATGGTACATTCCCATGTCTCAACTGTGCGGCATGTTCAAACATTATCCGTTCTGACAACATTACCCATCCAAGAACTGGCAAATCTTTCCCTATCAAAGACTACTTTACTTGCAATTCAAATTTTGTAATTTATCTGATCAAATGCCCGTGAGGCCTTTTATATGTTGGGGAAACGACCCAACATATTAAGGACCGCATTGCCGGTCATAAGTCCACTATTAGATGCCAAAAAAATTGGCTCCCGTTACCCGACCACTTTTCTAGAGCAAGACATTCAGTGGCACAACTAAAATTCCAAGTCATAGAAGGTGTACCACGTCCAAGAAGAGGTGGTGACCGAATAAAAATGCTTAAACAGAGGGAAACATTCTGGATACACAAACTGTATACGTTGGCACCAAAAGGTCTCAACAGAGAAATTGATTGGCTTGTATGACTAAAACCATAATATCAATATATACTAATGTCTTTTATTCCCTTACAGACCCGTTAATACCTTATTGCCTTAGGTGAGTTTACCTAACCCTCTGGTATCTGCCCCTACTCCTCCTCCAATCTATTAATTTTTTATTTTTTAATTTTTTTCTCCTATTTATTATCAGTCCATTTCTATGTGCCCCCATGTTATGCCTTATCGCTATTTTTATTTTTATTTATTATTATTTTTTTCTCTATTCTGGGCTTTACATTTCATAAAAGATGCCATTACCAGCCGACATAACGATTTGCAACCAGAAAATCCACAAATTAAACATTATTATTAATTTATTAAATCACTACCCTGGCCAGCTACATTCTAGTCTTCAAGTGAAGCCACTGCGCATGACCAGAGTCAGCGCTGAGGTGACGTAACGTCACTTCCGGTTTCGATACCTCACTTCCGGTCTAGCGCTCACAAAAAGAGCGCTTTTCACTTCAGAGCACACAACATTACCACAGCAAGGCGCGGGAGCGCCGCTGTATTTTCCTACAATAGGACTAGCGATTAACCAGGTAAAGTGCTTCTCTGCTATTTTTTATCTACATTACCATTAAGCAGCAATCTATGCGGCAATGGTATTTTTCACTAATATCATACAACAATTTTGCTGTATCACCCTATTACCAGTAATACTTATGGGGACAAAATATATTTTATAGGTATAAGACTAGCCTCCTGGCTCATTAACTAACTGGACTACAGGTACTTCATCTCAAAAAAATTTTTCTTGGGCATGTATACATTAAATATTGCGGCCACTGACTATTCCAATATATTTGAATCACAGCTTCACTGGGCTAATTTCCCTACTAAGGCTGCATAACAAAGGTACTCCCCTCCTCTTTTACTACTCTGCATATACCTGATATTTGTTCTAGCTATAACATTGTCACTATTTCTTACAGCCACCATATATACTATGGATTATTCATTTCTATATGCACTCATCTTTATTCATATCTTGGACTGAGGTAATTATCGTTATTATTATATTATTTTCCTTTTTTCCTTTTTTTCTTCTATGCCTATAGGAAAACTCATATTGGTACCAGTCACCTAGACTGGGTGTATTTAATTTCAATTTTATTCTATTTACCCACCTTTTGTCTTATATTCACATAATACTTGGAGAAGTTTTTGTTTATTATGTTTATTATGTACAGACATTGTTCATTTGCACAATTATGTTATGTACAATACTTATACATTTCTTTTTTACCAACAGCGAATACATGAGTAAGGCTCTGGCAGAGCCGAAACGTTGTATTGATATTGCTTCAGACCTTGTATTCCTGTTTTTGCTCAGACATTGTTAAATAAATTTTCACATTGCAAATCTATCTTAGTGAGTGTGCGGTGAAATTTACTAGCACACTTAGTGTATGGCCATTCCATGTGTAGGCGACCCGCTCCTTTTTAATGGGACATTTTTTGTTAAGAGGCCCTCCTCCATGTTTCTTAGAAGGAGGATTGGGGTTATTGGGGTGCATATGACTGGGTAACAGGGCAGGCCTTGCAGTCAATGCATAAGAAAAGGGAATGGGAGTACAAAATGAATAATGTGAACTGGATTTTTCTGTGCCCATCCAGTATGTGGGTTCAAAGGTTTTTTGGGGTGCACATGACTTGGTAGCAGCGCAGGCCTTGCAGTTAATGTATAAGAAAACAGAATGGGAATACAAAATGAATAATGTGAACAGGATTTTTCTGGGCCCATCCAGTACCTGGGTTCAAAGGCTTATTAGGGTGCATATAACTTGGTAGCAGGGCAGGCATTGCTTTCAATGCATTAGAAAATAGAATGGGAGTAAAAAATGAATAATGTTAACTGGATTTTCCTGTGCTCATCCAGTATGAGGGTTCAAAGGCAAATTGGGGTGTATATGACTTGGTAGCAGGGCAGGTGTTGTGTTTAGGTAGCTGAGGAGAAAAAGCAAAAACGGCAATACACCATAGAGGCTGGAACCTATTGGATTGCAGTAACCTGAACTAACCACACAACTAGAGGTAGCCGTGGAGCGTTCCTACGTTGATACTAGACGCCTCGTCACAGCCTGAGAGATAACTACACCTAAAGGCAGAAAGATGAAAGCTATCTGCCCCGGAGCAGATCCCCAAAGAAAATAGGAAGCCCCCAAACATGTAATGGCGGTTAGACAAGAAGAAGCACGAACACTGACAGAAAATAGAGTGAGCAAACGCTGGGGCCCAATCTGTCTAGACAGAAAAGTACAGGAAAGGAGTCTTACTGCAATCCAAAAAAAACCCTAAAAAATACCAACTCTTCTGATTGCAAAAACACCTGAGATCACACGATCTCTACCACCTAAATCAGATCTCTGGTGTAACAAAACTAAGC
Organism: Oophaga sylvatica; assembly: GCA_033576555.1. Classification (NCBI taxonomy): domain Eukaryota; kingdom Metazoa; phylum Chordata; class Amphibia; order Anura; family Dendrobatidae; genus Oophaga; species Oophaga sylvatica. Next base: position 111,133,823 of record JARQOD010000001.1, on the reverse strand, counting down.
CGCAGCCACTAAAAAAAAACAGGAAAAAGCAAATGAACAAATAACAGTGGCTAAAGATAAACTGAGAGGCGCACAGGCCCCCAGGAGGGGACCTGGCTGACCTCCACAAAAGTGCAGAGAACTATGCAAAAAGCAAGCACAAAAATAAAAGCAGAAAATATGTTATCTGAAAGCAGAAGATGCAGGCAAGACTCAGCAAACTTCCAAATGAACCAGGAACCACAAGTGAGACAAGAACAATTGATCACCGGCAACCATCATGGGAGGGAACCTCCCTAATATCAGTCCAGTCAGAGATCCCAGATTGCAATTCCTCGCTGGAAGGTTCAGTACAGTCTGTAACCACCAGAGGGAGCCTCTGCTCAGAAACTGTAGCCCTTCCCACGACTGCGGGGCGTCGGGACATGGCATAGCTTGCCTAACTAGCCAATGCTCCCACGCCGCCAGTCCACGACGACGTGAGGCATACGTCCCAGATGGTAAGACAATGTGGACCCACTGGACCACGGAGGGAGACCCGGGCCTGCCCGGACTAGGGAGGGGCAGCGACCGGGATCCGTGGCAGCTGAGCATGTGGGCAAGATGGCGACCTGCAGGACTAGACAACACCGCACAACTTCAGGTATGAAGAATCATAAAGTTTACTTAAAGAAACACACAGTACAAAACAGAACATAAGACCGGGCTCCCGATTCCGCACATCAGAGAAGGTACATGACTCAGGATCACAGACGAGTGCAGGAGGACATCACGGGTAGATGCAGTCCAGGGTTATCTGGCACAGGCATACTTGGGCGGCCTCTCTCTCAAAAAGGCCTCAGGCATAGCACAGGCTCAGCAGGAGAACATCAGACACCGACCTCAGACAGACTTCAGACGATGGCGGGGTCATCACGGGTAGATGCATTCCAGGATCATCTGGCACGGGCATACTAGTATTGCCTCACTATTAGGCCTCAGGCGTAGCACAGGCTCAGCATGAGAACATCAGACACCGACCCAGGACAGATGTCATCACAGGGTAAACCAAGGAGGAACCGGCAGGACATCGGAACATCAGGAACACGGACTGGATCTCAGGGACACAGGAACACGGACAGGAAATCAGGAACACGGATTGGATCTCAGGGACACAGGAACACAGACAGGACATCAGGAACACGGATTGGATCCCAGGAACACAGACAGGACATCAGGAACACGGATTGGATCTCAGGGAGTCAGGAACACGGACAGGACATCAGGAACACGGATTGGATCCCAGGAACACGGACAGGACATCGACATCGGACTCCGGACATCTGACAACGATCGGCAGGCTCCGGACATCAGGCAGGGAGGATAGGATCCGGACATCTGGAAGTGGTCGTCGGACATCGGACATCAGGCCATGGTCATCAGGCATAGAATCCGGACATCTGGCAGCGACCTGAAAAGGAATCCCAGCGGTCTGGTGCAAGCCCCGCCAGGCTCAACGGGAGCTGGCCGGGAATTGCACAGAAGCTGAGCACAGAGTAACAGAAACTCAGCACACACCGGACTCCTCCTTCCAAGATGAACTCAGGTTATATAGCAAGGATTCACAGTCACTGGCACAGGGTTCAGGACTCAGCAGGATTTCAGGAACATAACACAGAGGACACAGTTCAGACAGTCAGGTACCGGGTTAGATCCAGGATCAGGGATTCAGGTAATTAGACACAGCAGGAACAGGCCTGGATATACAGCCTCCAGGAACGGCGATCTGGGTAATCAGCCCGCAGCATAGGCGGAAACACAAGACACAGTTCAGACATTCAGGTACCGGGTTAGATCCAGGATCAGGGATTCAGGAAACAAGACACAGCAGGAACAGGCCTGGATATACTAAGATTAAATAACATTGGCACTCATGATCAAAGGAACAAGAATTATTTTTATTCCATATCCAATTGACGTTTCGGTCTATAACTTAGACCTTCTTCAGACTGGAAAAACATACAAATAAATGAAAAATGAAAACCTCATATAATGTAAATGTATATATTAAGAAAAATAATAGAATTCACATTGAGAACCATACTAAATGACATTAAATATCATAACATGTTCAGAATATCAGGTCATATTATCATGATATAATGAGGAAATGAGGAAATAGATATAGGTAACCATAATAATAATGATGTCATGGTTCTACTAGAAATAACCAAAATTGTATTAATGGACCACTCATAACATGAAGGGGTTAAGTCAGGAAAAGTCCAAATAATGAAGCTCATAATGCTTACCAAATCCTGTTGTGAACAATAGATATCGTTTTAGACTTGTTAAATATGTATAGCCCAGTATCCGCTATAGTGCTGCGGTATTAGGGTAAGTCCCTAAACAGAAAAGAAGGGGGTAAAGGCCACCGATAAACCAATAAATATTGTCCAAACTTGCATTGTTAATGTGAGGTCACTCTTACCGTTTGTGTGGTCGGAGTACAAAAGCAGTGAGAAGCGCTGTAGAGACGTGGTGATATTGCCGGAGAGAAGTGCGCTCTGAACGCCG
>JARQOD010000001.1:111073394-111131188 GCA_033576555.1 Oophaga sylvatica | reverse complement strand
ATTAAACGCCGTCTTCCATTCATTCCCGTGCTTAATGCGAATAAGGTTATACGCCCCCCTGAGGTCAAGCTTGGTAAACCAACTAGCACTTTTCACTCTGGAAAACAAGTCAGAAATCAAGGGTAACGGATATTGATACTTCACAGTGATCTTATTCAAGAGACGATAATCAATACACGGCCTCAATGAACCATCCTTTTTGGCCACATAGAAAAAAAACGGCGCCCAAGAGTGAAGAGGATGGTCTGATATGACCCTTCTGCAATGACTCCTTGATATAAGATCGCATAGCATCGGTGTTCAGGTACAGACAAGTTAAAAAGGCGACCTTTAGGAAATTTACCACCAGGCACTAATTCAATAGCGCAATCATAGGTCCTGTGAGGGGCAAGGATGCGTATTTACTTTCACTAAACACAAACCTGAAAAATCAGTCAAAAAGTCAGGAACATCCTGAGACTGGGGAGAGGCAGAAAAAACAGGAGTGTCAGCATTAACACATTGGCAGCCCCAACTGGTCACAGACACAGATTTCCAATCCAAAACAGGATTATGAGACTGTAACCAAGGGAAACCCAGTACAATAATGTCATACAGATTATGCAGCACCAGAAATTTGCAACTCTCCTGATGATCTGGTTCAACCCTCATTATCACCTGAGTAGAAAACTGGTGTTTATTCCCCGCCAAAGGGGTAGAATCAATGCCCAGTAGGGGAATAGACTTCCGCAGGGGTATCATGGGAAACCCACAACGTTTGGCAAAGTCAAAATCCATCAGGTTAATAGCTGCTCCTGAATCAACAAAAGCCTGAGCAGAAAATGTGGACAGGGAGCAAATCAGGGTAATAGTCACTAGAAATTTAGTCTGAACACTACCCAAGACAACTGAGCGTGCAAAACGTGTTCCCCGCTTAGGGCAGACCGAAATAGCATGAGAGGCGTCACCACAGTAGAAACATAACCCATTGCGCTTTCGAAACTCATGACGCTGTGCCCCAGAAATCACTCCATCTCACTGCATGGGCCCAGGAGCTGGCTCACAAGGCAACACCATCTCACGCATACCTCTGCGCTCACACAAACATCTGTCAATTTGAATAGCCAATGACATAGAATCATTGAGACCAGAGGGAGCAGGGAATCCCACCATAACATCCTTTACATTCTCTGACAGCCCCTTCCGAAAAAGGGCTGCCAAAGCATCATCATTCCATTTGGTTAGGACTGCCCACTTTCGGAATTTCTGACAGTACAACTCAGCGTCTTCAAGACCCTGATTTAATGCCAACAAGGTTTTTTCAGCTTGATCAGTGACATTAGGTTCATCGTACAATAACCCCAGAGCCAGAAAAAATACATCAATATCATTCAAAACAGGATCCCCAGGTGTCAGGGAAAAAGCCCAATCCTGAGGGTCGCCACGCAGGAGAGAGATGACAATTTGAACCTGCTGTGCTGCGTTCCCTGAGGACTTAGGCTTTAAGGCAAAAAACAACTTACAGTTATTTTTGAAATTCAGAAATTCAGCCCGATCCCCCAAAAACAAATCTGGCATGGGAATCCTAGATTCCACAACCGGCAACCTAGCAAGATAGGTAGCAATACTCCGAACCTCAGTGGCAAGCTGATCCACACGGCCAGACAACTGTGCAAGCTCCATTGAGAGAGAGGAAAAAAAATCCTCCTCAGCACCCAGAGAAAAAGAGGAAAAAAAATGCAACAAACAGGAAGAAAAAATCTCTGACAACTCTGACAACTTTTTTTTCTTTCCACACTATTTTTCCCTTCTGTGAGTACCATATAATTTTCAGTTTGGCCGGTGATAATGTTGTGTTTAGGTAGCTGAGGAGAAGAAGCAAAAACGGCAATACACCAGAGAGGCTGGAACCTATTGGATTGCAGTAACCTGAACTAACCACACAACTAGAGGTAGCCGTGGAGCGTTCCTACGTTGATCCTAGACGCCTCATCACAGCCTGAGAGATAACTACACCTAAAGGCAGTAAGAGGAAAGCTATCTGCCCCGGAGCAGATCCCCAAAGAAAATAGGAAGCCCCAAACATGTAATGGCGGTTAGACAAGAAGAAGCACGGACACAGACAGAAAATAGAATGAGCAAATGCTGGGGCCCAATCTGTCTAGACAGAAAAGTACAGGAAAGGATTCTTACTGCAATCCAAAAAAACCCCTAAAAAATACCAGCACTTCTGATTGCAAAAACACCTGAGATCACACGATCTCTACCACCTAAATCAGATCTCTGGTGTAACAAAAATAAGCCGCAGCCACTAATAAAAACCAGGAAAAAGCAAATGAACAAATAACAGTGGCTAAAGATAAACTGAGAGGAGCTCAGGCCCCCAGGAGGGGACCCGGCTGACCTCCACAAAAGTACAGAGAACTATGCAAAAAGCAATCACCAAAATAAAAGCAGAAAATATCTTATCTGAAAGCAGAAGATGCAGGCAAGACTCAGCAAACTTCCAAATGAACCAGGAACCACAAATGAGACAAGAACAATTGATCACCGGCAACGATCATGGGAGGGAACCTCCCTTATATCAGTCCAGTCAGAGATCCCAGATTGCCATTCCTCGCTGGAAGTTTCAGTACTGTCTATAACCACCAGAGGGAGCCTCTGCTCAGAAACCATTTCTAGCACATTCATAACAGGCATTCCTTGTAGTCAATGCATAAGAAATGGGAATGGGAGTCCAAAATGAATAATTTGAAGTGGATTTTCCTGGGTCCATCCAGTACCTGGGTTCAAAGGCTTATTGGGGTGCATATGACTTGGTAGCAGTGCAGGCTTTGCAGTGAATGCATAAGAAAACAGAATGGGAGTCCAAAATGAATAATGTGAAATGGATTTTCCTGTGCCCATCCAGTATGTGGGTTCAAAGGCTTATTGGGGAGCATATATATTGGTAGCAGTGCAGGCTTTGCAGTGAATGCATAAGAAAAGTGAATGGGAGTCCAAAATAAATAATGTGAAGTGGATTTTCCTGTGCCCATCCAGAATGTGTGTTCAAAGGCTTATTGGGGTGCATATGACTTGGTAGCAGGGCAGGCCTTGCAGTCAATGCGTAAGAAAAGGGAATGGTAGTCCAAAATGAATAATGCGAAGAGGATTTTCCTGTGCCAATCCAGTATGTGGGTTCAAAGGCTTATTGGGGTGCATATGACTTGGTAGCAGGGCAGGCCTTGCAGTCAATGCATAAGAAAACAGAATGGGAGTCCAAAATGAATAATGTGAACTGGATTTTGCTTGGCTCATCCAGTACCTGGGTTCAAAAGCTTATTGGGGTGCATATAACTTGCTAGCAGGGCAGGCCTTGCAGTCAATGCATAAGAAAAGGAAATGGGAGTCCAAAATGAATAATGTGAAGTGGATTTTCCTGTGCCAATCTAGTATGTGGATTGAAAGGCTTATTGGGGTGCATATGACTTGGTAGCAGAGCAGGCCGTGCAGTGAATGCATAAGAAAACCAAATGGGAGTCCAAAATGTATAATGTGAAGTGGATTTTCCTGTGCCAATCCAGTATGTGGGTTCAAAAGCTTAGTGGGGTGCATATGATTTGGTATCATTGCAGGCCTTGCAGTCAATGCGTAAGAAAACAGAATGGGAGTACAAAATAAATAATGTGAACTGGATTTTCCTGTGCCCATCCAGTATGTGAGTTCAAAGGCTTATTGGGATGCATATGACTTGGTAGCAGTGCAGGCTTTGCAGTGAATGCATAAGAAAAGTGAATGGGAGTCCAAAATGAATAATGTGAAATGGATTTTCCTGTGCCCATCCAGTATGTGGGTTCAAAGGCTTATTGGGGTGCATATGACTTGGTAACAGTGCAGGCTTTGCAGTGAATGCATTAGAAAAGTGAATGGGAGTCCAAAATGAATAATGTAAAGTGGATTTTCCTGTGCCCATCCAGTATGTGAGTTCAAACGCTTATTGGGATTCATATGACTTGGTAGCAGGGCAGCTCTTGCAGTCAATGCATAAGAAAACAGAATGGGAGGACAAAATGAATAATGTGAAGTGGATTTTCCTGTGTCCATCCAGTAAGTGGGTTCGAATGCTTATTGGGGTTCATATGACTTGGTAGCAGGGCATGCCTTGCAGTAAATGCATAAGAAAACAGAATAGCAGTACTAAATGAATAATGTGAAGTGAATTTTCCTGTGCCCATCCAGTATGTGGGTTCAAAGGCTTATTGGGGTGTATATGACTTGGTAGCAGGGCAGGCCTTGCTGTCAATGCATAAGAAAACAGAATGGGAGTAATAATAATCTTTATTTATTTAGCACCAACATATTCCGCAGCGCTTTACAGTTTAACAGTTTCAAAACAAAAGTCATAAGAAACGTTAAAAATACAATAATTAAAGCAAAATAAGATGACCCTGCTCGTGAGAGCTTACAATCTACAATGAGGTGGGGGAGATACAAAGTACAGGTGTGTATTTACAATGGTGTATTTACAATGATGGTCCAGCCATCTTGAGGGAGTGAGGGATAGATGGAGATTTTGAATGGGCTACACATGCACATTTACACATAAAATAACTTTGATTAGTGAAAGTGATAGGCCGCTCTGAACAAATGTGTTTTGAGGGAGCGCCTCAAACTATGCAAATTGTGGATGGTCCTAATTTCTTTGTGTAGAGCATTCCAAAGGATTGGCGCAGCATGGGAGAAGTCTTGGAGTCGGGAGTGGGAGGTACAGATTAGTGCAGAGGTTAGTCGAAAGTTGTTTGCAGATTGCAGCAGTCGGTTAAGCCGATAGACAGAAATTAGGGATGAGATGTAGGGGGTGCTGCACTGTGGAGAGTTTTGTGGGTGACAACGAGTACTTTGAATTGGATCCTATAATGAATGGGCAGCCAATGTAAGGACTGGCAAAGAGCAGACGCGTCCGAGTACCGATTAGCCAGATGAATGTCCCTGGCTGCTGCATTAAGTATGGACTGGAGAGGCGATAGTCGAGTAACGGGGAAGCCAATTAATAGAGCGTTGCATTAGTCCAGGCATGAGTGGATCAATGCGACTGTGAGGGCTTTTGTTGTTTCCATGGTGAGAAAAGGGCGGATTCTAGAGATGTTCTTTAGATGTAAGCCGCAAGAGCAGGCAAGAGAGTGTATATGGGAGGTAAAGGAGAGATTGGTGTCAAACATAACACCTAGACAGCGCACCTGCTGCCGGGGTGTTAATATGGTAGCGCCCCCGGAGAGGGAAATGTCAGATTTAGGGAGGTTAGTAGACGGCGGGAGCAGAAGAAGTTCCGTTTTTGAGAGGTTGAGTTTCAGATAGAGAGCGGACATGATGTTGCAGACTGCAGACAGACAGTCACTGGCGTTCTGTAGTAAGAGGGGGATGACGTGTATAGTTGTGTGTCATCAGCATAAAGATGGTACTGAAAGCCAAATCTGCTGATGGTCTGTCCAATTGGGGCGGTATAGAGAGAGAAGAGAAGGGGGCCAAGGACTGAACCCTGAGGTACCCCGACAGCGAGAAGAAGAGGAGATGACGTGGAGCCAGAGAACAAAACACTGAAGGAGCGGTCAGAAAGATAGGAAGAGAACCAGGAGAGAGCAGTGTCCTTAATGCCTCGTGACTGGAGCCTAGAGAGTAGGAGACGGTGGTCAACCGTGTCGAAAGCTGCAGAAAGGTCGAGAAGAATGAGCAGAGAGTGGTCACCGTTACGTTTTGCTGTAAGAAGGTCATTGGTCACTTTGATAAGTGCAGTTTCAGTCGAATGTAGGGGGCTGAAGCTGCACTGTGAAGTGTCTAGGGGGGAGTGAGTGGAGAGGTAACAGGTAAGGCGTGAGTAGACTAGGCGCTCCAAAAGTTTAGAGATGAAGGGGAGATTGGAGACTGGGCTGTAGTTGTTTGTGCAGGATGGGTCGAGAGCAGGTTTCTTTAGTAATGGAGTAACGATGGAGTGTTTGAAGGAGGATGGGAAAATGCCAGAGGACAAGGAAAGATTAAAGATTGTAGTTAGGTGAGTTGTGACAACTGGAGAGAGAGACTGGAGGAGATGTGAGGGGATGGGGTCAGTAGTGCATGTAATCGGATGAGAGGAAGAGAGGAGTCTGGAGACCTCTTCTTCTGTGATGGGATCAAATATGGAAAGTGAGCCAGGGGAAATGCAGGAAGGGATGGGAGTCACAGCACTTGGTGGTTGGTAGCACTTGGTGATTGGGAGGCCACATCATCAGCACAAATGTCTGTGATACGGGCTTGCACTTTTGGCCTGAGGAGGGAGTGAAAAGTGTCAAAAAGTTTCTTGGGGTTGTTGGCTAGTGAGGAGATCAGGGTGGTGAAGTAGGTCTGTTTGGTGAGGTGAAGGGCAGCGTTATAGGTTCTTAGCATAAATTTGAAGTGGATGAAGTCTTCTGGTGTGCGGGTTTTTCTCCATAGGCGTTCAGCGCTCCTAGAGCATTGCTGGAGTTGAGTTTGCGATGTGAGCCAGGGCTGTTTTACTCTGTGTTTGGAGGTTCTGAGGGTGAGGGGCGCTACTTGGTCAAGGGTGCTTCTAAGAGTGTGGTTGTAGTGATGAACAGCCAGATCAGGACAGGAAAAAGAGGAGATTGGTGACAGTGATGAGTGTAGGGAGTCTGAAAGTGTCTGAGGGTTAATGGCTTGTAGATTTCTGAATGTGTGGTAAGTAGGAGTGTGCTGGGTAGGGCGAGGATTTGTGAGCGTGAAGGAGAGAATGTTGTGGTCAGAGAGTGGAAGTGATGAGTTATTTAGGTGGGAGATTGAACAGAGCCGGACAAAGACCAGGTCAAGGGTGTTACCGTCCTTGTGTGTCTCAGAGGTTGAAAGCTGTGAGAGGCCTAGAGAAGTGGTTAGTGATAGAAGCTGGGATGCAGATGTGGAAGGGGGGCTGTTAATGGGGATGTTGAAGTCTCCAAGGATAAGGGTTGGTAGTTCTGCGGACATGAAGTGCGGCAGCCAGGCTGAGAAGTGGTCAAGGAACTGGGTGGGCGAGCCTGGGGGCCGATATATGACTGCTACTCTGAGAGAGAGGGGACGGAAGAGCCTGATGGTGTGGACCTCAAAAGAAGGGAATTAGAGTGATGGAATTGGGGGGGATAACCTGGAAGGTGCAATGTGGGGACAAGAGTAAGCCGACTCCACCACCATGTCTGTTTGTGGGTCTCGGGGAATGGGATAATTGTAAGCCACCAAAGGAAATGGCAGCAGGGGAGACCGTGTCGGAATCCTGAATCCAGGTTTCAGTGAGGGCCAACAGATTAAGAGAGTTGGTCAGAAAGTAGTTGTGCAGGAAGGGAAGCTTGTTACGTACAGACCATTGATTCCAGAGGGCATAATTAAAAGAAGGAGATTAGGGAATGCAAGTAATATTAATAATATTATTATGGTTTCGATATGAGGTAGGTTAGGGGTTGAGGTTGAGGGATGGTTGACCAGGGTTGGGGGGAGACGTCCCCTGAAATCAGTAGGAGTAGGAAGATAAAGTAGTTGTTGGAATTGTAAGTAGTTTTTTTCTGCGATGTTTGGGCAAGATGGGCTGAGGATTTTCAGGAAGGTGAGGAATGCATGGGAGCTGTACATGGGGAGGGAAGTATAGAGTGGCTGATGTGTATGAGTGGTGATGGAGTGTGTATGGGGCAGTGAATGTGGATGGCAAGGGAACACAGGAAGATAGAAATAAAGCACATGGTTAAAAGAGAAAGCAAAGTGTGGGTTACCTGATTCTTGCCCTGATTAACTGCCATGGATAACTGCCGTTTGCATGATGCTTAACTTCTGTGATGCTTTGCTTATGGGATGCTTGCGTGCAGCAACCCACACTGGGAGTACAAAATGAATAATGTGAAGTGGATTTTCCTGGGCCCACCCAGTACCTGGGTTCAAAGGCTTATTGGGGTGCATATGACTTGGTAGCAGGGCAGGCCTTGCATTCAATGCAACATTTTTTATGGAAGCCCTCCTGGACATCTCGTGAAAGGGTTATCGGGGTGCGTCTTAATTCTTGGCAGCCATCCACTCACAGCATAGGTTATAAAAGTTTAGGAGACCCACTGTTTAATAATGACCCTTTAAGCAGATTAATGTTGCCTGATGCCCCTTTAAAAAATAGGCTCTGTGACTTTAAGAGTCCCTCCTTCATAAATTAAACAAGATGTGTCTGCTTATGTGTCACACACTACATGGCCAGCTAGGGTTGTTAAATGTTACAATGACATTTCCAAGTGAATGCATTTGTTTTGGTTGAAAGCAATATTAAAGTTGAAAAACACTTCAAAAACGCTGAGTCTGAACATAGCCCAAATGGTGGAGGAACATTTTGGTCTGGGGTTAATTATTTTACCTTATATACAAGTCATTATCCTGGAAAGGATGTACCTTTACATATTTCCCAGCAAAATCCGTTTTGATTTCATTTTGGTATGTTTTTTGGTTCACCTGTAAAAATGGCATGAAACTCTGACAACATTGTTTAAAGCTATGAGCTAGGAGTCAGGAATGCTTCCAGGGGCGATCCCCATGATGTCCCCGTGTCATTTGAGCAGTGATTCCATCATTTTCAGATGTATTTAGACCTTAAAAGGACCCCGGGGGGATCGTGGCAAAAATGCTTGAGTCTCCCATAGACTTACATTGGGCCCATTGTTCTGTCCGAGTACCCAAGTATTCCAATTTGCTCGACCCGAGCAACGAGCACCCGAGCATTGTAGTGCTCGCCCGTCACTAATAAGGAACTGTGATTTTACCACCTTGCCCGTTGTAGTCTCCATCTGCTAGGTTGGCTGTAGTGGAAGAGGTGTCGGTCCCCACTATACTAATTCTACTTTATTGCAATTGATGCCACTTTGTTGGTGTCTACCACTAATTTTTGTAAATTTTCTGACAATAGTAGTCTACAAAATTTATATGATATTTGTGCCACTTGAGTGTGGCTGAGTATGAAAGCAGGTTGAGCTGTTACATGTTGTATCAGGGCTCCCAGCACAAGATGCCTACACCCCAACTTACTCTGACGTTCAACTGAACGCTGTAAATGCTGTCCCAGACCCCGATACATCATGCCTGGCTAATTGCTGCAGTGCCATGTTACAATTTGTACTGTGGGTGAATAGAGGCCACTTTCCGGATGTCTGTTCCTCATTTGATGTGTTTTTGCAGCATTTGGAGCCATTAGAAGGTGTTGTACATGCATGTCTTTTTGCCTCCCATTGTGCTGAGTGGCATTCGGCTATGTTCGGTGAATAATCGATGAATTAATCAGCGAATATTGCAAATTTGGCGATTGTAATCTGAACTGAACATTGAAATATTCGCTCATATCTAGTAGTACTCATTAGCTGACGCCTAACTGGCAGTAACATTTTGACCGCCAGTCACAGCTGCTGGCTCTGACACCATTCTTTATGTGAAAGCATGGGAACCGCAGCACTGTGACCAGCAGTAACATCAGTACTTTTATATTGCATTTTGTTCTGTTTGTGAGACAGAGTAAACAAAAAGATAACAATTCTGTCAGTTTTTTATTCGTTTTTTTATGGAGATCATTGTGTGGGATAAATGATGTCATACACCATATGCACCAGACCATCAAACTCACCAATTTTGGGGAGGAAAATAGAAAAAAATTTTTTTCTAAAATGGAGGTCTATCTTATTGTCAGGTATCTTACATGGGGTGCGTCGGTGGTGGAATGGGGTCACAAGAGGCATGGTCCCTTCCTCTTCCTCAGGAAGCCAGTGGCAGCAGAAATGGAGTAATTCTGCGGGCCCTGGGTGGGAGAAGTGGATGCCCCAGTTGTGCGATGCCACGAGCCCGGTGTCAGTGGTATGGCAGAGTGGAGTGCATTGCTTTACTGGCGGCCATTTACTTCTGCGGCTACCGGCCTCCTGTGATTATCCTCCACCACTGTCGCAACCCCCCGGTAAGCTACATTTGGACTATAAGACACAATTCTCATTTCCTCCCCAAATTTGGGGTGAAAAAACTGTGTCTTATAGTCTGAAAAATACGGTAGCGATAGTCAATGAAATTATGTGACCTATTTTTTTTACATGTTTTTATTGGTTTTAACATACTGAATTAACTGTGAATATGTTTTTGATAAAGGATTTTTGTTGGCACCACTTTGAATTTCACACAGGGTCATAACTTGTCTAAACCCAACCCTGGATACAGAAGTGGAGACTGGCCTCCAGTAAAAGCTTACAAAAACTATTCAGGATTTGTTAATACTGGAAGAAATTAGCAAAGTAAAACTAAATTAATTTTATTGTACAGAGAACAATAGTTTTGTTAGCCAAATGAGATCTCAATTCTTGGCTCTATTCTTTTGAACATAATAAGCATACAATTAACTTAGAGAACACAGTGATCATAGCTTCTGTTCCTGCTTAATGGTAGCCAATATAACAATTGTGAAAAATAAAATTTTTAGAAGAAAAATATAATGGTTATTATACATTTACCTCTGACAAATACGAAAAGTTTTTATACTAGAATAAGAACATAGCTGTACACTTATGCTGGAGCCATATTTTTGGGATGATTTCAGGTTACACAGCTGGCATCTGCCTGTAATAGCATGTAATAGCAGCCACAGGAGTTTGCGCCAATCACTACTCTTTAAAGGGAATCTGTCACCCTAAATTGGCGGGATATTTAAATGATGGCAGTCAGGTCAGATGGGCGGTGTTTTGGGTACTTGCCTTAACATGTTGTTCGCCGCTGTCTCCATTATTTCTGGGAATTGTAGTCGTTGCCCTCCATATAACGCGCCTGCACATTGCAATCTTGAATTGCGCACGCGCAGTATGCTTTGCCCGCAGATTGCAATGCGCAGACGCGTTATATAGAAGGCAACGACTACAATTCCCAGAAATAATGGAGACAGTGGCGAACAACATGTTAAGGCAAGTACCCAAAACACCGCCCATCTGACCTGACTGCTATCATTTAAATATCCCGCCAATTTAGGGTGACAGATTCCCTTTAACCATTTATATGTCATTGGTCAATCATTGCAATATTTAAATGAAGTGCATGAACATCAGCTCCCATCGAACCCTACAACATGATAGCCAAGTGCTAATGAGGTACCAGGTAGCTGCTAAAAGCCCATGCAGTAAGTCTGCCATCTTGGTATTCCTGTAAAGACCAACATCAGGGTCTCAGAAAACAGTGACAAAAAATCAATAAGGTATATGGTAAGGTGCCATTCAAAACTACAAGTTAACCTGCAAAAAAGGGCCTCATGCAGATAGGTTGATGGAAAAATAAAAAGTTATAGCTCTTGGCAGAAGGGAAGAATAAAATAATGTACCAAAAACAAAGGAAATTGCCTAAAAGAGGTGTTGTGAATGGACTTGAAATGAGTTCTGAGCAGAGGCTCCCTCTGGTGGTTACAAGCGGTACTGGACTGTCCAGTGAAGATTGTGAGGATTGGGAATCAGGTGTTACTGACTGGTCTTATATAAGGGAGTCGCCTTCCCATCAGGGTTGCCGGTGATCAATTGTTCTGGTCTCAATCCTTGATTCCTGTTTCCTTTGTAGCCTGCTGTGTCGTGTCTGCATCTCCTGCTAACAGATAAGACATTTTCTTCTTTTTGTTTTTGTGCTTGATTTTTGCATTTTGTCCTGCACTTCTGTGGGGGCCTTCAGGGTCCCTTCCGGGGGCTTTTGCCCTCTCAGTTTAGTTCAGCCACTGATGTTTGTACATTTGCTTTTTCCAGGTTTTTCAGTGGCTGCTGTTTTGATTTTGTTACACCAGAGAACTAATTTAGGTGGTAGAGGTCGTGTGATCTCAGGTGTTTTTGAAATTAGTAGAGTTGGTGCTTTTCAGGGTTTTTTGGGATTGCAGTAAGTGCCCTTCCTATCCTTTTCTATTTAGGTAGTTTGGGCCCCAACGTTTGCTCATACTATTTTCTGTCTGTGTCAGTATTTCTTCTTGTCTAACCGCCATTACATGTTTGGGGGCTTTCTATGTTCTTTGGGGATCTGCTCCGGGCAGATAGCTTTCCTCTTTCTATCTTTAGGTGTAGTTAGTTTCTCAGGCTGTGACGAGGCGTCTAGGACCAACGTAGGAACGCTCCACGGCTGCCTCTAGTTGTGGTGGTTAGTCAGGGTACTGCAATCTCATAGATTCCAACTGCTCTGGTGTATTGCCTTTTTTACCTGCACTCCTCAGCTACCGAAATATAACAGTATCACCGGCCTAAAAATTGAAAATTGTATGGTACTCACAGAAAGGAAAAAATATTGTGAAAGAAAAAAGGTTGTCAGAGTTGTCAGAGATATTTTTCGGTTTGTTGCATTTTTTTTTTCCCTCTGTATCTCTGGGTGCTGGGGAGGATTTTTTCTCTCAATGGAGTTTGCACAGTTGTCTGGCAGTGTGGATCAGCTTGCCACTGAGGTTCAGAGTATTGCTACCTATCTTGCTAGGTTGCCTGTTGTGGAACCTAGGATTCCCATGCCAGATTTGTTTTTGGGGGATCGAGCCAAGTTTCTGAATTTCAAAAATAATTGTAAATTGTTTTTTGCCTTAAAATCTAAGTCCTCAGGGAACGCAGCGCAGCAGGTTCAAATTGTCATCTCTCTCCTGCGCGGCGATCCTCAGGATTGGGCTTTTTCCCTGACACCTGGGGATCCTGTTTTGAATGATGTTGATGCATTTTTTCAGGCCTTGGGGTTATTGTACGATAAGCCTAATGTCACTGATCAAGCTGAAAAAGCCTTGTTGGCATTAAATCAGGGGCTTGATGACGCTGAGTTATACTGTCAGAGATTCCGTAGGTGGGCAGTCCTGACCAAATGGAATGACGACGCTTTGGCAGCCCTTTTTCGGAAGGGTCTGTCAGATAATGTAAAGGATGTTATGGTGGGATTCCCTGTCCCCTCTGGTCTCAATGATTCTATGTCATTAGCGATTCAAATTGACAGACGTTTGCGTGAGCGGAGAAGTATGCGTGGAATAGTGTTGCCTTGTGAACCTGCTTCTGAATCCATGCAGTGTGATAGAGTGGTTTCTGGGGCACAGCGTCATGAGTTTCGAAAGCGCAATGGGTTATGTTTCTACTGTGGTGATGCCTCTCATGCTATTTCAGTCTGCCATAAGCGGGGAAGACGTTTTGCACGCTCAGTTGTCTTGGGTAGTGTTCAGACTAAGTTTTTATTAACTGTTACTCTGATATGCTCTCTGTCCTCATTTTCTGCTCAGGCTTTCGTTGATTCGGGAGCAGCTATTAACCTGATGGATTTTGATTTTGCTAAACGTTGCGGGTTTCCCTTGATACCCCTACGGAAGTCTATTCCCCTACTGGGGATCGATTCTACCCCTTTGGCTGAGAATAAACCTCAGTTCTCTACTCAGGTGATAATGAGGGTTAAACCTGATCATCAGGAGAGTTGCAAATTTTTGGTTCTGTATAATCTGCATGACATTATTGTACTGGGTTTCCCTTGGTTACAGTCTCATAATCCTGTTTTGGATTGGAAATCTGTGTCTGTAACCAGTTGGGGCTGCCAATGTGTTAATACCAACACTACTGTTTTTTCTGCCTCCCCCAGGCTCAGGATGTTCCTGACTTTTTGATTGATTTTTCTGATGTGTTTAGCGAAAGTAAATCTGCATCCTTGCCTCCCCATAGGAGCTATGACTGGCTATTGAATTAGTGCCTGGTAGTAAATTCCCTAGAGGTCGCCTTTTTAACTTGTCTGTACCTGAACATGACGCTATGCGGTCTTATATCAAGGAGTCATTGGAGAAGGGTCATATCAGACCATCCTCTTCACCTTTAGGTGCCGGTTTTTCTTTGTGGCCAAAAAGGATGGTTCATTAAGGCCGTGTATTGATTATCGTCTTTTGAACAATATTACTGTGAAATATCAATATCCGTTACCCTTGATTTCTGACCTGTTTTCCAGGGTGAAAAACGCTACTTGGTTTACCAAGCTTGACCTCAGGGGGGCATATAACCTTATTCGCATTAAGCACGGGATGAATGGAAGACGGCATTTAATACCCCTGAGGGGCATTTTGAGTACCTTGTGATGCCCTTTGGGCTCACTAATGCTCCTTCTGTCTTCCAGTCCTTCATGAATGACATTTTCAGGGATTTTGTGGATAAATTTCTGATTGTTTATTTGGATGATATCTTGATTTTTTCCAATGACTGGGACTCTCATGTGAAACATGTTCGAACTGTATTCCAGATTTTGAGAGAGAATGCTCTGTATGTGAAGGGATCAAAGTGTCTTTTTGGCGTACAGAGGATCTCATTTTTGGGATTCATTTTGTCCCCATCTGTTATTGAAATGGACCCGGTCAAGGTTCAGGCCATCTGTGATTGGGTCCAACCTACTTCATTAAAGGCTCTTCAAAGATTTTTGGGTTTTGCCAATTTTTATCGTAAATTTATTGGTAATTTCTCGGTTATTGTTAAACCATTAACTGATTTGACCAAAAAGGGTTCTGATGTGGTGAATTGGCCTCCTGAGGCAGTCTCTGCATTTCAGGAACTTAAGCAGAGATTCACTTCTGCTCCTGTTCTACGGCAGCCTGATGTTTCTCTGCCATTTCAGGTGGAGGTTGATGCCTCTGAAATTGGGGCAGGTGCGTTTTGTCCCAAAGAGATCCAGAGACCTCTAAAAGTAACCCTTGTGCCTTTTTCTCTCGAAAATTTTCTCCTACTGAACGTAATTATGACGTGGGTAATCGGGAGTTATTGGTCATGAAGTGGGCTTTTGAAGAGTGGAGACATTGGCTGGAGGGAGCCAAACATCAGGTGGTGGTCCTTATGGACCATAAGAATCTGGTTTATCTGGAATCTGCCAAGCGATTTAATCCTAGACAGGCCAGGTGGTCCTTGTTTTTCACACGTTTTAATTTTGTGGTTTCCTTTCTTCCTGGCACTAAGAATGTTAAGGCGGATGCCCTCTCAAGGAGTTTCCTTGCGGACTCTCCTGAGTTATCTGATCCTTCTGTTATTTTGAAAGAAGGTGTAGTTCTTTCCGCCATCTCGCCCAACTTGAGACTGGCTCTGGAGGGGTGTCAGGAGGATAGGCCCGAGCGCTGCCTGTTGGGAAATTGTTTGTCCCGGACCAGTGGAAAAAGAGTGTGATGTCTGAGATTCATTGTTCCGCGTTGGCCGATCATCCCGGAATTTTTGGTACTAGAGACTTGGTTAGTCGGTCCTTTTGGTGGCCTACCTTGTCTCGTGATGTCAGGGAATTTGTGCAGTCCTGCGGGACTTGCTTTCGCTCCAAGCCTTGCTCTCGCTCTAGTGGTTTGTTGATGCCATTGCCTGTGCCCAAGAGACCATGGACCCATATCTCTATGGATTTCATTTCCGACCTCCCTGTTTCTCAGAGAATGACCGTCATCTGGGTGATTTGTGATAGGTTTTCCAAGATGATACATCTTGTGCCATTACCTAAGTTGCCTTCCTCCTCTGAATTGGTACCTTTGTTCCTTCAGCACGTGGTTCGTTTACACGGCATTCCTGAGAACATTGTGTCTGACAGAGGAGTCCAGTTTGTTTCCAGATTTTGGAGGACCTTTTGTTCTAAACTTGGTGTTCAATTGTCTTTCTCCTCGGCGTTTCATCCTCAGACCAATGGTCAAACTCAGAGAACAAACCAGACATTGGAGACTTATCTAAGATGCTTTGTGTCTGCTGATCAGGATGACTGGGTCTCTTTTTTGCCTTTGGCTGAGTTTGCTCTTAATAATAGGGCTAGCTCTGCCACTTTGATGTCTCCATTTTTCTGTAATTCTGGGTTTCATCCTCGAATTTCTTCAGGACAGACGGAGTCTTCTGTCTGTCCAGGTGTTGACTCTGTTGTGAGCGTATGCAACAGATTTGGGACCAGGTAGTGGAGAGGTTGTCCCTCTCTCAGGAGAGGGCCCAGCGGTTTGCTAACCGGCATAGGACTGATGGTCCTCGGTTTAAAGTGGGGGACTTGGTCTGGTTGTCCTCAAAAAATATTCCTATGAGAGTGGCATCTCCTAAATTTAAGCCTAGGTTCATTGGACCTTATAAGATCATGGAGATTCTTAATCCTGTTTCTTTTCGCTTGCTTCTTCCAGGGACATTTAAGATCCATAACGTGTTCCACAAGTCCTTGTTGAAGAGGTTTGTTGAGCCAGTGGTTCCTACTGCTTTGCCTCCTGACCCTGTTCTGGTTGAGGGCAATATGGAGTTTGTGGTTGAGAAAATATTGAATTCTCGTTTTTCTAGACGGAAACTCCAGTATTTGGTTAAGTGGAGAGGTTATAGTCAGGAAGACAATTCTTGGGTGTTTGCTTCGGACATCCATGCTAGGAGACTCATCCGTGCGTATCATAGAACTCATCCTGACCGACCTGGTTGCTCAAGTGAGGGTTCGGTGACCCCTCCTCAAGGGGGGGTACTGTTGTGAATGGACTTGAAATGAGTTCAGAGCAGAGGCTCCCTCTGGTGGTTACAAGCGGTACTGGACTGTCCAGTGAAGATTGTGAGGATTGGGAATCAGGTGTTACTGACTGGTCTTATATAAGGGAGTCGCCTTCCCATCAGGGTTGCCGGTGATCAATTGTTCTGGTCTCAATCCTTGATTCCTGTTTCCTTTGTAGCCTGCTGTGTCGTGTCTGCATCTCCTGCTAAGGCTAAGTGCACACGTTCAGGAATATTTGCGGTTTTTTTTGCAATTTTCCGCGGTAAAAACGCGAAAAAAACGCAAGCATTAAGCATCCTATACATGTTAATTGATTCCGCATGTTTTGGCCACATGTTGCGTTTTTTTCCGCGAAAAAAACGCTTCGCGGAAAAAATATGTTCATTAATTTTGCGGAATGTAAGTGGTTCATGTGCAGTGGTACCCAGGGTCTGGAGGAGAGGAGACTCTCCTCCAGGCCCTGGGTACCATATCCCTGGTAAAACAATAATTAAAATAATAAATAATGATATTCTCACCTTCCGGCGGCCCCCGCAGCTTTCCCGCCTTCAGCGACGCTCCCGGCAACTCCCGGTCCCAAGAGTCCTTTGCGAGAATCACCTAGATGGCGTAGCGGTCTCACGAGATGCTACGTCATCGGGGTGATTTGTCGCAATGCATCCTCTATTTTTTTTATTATTTTTACATTAGATCTTTTTACTATTGATGCGGCATAGGCGGCATCAATAGTAAAAAGTTGGTCACACGTGTCAAACACTATGTTTGACTCGTGTGACCAACATGTCAATCAGTTTTCCAAGCAATGCTACAGATCGCTAGGAAAACGCTAGCATTCTGCAAGCTAATTACGCTTGCAAAACGCTATTATTCTGGTGGGAATACGCTTACAAAAAACGTGCGTATTTCCCACGGGAGAAGTGCGGGATTGCCGCGGAAATTTCCGCGGCAATTCCGCAACGTGTGAACTTAGCCTAACAGATAAGACATTTTCTTCTTTTTGTTTTTGTGCTTGATTTTTGCATTTTGTCCTGCACTTCTGTGGGGGCCTTCAGGGTCCCTTCCGGGGGCTTTTGCCCTCTCAGTTTAGTTCAGCCACTGATGTTTGTACATTTGCTTTTTCCAGGTTTTTCAGTGGCTGCTGTTTTGATTTTGTTACACAGGAGAACTAATTTAGGTGGTAGAGGTCGTGTGATCTCAGGTGTTTTTGAAATTAGTAGAGTTGGTGCTTTTCAGGGTTTTTTGGGATTGCAGTAAGTGCCCTTCCTATCCTTTTCTATTTAGGTAGTTTGGGCCCCAACGTTTGCTCATACTATTTTCTGTCTGTGTCAGTATTTCTTCTTGTCTAACCGCCATTACATGTTTGGGGGCTTTCTATGTTCTTTGGGGATCTGCTCCGGGGCAGATAGCTTTCCTTTTTCTATCTTTAGGTGTAGTTAGTTTCTCAGGCTGTGACGAGGCGTCTAGGACCAACGTAGGAACGCTCCACGGCTGCCTCTAGTTGTGGTGGTTAGTCAGGGTACTGCAATCTCATAGATTCCAACTGCTCTGGTGTATTGCCTTTTTTACCTGCACTCCTCAGCTACCGAAACATAACAAAGAGGTCTTTTAACGTTAACCTCCCCCAATTGCCACTGCTCAACTGATTTCAGAACTATTTTTCTATTTCTTCTGTGTCACGCCATTCTAAAGTTATGCTTCAGAAAAATTAAAATGCCTATATTCCCTTAAACCAATTGTGCATATACAACATAACTTCTCTGTGGGCATTTGCTGTTTCACTTGTGACATTGTCTTTCTTATCAGAACATAACCGGGTCCACAAGGAAGTTCTATAGTACACACCTAGTTGGATGATGAGAAACTTTGGACCTTTATTACAAAGTGGCATCATTTTGGAATATAGGGCAACAGAAGAGAAAAGGAATACTGTTAAAGAATAATTGAAACAGATGCAATTGCAGGAGCTACTTAATTAAAGTAAAAAACAACTCCAGTGAAAGGTTCTGTTTAATAGGATTAACTAAAATAATTATTCTTAACATTTTTAAGTATACAAGCAGTTCAATGTGTGGTAAATGACCCACACCACCCTAAGGAAAAAAAATAATCCTGTTTCCATTACAGAATCACATTGTAAGATACAGTGACATTTAGTAACTGGTTTTACAAAGTATGAAAAAATATTAAAAAATAACTTTATTGGGGTTGTTCAATACTTGGGCAATGCTTCCTAGTTGCTATAAAATAAAATAAAAATGGAGTATACACTGGTATTGGTATTGGCATTATTCTAGCGATGTTGACACTTGATATCCTGTCTCATGTAACGTTCTTATGCCATGTGAGTCCTGTAACCAATCAGTGGCTGCATCACTCTCACTTCCTGCAACTCTTACTTATAGCAGAATCCTTGTGGAAAAGACATTGCCTTTCTTATCTATTTTGCATGGTACTTTTCTTGGTATCTCTAAAAAAATGTTGTACAATCAAATTGTGGGTTGTGCAGCGAGCCTGTGCTACTTTGCCTAAAGGGTATGCCACACTGAACAATATCGTTAACGGGATCGCTAAAAAACGTCACTATTTAGCGATCCCGTTAGCGATGTTGTTCAGTGCGGCAGCTTCCAGCGACGAGCTTCCTGCTGTGATCTCGCTCGTCGCTGGAATCGTTCCGGACCCTATTTTCTCGTCGGCGCTCCCGCTGGGTAAGTATATATCGCTAGTGTGGCACCTTTTCTTAGCGATTTAGCGGTACTTTTGTACCGCTAAAGTCGTTAAGAAGATCGCTAACGGCGATAGCGTCGTTAACTATATCGCTAAATGTGGCCGCACTTAGCGATATAGAAACAATCCCGCTAGCGATCGCATTAGTATGCGTCGTTATTGTGATCGCTAGCGGGATTGTTTAGTGTGGCAGTACCTTAACTCCATGGCAGACATGATCTATCTGGCATTGATTGTCGCTTACTAGGTTGCCTGATTGTAATTGAGTAGGAGTCACAGAGTCTGACATTTGTGAGTGAGGATCACGAGTTGTCTCGAAGTGGAGGAAGTGCATTAACATCACCATAGATGTATCACATCACCATGAGTGAAAAACGAACCCGTGGTTGTTCTGGCTTTTTAAAGAAAAGTCTGGTTCGGAACCTGATCTTGACCCCGGACTCAGAAGCCTATATAAGTCAATAGGGAATGGAACTTCAGTACTGTAAAATGGCTGTAAGAGAAGTCCATGTTCGGGGTCCATGCCCGAACAGTAGGTGTTCAGTACGAACCACAAACTTTACTGTTCATGTTCCCCAATCTCTAATAGAAAACACACCGATGCAGAAAATATATTTCTTTGGCCTACAAATGGCAATGAGATGGCTAATGACAATTATTTATTTCGCAGAATAATAGAAACAGACATTGTAAATAGAAATTTTTTCTTTGGCTTATGAATCGCAATAAGATGGCTGATGCCTATTATTTATTTACTATACTAAGCATATTTCTTTGGCCTATAAATCGCAACTTGATAGCTGATGCCAAATATTTTTTTGTAACACTACTAGAAAACATTCAGCGGTATTGAAAAATTACCGTATTTTTTGGATTAGAAGGTGCAATTTTTTCCCCAAAATTTTTTGGGGAAAATGGGGGTGTGTCTTATATTCCGAATGTAGCTTACCAGCTGCGGAGGATGCGGGTCACTGCTTCATGAAGCTTCTGGCAGTGGTGGAAGGAGTGGGACGATGTCGGGGGGCTGTTCAGAGGTGGTGCTTAGTGTTGCAGCGGCTCCGATGCCATTTTGTGAAACTCCAAAGCTCCCGCACTTTCCATGCTTTTCAATGTGGTGGACTCAGAGAAAATGTCCGCTGGAGGAGGTACATGCACAAATTGAGATCTCAGCACTGAGATCTCGGCTCCTGAGATTTCAATTGTGCATGCATCATCTCTGATGGCCATTTTCCTGAAGTCCACAGCATTTAAAGGCATAGAAGGTGCAGAGCTCCGGGCTTTCAGAAAATGTAAGCAGAGCACTCACACCACCGCACGCAACATCCTACCAGCCTGGGTTCAGCAGCATTGCCCCACTCCTATCTCCGACAAACATCACCTCCTACCAGCTTGTGGCCCACAACATCTGCATCTGCCGCCAGTCTCCTGCAGCAGCGACCCTGCCTCCTTGGACCCTGCTCCACTGCCACCGTCCCCCAGGTAAGCTACTTTAAAAACGGATTATAAGATGCACCACCATGTTGCTAAAAGTATTTTCCCTATTTTCCTTCCCAAAAATTGGGGTGCATTTTACAATCTGGTGCATCTTATAATAAGCAAAATATGGTTTTGCTTTGGCCTATAAATAGCAATGAGATGGCTGATACCAATTATTTGTTTGCAGCACTACTAGAAAAACACACAGTGGTCCTGAAAAATTATTTATTTAGCCTATAAATGGCAACAAGATGGCTGCTGCCAATGATAATTTTTGCAACACTTCTGGAAAACACACATCAGTACAGAAAATGTATGTACTTGGTCTAGAATTGGTAATGAGATGGCTGATGCCAATTATTTATTTCCCAGACTACTAGAAAACATGCAGCGGCTTAAAGGCACAGTACTCCACAGGCAGGCGAGGCAGAGTACACACAGCTGCAGCCTTTCAACAAGCTTTATTATTCATCCGAACAAAAACAGGAAAACTGACATATATTAAAAAGTCCATGTTCAGGGTTTGGAAACAGACAATAGGTGTCCTGTTTGGACAGTGAACTTTACTGTTCAGGTTTGCTCATTCCTACTCACCACCAGTAAAAAAATTTTGGTTGTTTATTGTCAACTACACCATGTTCCAAATTATTATGCAAATGATATTTTTCGCTGATTTTCCTAATTGATTGGTGCAAATGACAGTCAGTCTAAAAAAAGTCATCACCCGTTAGAGTATACATTGAATTTTATTGAAGAAACTTCCCAGTGATAACAGTATAATTTCCAAAATGTACTGTTCCAAATTATTAGTCACAGTACTGTAGGATCGTTACTTCCAATAGGTGGCGCCATAGAGTTCAAGTCCTCTTTTTATCTGAAGAGGCAATTTGTATAGGCACAGTGGAATTTCTAAACATTTGATATGTTTTAATGAACTGAAAATGCTCATTTGTGGAATTTGCAGCATTAGGAGGTCACATTCACTGAACAAAAAAGCAATTTAACACCAAAACATCCTAACAGGCCAAGTTACATGTTAACATAGGAACCGTTCTTTGTTATCACCTTCACAATTCTTGCATCCATTGAACTTGTGTTAAGGGCCTTCGGAACGCACCTAATAGATATTAAGGAGAGGTGCGTTCGCAGCCTGGGGTCCACCGTGCAGGCAGAGCCTGCTGCTAGTAAGATGGCGCAAATAGGCAGTATGAGCGAACTCTGTTATCCCGCAGAGTCGCAGATGTAAAGGCCGTAGCACTATATGGCAGTATGGGTGAACTCTGTTATTCCACACAGTCGCTAACTAAAATGCTGTAGCGCTATATGGCGATACAAGCGGACTCTGTTAATTCACAGAGCCGCTGTGACAAAGACTGTGTCCTGTTAGACTCACAGGGGACACAGATGACTACTAAACGGATTGCAGTCTGTGGTCATGCAATCAGAAAACAAGTATTAATCGGAGTAGCCGGTGTTCTAATGCCGTTTTCAGCCGAGCCCTGAACACATTGTAAGGTTTCACTCACTCGGCTGCTTCAGAGGTAATCAGGAGACATTTTTCTTATCCAAAAAATCATCAGGTTTATTACATCATAAACCTCACAGTCACAGGCAATGCAAATCTTCAGTACTTCGGCTCCTGCCTGGAGCCTCACTCCTCTGACACAGAGACCTCTCTGTAATGTCCCGCCGGGACACATGGAAGTCTGTCCACGCTGGTAGACTCCCACACACTCTCTCCAGATACAGAGACCTCTCTGTAATGTCCCACATGGAAGTCTGTCCACACTGGCAGACTCCCACATCACTCTCTCCGGTGCCAAACACACTTCTGTTACATAGGTGTAACCCCACCCACAGATGAGGTCAGGATCACATGGTTAGGTCACCTGGTCATGACCTCATCACAGGTCCTTCAGATACACACCATTACATACAGGTTTTATCCCGGGTATTCAGACACATAGCCCTTGGGTGGGTTTGTAGGTGACTGGACCCGCCCAGCTCTCCAAGTCACCTGGAAGCCTCCCAATGTATAGCACAACTCAGCAGTAGATCTGCTGAACCAAAACATATCCAGGCTTCCATCACAGGGCCACCCACCTCTGTGATACATACCGTCCATCCATCACATGCTTCCATGCATATCCCGAGGGCCATACACAGTGCTCCCTAGCTGTATCAGGGGTCATTACACCACATACCTCCCCCCTCTGTTCAAACTTGTGGGTTGAACACTTGTTACCCGACCAGAGAACCTTCTCGGCCATCTCTGCCAGTCACACCATCTCTCTAAGTCGGGCCCTGCTACTGATCTCTTTTGTAGGCGTCTGTCCGCCGACTCTGTCACATCTGTTGCTGACTCCCCCCTGTCAGACCACCCGCATCCCCAGCGGTCAGTACGGCGTCGCAATTCCCTTGCACCCATACGTCCTGTCTGGTCTGAGTCCTTGTTATTTCGTCCACTACAGGTTCTCCTGCTTAGGTTACTCATCACTGAGCTAACTGAGGCATTACTACTTCTACCTCTTCCATCAGGCGACCTATTTCCTGTATTAGCTCCAGCTTGAGTACTTGTAGTCTTAAGCGAACCTCTTCGCCTCTCAATACCACGGGTTGAAGGTGGCGGCCATCTTCTTTCCATTTCCTGCAGCTCTCTGTTGACCTGCTCCCTCTCAAGTCGTAGCTGCTCTACTTCTGTCAGGTACGACACATGATACTCCAGGAGCATCCGGATATTTCCAAGGCTCTCCCTGGACCCGATAATGAGGAACGGAACCATCCCATCTTTAGCCACTACCTGGACTTCGTCATCAGCCGGAATCCTGACTCTCGTCATGCCGGACTTATTCACCATCTCCTGCATCACTTTCCCGAGTCTTCCGATGACCTTCTTCACCAGACCTCTGGGCACTTGAATGATGTCTTCCATCAAGCCAAGCTGATTTTGAGTCTTTCTTGCTTGCTCCAGACGTCAAGCGGCTTCTTTATTTCTCAACAGGATCACCTGTTTCGTGCAGAGACAATGTAGGTGCATGTCCCTCAGGATAGCCACCCGCTTCATCGTGACTTCCCTAGTCGACAGTATGACCAACTGTTTCAATTCTGGCACCCAGTTCACACTGCATGCTTCTACTGCCTTTCTAAAGGCCTCATGCACCTCCTCAATGGCACACACTTCTTGCATGTCTTCGGGTATCTCTATTACACACTTGAAAACCGACCCGTCACATTCTTGGACAGACTGTTGGACCTCCTCGTCCTGAGCGTTAGTACAGTTTTCCAAGACATCGCTCTCCCTTGTGTATGCATCTGCATGGCACTTCTGCTGGATTTCTTCTCCCGTGGATTTCTGGAGCTGAGCACTAGTCTCCTCCTTTATCTTGAGCTCTCTGAGAACTCTATCTCGCTCTTCTGCCAAGCCGCGACACTCATCATCCCTCCGGAGAAGCTCCTGCTGATGCTTCTCTTGGGCCTCTCTGAGCACCTCCATATCTTTCCATAGGGCCTTGTTCATACTATGACACGCTGACAGATGATCTCTGAGCTTAGAGACCTCCTTCTCCAGCTCCTCCATTCTGTGCTCAATTATTCGTCTCAGGACCCTTTCCTGCTCGACTGCCTCTTTACACAGCTCTATCTCCTGGTCCTGCTCTCTTTTAGCCAGCACCTGTCGCACCATTACTTCTTTAATTACATTTTCAGATGGGCACTCTTGCCCACGCACACTCTGTCTCTCCAGAGTTCCGCCCGTTCCTGCATCCGCAGTTTCCACTGTCTCACGACTCCCGGTAACTTCAGAGAGCTCCAGCTCTGCCTCCTTATCAAGGACAGTCACCTGACCGGTACCTGACCCTGACTCTTCCTCATCATTTCTCTTCTTAGAGGATGTAGCCTGTCCTGCCTTTCCGCGGCCCCAGCGGCGAGAGGAAGATCGGCCATTTTTACTCGGCTCCACGTTACTGCACTCGCTTTCCCTTGCGGTCGAGTCACAGTCTGGACAGGAGTCACTCTCAGGGCCCCTCCCGTTACCCTCTAACCGGGTGTCCGTTCTAGAGGTCTTAACTACCACATCGTCATGGGTTCTGTTGTCATACATTTCAGAGGACATCATGTCAGTCAGTCGGGCAGACGCATCCTTTCCTCCTGTGTCACCGTCTGACTCATCAGTTTTGGGAGGTGTCACTGTCCCAATGTCTGTCACCCCAACAGTAGAGAGGCCTCCCTCCTGCTGTAAAGGAACTCCCCTGTCCCACAAGCCAGAGAACAGTTTAGAGTCCCGACCTATGACCACTGGACACGACAAATTAGGGATTATAGCGACATCCTGTCCTGCAATGTCCCAGCCTGTCTCAAAGATTACCCTGGCCACTGAATAATCCTTTGTGTCCCCATGGATACAGGTGACCCCGAACTTTCTTCCAGGTATTTGAAACCCGTCAGGTGCAACCCTAACTAGAGTCACCGGACTCCCCGAGTCGACCAGACCCACCACCTCTTCATCGTGTATCTGCAGGGTACACCCCCGTAGTAGTGTGCCGGGTGGAGAGTTCCTAAGGCAGACTGGACACATATAACATATTTGCCCCGGGCAACAGTTTGTCTGCACCTCCCCTTTAACGTTGGGATCCTCCACCCCCTTTTTGCCAACCGCCCCCTTTTGGGACTCCGTCCCCTTTTGGGCCATCATCCCCTTTTGGGTTGCCACCCCATTTTGGGACTCCGCCCCCTTTTGGGCCATCACCCCTCCTTGGGTTATACACCGTGGACTCCCCCACGGCTCTACCAGACCCCAGTTCGCACAGACCCTTATGTCTCTTTGGGCTGGTACTGTTCCTTTAAGAGGTCACCCACTCTGGACCTCTGATGTCCTTATGGTACCTCACCAGCTCTGACTGACACCAGTCCTGCCACAACCCGCCAGCACCTCCGGCTGCCGCGCACCAGCCGCTGCTGCCACTGCAGCTCTTGCTGCTGCAGAACCTCTTGCTGCAACAGTCACTGTAGCTCCTGCTACCACAAGTCTCTGCACGTTGCGCCGTCTTGGCGCTTGTCCCCTTCGTGACCCCACGAGTCACAGCCAGCCGCTTGTCCCCTTCTTGGACTCTGACGAGCCACAGCACACACCTTACATGTGTTCCAGAGAAAAAAAAAACACCAAAAAAACAAACAAAAAAAAAAACAGTTTCTCACTGACCCGTCAGCACAACACAGACTCCTGTCTGTCACACTCTTGGCCACAGAGATTTCCAGACACCTCCTCTCAGAGGCATCCACAAGGACAAAAAACAGTCTTTCACTGACCCGTCAGTACAACACAGACTCCTGTCTGTTACACTCTCAGCCAGAGAGATTTTCCGGACATCTCCTCTCTCAGAGGCATCCCACAGAGGAAAAAAAAACAGTCTTTCACTGACCCATCAGTACAACACAGACTCCTGTCTGTTACACTCTCGGCCAGAGAGATTTTCCGGACACCTCCTCTGAGGTATCCTATCAGCATGCTTTTTCCTCAATTTTCAATGACCCCGGTCAACATAACACAGACTCCTGTCTGTCACCACTGCTTAACAGCTTCTTCAGATACCTCATATCAGAGGCACCACATAAACATAACCACAGTTTATTCGTGACCACTGGTCACACTCACGGTTTTCACAGACCGTCCGTTCCTGATTCCCAGTCCTGCAACATGTGCTCCTTGGGTCGCTGCCAGCATTCCATCCACCAATTGTAAGGTTTCACTCACTCGGCTGCTTCAGAGGTAATCAGGAGACATTTTTCTTATCCAAAAAATCATCAGGTTTATTACATCATAAACCTCACAGTCACAGGCAATGCAAATCTTCAGTACTTCGGCTCCTGCCTGGAGCCTCACTCCTCTGACACAGAGACCTCTCTGTAATGTCCCGCCGGGACACATGGAAGTCTATCCACGCTGGTAGACTCCCACACACTCTCTCCAGACACAGAGACCTCTCTGTAATGTCCCACATGGAAGTCTGTCCACACTGGCAGACTCCCACATCACTCTCTCCGGTGCCAAACACACTTCTGTTACATAGGTGTAACCCCACCCACAGATGAGGTCAGGATCACATGGTTAGGTCACCTGGTCATGACCTCATCACAGGTCCTTCAGATACACACCATTACATACAGGTTTTATCCCGGGTATTCAGACACATAGCCCTTGGGTGGGTTTGTAGGTGACTGGACCCGCCCAGCTCTCCAAGTCACCTGGAAGCCTCCCAATGTATAGCACAACTCAGCAGTAGATCTGCTGAACCAAAACATATCCAGGCTTCCATCACAGGGCCACCCACCTCTGTGATACATACCGTCCATCCATCACATGCTTCCATGCATATCCCGAGGGCCATACACAGTGCCCCCTAGCTGCATCAGGGGTCATTACACCACAACATGCATAGAAAATTTCCTCACTGGAGGTGCCGGTAT
Source organism: Oophaga sylvatica (assembly GCA_033576555.1). Classification (NCBI taxonomy): domain Eukaryota; kingdom Metazoa; phylum Chordata; class Amphibia; order Anura; family Dendrobatidae; genus Oophaga; species Oophaga sylvatica. The sequence goes on along the minus strand of JARQOD010000001.1, from coordinate 111,104,092 downwards.
TCTAGGGGCTTATTTCAGCCGACCTAACCACATGCATACATGGCCACACTGGCGCAAGCACGTAACAGATTTGACACTAGCGCGCTGCCGTGCGGTCATACACACCTTTTATAGTAGCAGCTAAAGGACCTTCCAGAAAGGGACCAATGGGAAAGCTGCTCCAGAACTAATGCAGCCTCAGGACCTTCCTGGAGGACCAATGGGAGTCGCTCAGTACACGACCATGTGACCCCTGATCTCCTATGAGAGATCTTACCCTGAGAATGCTCAGAAGGGAACGCACAAGACTAAGGGTATGCCACACTGAACAATATCGCTAACGGGATCGCTAAAAAACGTCACTATTTAGCGATCCCGTTAGCGATGTTGTTCAGTGCGGCAGCTTCCAGCGACGAGCTTCCTGCTGTGATCTCGCTCGTCGCTGGAATCGCTCCGGACCCTATTTCATCGCTGGCGCTCCCGCTGGGTAAGTATCTTATCGCTGTGTGGCACTTTTCTTAGCGATTTAGCGGTACTTTTGTACCGCTAAAGTCGTTAAGAGATCGCTAACGGCGATAGCGTCGTTAACTATATCGCTAAATGCGGCAGCATTTAGCGATATAGAAACAATCCCGCTAGCGATCTCATTAGTATGCAACGCTAACGAGATCGCTAGCGGGATTGTTTAGTGTGGCAGTACCTTTAGTCCCAACTACATCTGCTTGCCGCTGACCTGCACTGGTTGCAATGGCAGGACCTGGGGAGGCAGCAGTCATCCTCTGCACAGTATTAGACTGGGCGAGATGCTGGGACCGACGTCTCTGCTGAGCAGACTCCACTGTGGCCAGAGACAGATGGGGGACCGCAGCAGGAATGGCTTGAGATTCCCCTCGTGCAGCAGTGGGAACTCGATCCCTAACAATTTGTGAGTTTTTGGGGAGTTTCTTCTTGTATTTCTTTGCATGAAGTCAGAATAGCCTCCCAGAGCTGCTGTTTTGATGTGAACTGCCTCCCACCCTCATAGATCTTTAGCTTGATGATATTCCAAAGGTTCCCTATAGGGTTGAGGTCAGGGGAAGATGGTGGCAACACCATGAGTTTATCTCCTTTTATGCCCATAGCAGGCCAATGAGTCAGAGGTATTCTTTGCAGCATGAGATGGTGCATTATCATGCATGGAGATGATTTTTCGCCTGAAGGCACGTTTCTACTTTTTATACCATGGAAGAAAGTTGTCAGTCAGAAACTCTATACACTTTGCAAATGTCATTTTCACACCTTCAGGAACCTTAAAGGGCCCTACCAGCTGTTTCCCCATGATTCCGGCTCAAATCATGACTCCTCCACCTCCTTGCTGACGTCGCAGCCTTGTTGGGACATGGTGGCCATCCACCAACCATCCACTACTCCATCCATCTGGACCATCCAGGGTTCTTCGACACTCATCAGTAAACAAGACTGTTTGAAAATTAGTCTTCATGTATGTCTGGGCCCACTGCAACCGTTTCTGCTTGTGAGCACTGTTTAGAGGTGGCCGAATTGTAGGTGTATGCACCACAGCAAGCCTTTGACGGATCCTACACATTGAGGTTCTAGGGATTCCAGAGGCACCAGCAGCTTCAAATATCTGTTTGCTGGTTTGTAATGGCTTTTTAGCAGCTGCTCTCTTAATCTGATGAACTTGCCTGGCAGAAACTTTCCTCATTCTGCCTTTATCAGCACGAACATGTCTGTCCCCAGAATCAGCCATAAATCTCTTAACAGTACGATGATCACGCTCAAGTTTTCGGGAAATATCTAATGTTTTCATCCCTTGACCAAGGCATTGCACTATTTGATGCTTTTCAGCAGCAGAGAGATCCTTTTTCTTTCCCATGTTACTTGAAAACTCTGGCCTGCTTAACCCCTTCACCCCAAGGGTGGTTTGCACGTTAATGACCGGGCCAATTTTTACAATTCTGACCACTGTCTCTTTATGAGGTTATAACTCTGGAACGCTTCAACGGATCTTCGCGATTCTGAGATTGTTTTCTCGTGACATATTGTACTTCATGATAGTGGTAAAATTTCTTCCATATAACTTGCATTTATTTATGAAAAAAACGCAAATATGGCAAAAATTTTGAAAATTTTGCAATTTTCAAACTTTGAATTTTTATTCCCTTAAAACAGAGAAATATGTCACACAAAATAGTTAAGAAATAACATTTCCCACATGTCTACTTTACATCAGCACAATTTTGGAAACAAAATTTTTTTTTGTTAGGAAATTATAAGGGTTAAAAGTTGACCAGCGATTTCTCATTTTTACAACAAAATTTACAAAGCCATTTTTTTTCGGGACCACCTCATATTTGAAGTCACTTTGAGGGGTCTATATAGCAGAAAATACCCAAAAGTGACACCATTCTAAAAACTACACCCTCAAGGTACTCAAAACCACATTCAAGAAGTTTATTAACCCTTCAGGTGCTTCACAGGAGCTGAAGCAACATGGAAGGAAAAAATTAACATTTTACTTTTTAGTCACAAAAATGATCTTTTACAAACATTTTTTTTATTTTCACAAGGGAAAAAGGAGAAAAAGGACTGATAAAGTTGTTGTGCAATTTCTCCTGAGTACGCCGATACCCATATGTGAGGGAAAACCACTGTTTGGGCACACGGCAGAGCTCGGAATGGAAGGAGCGCAGTTTGACTTTTCCAAACCAAAATTGGCTGGAATTGAGAACGGACGCCATGTCGCGTTTGGAGAGGCCCCGATGTGCCTAAACAGTGGAAACCCCCCACACGTGACCCCATTTTGGAAACTAGACCGCCTAAGGAACTTATCTAGATGTGTGGTGAGTAGTTTGAACCCTCAAGTGCTTCACGCAAGTTTGTAATGTAGAGCCGTGAAGAAAAAAAATCATATTTTTTCCACAAAGCATGATGTTTTAGTCCCCAATTTTTATTTTCCCAAGGGTAAGAGGAGAAATTGACCACAAAAGTTGTTGTCCAACTTATCCTGAGTACGCTGATACCCCATATGTGGGGGGAACCACTGTTTGGGCGCACGGCAGGGCTTGAAAGGGAAGGAGCGCCGTTTGACTTTTCCAAACCAAAATTGGCTGGAATTGCGAACGGACGACATGTCGCGTTTGGAGGGCCCCTGATGTGCCTAAACAGTGGAAACCCCCCACATGTGACCCCATTTTGAAAAAACTAACCCCTAAGGAACTTATCTAGATGTGTGGTGAGCACTTTGAACCCTCAAGTGCTTCACGCAAGTTTGTAATGTAGAGCCGTGAAGAAAAAAAATCATATTTTTTCCACAAACATGATGTTTTAGTCCCCAAATTTTTATTTTCCCAAGGGTAAGAGGAAGAAATTGGACCACAAAAGTTGTTGTCCAACATGTCCTGAGTACGCTGATACCCCATATGTGGGGGGAACCACTGTTTGGGCGCACGGCAGGGCTTGAAAGGGAAGGAGCGCCGTTTGACTTTTCCAAACCAAAATTGGCTGGAATTGCGAACGGACGCCATGTCGTGTTTGGAGGGCCCCTGATGTGCCTAAACAGTGGAAACCCCCCACATGTGACCCCATTTTGGAAACTAGACCCCCTAAGGAACTTATCTAGATGTGTGGTGAGCACTTTGAACCCTCAAGTGCTTCACGCAAGTTTGTAATGTAGAGCCGTGAAGAAAAAAAATCATATTTTTTCCACAAGCATGATGTTTTAGTCCCAATTTTTTATTTTCCCAAGGGTAAGAGGAGAAATTGGACACCAATAGTTGTTGTCCAACATGTCCTGAGTACGCTGATACCCCATATGTGGGGGGGAACCACTGTTTGGGCGCACGGCAGGGCTTGAAAGGGAAGGAGCGCCGTTTGACTTTTCCAAACCAAAATTGGCTGGAATTGCGAACGGACGCCATGTCGCGTTTGGAGGGCCCCTGATGTGCCTAAACTGTGGAAACCCCCCACATGTGACCCCATTTTGGAAACTAGACCCCTAAGGAACTTATCTAGATGTGTGGTGAGCACTTTGAACCCTCAAGTGCTTCACGCAAGTTTGTAATGTAGAGCCGTGAAGAAAAAAAATCATATTTTTTCCACAAGCATGATGTTTTAGTCCCCAATTTTTTATTTTCCCCAGGGTAAGAGGAGAAATTGGACCACAAAAGTTGTTGTCCAACATGTCCTGAGTACGCTGATACCCCATATGTGGGGGGGAACTACTGTTTGGACGCACGGCAGGGCTTGAAAGGGAAGGAGCGCCGTTTGACTTTTCCAAACCAAAATTGGCTGGAATTGCGAACGGACGCCATGTCGCGTTTGGAGGGCCCCTGATGTGCCTAAACAGTGGAAACCCCCCACATGTGACCCCATTTTGGAAACTAGACCCCCTAAGGAACTTATCTAGGTGTGTGGTGAGCACTTTGAACCCCCAAGTGTTTCACTAACGTTTATAATGCCCTGGCGTGAAAAAAAATATATTTTTTTTTTTCCACAAAAGTGATGTTTTAGTCCCCAATTTTTTATTTTCCCAAGGGTAAGAGGAGAAATTGGACCCCAAAAGTGGTTGTCCAATTTGTCCTGAGTACGCTGATACCCCATATGTTGGGGGGAACCACTGTTTGGGCGCATGGCAGGGCGCAGAAGGGAAGCAGTGACGTTTTGGAATGCAGACTTTGATGGAATGGTCTGCGGGCGTCATGTTCCGTTAGCAGAGCCCCTCATGTGCCTAAACAGTGGAAACCCCCACAAGTGACCCCATTTTGGAAACTAGACCCCCTAATGAACTTATCTAGGTGTGTGGTGAGCATTTTGAACCCCCAAGTGTTTCACTAAAGTTTATAATGCCCTGGCGTGAATAAAAAAAAAAAAAAAATTTCCACAAATATGATGTTTTAGTCCCCAATTTTTTATTTTCCCAAGGGTAAAAGGAGAAATTGGACCACAAAAGTTGTTGTCCAATTTGTCCTGAGTACACTGATACCCCATATGTTGGGGGGAACCACTGTTTGGGCGCATGGCAGGGCGCAGAAGGGAAGCAGTGACGTTTTGGAATGCAGACTTTGATGGAATGGTCTGCGGGCGTCATGTTCCGTTAGCAGAGCCCCTCATGTGCCTAAACAGTGGAAACCCCCACAAGTGACCCCATTTTGGAAACTAGACCCCTAAGGAACTTACCTAGGTGTGTGGTGAGCATTTTGAACCCCCAAGTGTTTCACTAAAGTTTATAATGCCCAGGTGTAAAAATAAAAATCCTACTTTTATCCTCACAAAAATGATGTTTTAGTCCCCATTTTTTTATTTTCCCAAGGGTAAGAGGAGAAATTGGACACCAAAAATTTTTTGTCCAATTTGTCCTGAGTACACTGGTGCCCCATATGTGGGAAAAAACTGTTTGGGCACAAGTCGGGGCTCAGAAGGGAAGTCGTGACGTTTTGGAATGCAGACTGATGGAATGGTCTGCGGGCGTCATGTTCCGTTTGCAGAGCTCCTGATGTGCCTAAACAGTAAAAAAAAACCCACAAGTGACTAATCTTTCCTGTAAAGTAAATTAGTAGTGCATTGAGGTGTGGTACAATTTGAAACAATCCTTCATACACAGGCCAGGTTTTTCGGGGCAGGTGTCGCATTGGTAAGTGGTGTCCTTGCGTATTCCCCTTTTGTAACACACTCGGCACCTTTTTTGCGGCTTACCTTTGCTTCCAGTTGGCGGGACCACCCCCGGGAAATGCTGACCTGGTATGATACGAGCACCTTCAGTTCCAGAAGTACTGGGGCCCGCTGTTTCCTGAGCGCCAAACATCAGGGCCTTAACCACTACCTCCTGGAACTGAAGGTACGTCGTATCGCTGTTGCGTGCACATCGTGACAGCAGGAAAGCGTTGAGCATTGCCATTTGGACGATGTGCACGGACAGCTTCTTGTACCACACCTTGGCCTTTCTCAAAGCACTGTTAGGTTGGAGGAGTTGATCAGAGAGATCAACACCCCCCATGTATTTATTGTACCCCAGTACACAGTCCGGTTTGCAGACCTGTGTAGAGGTACCCCGTACAGTGCTGAGGGCACTGCCATCACCATGTATGGTGGTCAAGAGAAGGACATCCCTCTTGTCCTTGTACTTGACCACCAACAGGTGGTCGCTACATTGGGCTCTGCTCTCACCCTTTCTGAGCATCTGCCCAAGTAGCGTCTTCGGGAGGCCTCTCTGATTTTTGCGGACGGTACCGCAAGCTGCAGTACCTCGCGCAGAGAGGGATTTGTAGAGTGGGACGCTGGAATAAAAGTTATCGGTGTAAAGGTGATAACCTTTATCCAGCAGTGGGTGCACCAAATCCCACACAATTTTCCCACTCACTCCCAGGACGGGGGGACACTCAGGGGGTTCAATCCTGGTGTCCTTTCCTTCGTAAACTCTAAAGCTGTGCGTGTACCCTGAGGTACTCTCGCACAGCTTGTAGAGTTTAATTCCGTACCTTGCCCTCTTGCTGGGCAGGTCCTGGCGGAATCTGAGCCGTCCCTTAAAATGAACCAAGGACTCATCCACGCAGATGTCCCTTTGGGGCACGTACACTTCAGCAAACTTTTTGCTGAAGTGTTCGATGACCGGCCGAACTTTGAACAGACGGTCAAAGTTGGGGTCATTTTGTAGGGGACACTGTGCATTATCATTATAATGCAGGAATTTGTGGATGGCCTCAAAACGCGTCCGAGCCATGACCATTCGGAACAGTGGAGTGTTGTATAAAATATCAACACTCCAATATTGCCGAAGTTCTGGCTTCTTCAGGATCCCCATATGGAGGACCAGGCCCCAAAACTGCATCATTTCACCTGCGTCTACAGGAGACCAGTTGGAAAATGATGACACTGGGTTTTGCGCCAAAAATTGCCGAGCGTACAAATTAGTTTGCTCCACCACGAGGTTAATAAAATCCTCAGAGAAAAAGACTTTGAAAAAGTCTATTTCTCTGAGGCCCGTGGTGTCAAACTTGATTCCTGATTCTGCCACAAAATCAGGAATCAGTGGCTCGTAATTTTCGGGGGGCGGGGTCCATATGGGGTCCGAAGAGGGGTGCGCTGGTTCATTTTCAGGGGTGGGTGCTGCCTCATCTTCTGTCCTGGGGCGTCTGCGTGGCGGTTCCGCAGGACCCGAGGAGGAAGATGAGGAAGAGGAGGAAGAAGAAGAAGAGGATGAAGAATCTGAAAAGTAAAGAAATGTGGGATCCTCTCCCTCGCTATCAGTGTCGGAGGCAAGTAAAGCGTATGCCTCTTCCACTGAATAGCGCTGTTGGGAAGAACGTGACGAGCGGGACATTTTTTTTGTGAATGTGGTGCTTTGTGTGAACTTTATTTATAACTGTGTGTGTGTGTGGGGGGGGATAGTGGTTGGTGCAAACTATGCTGAAAGGAAAAAGCTAAAAGAAAAGAAAGAGAATAGGGAAAAAAATGCCTGTGAAAAAAAGTCTAAACCAGCAGGCACGAGCTCTGATAAGTGACCGGTGTCACTTATCAAAGTTCCGCGGCTGCCAGATGTGCGCACAGGAGTGGCGGAAAGGGAAGTGAAAAAAAAAAAAAACGGCAGGAACGAGCTCTGATAAGTGACCGGTGTCACTTATCAAAGTTCCGCGGCTGCCGGATGTGCGCACAGGAGTGGCGGAAAGGGAAGTGAAAAAAAAAAAAAAAACGGCAGGAACGAGCTCTGATAAGTGACCGGTGTCACTTATCAAAGTTCCGCGGCTGCCGGATGTGCGCACAGGAGTGGCGGAAAGGGAAGTGAAAAAAAAAAAAAACGGCAGGAACGAGCTCTGATAAGTGACCGGTGTCACTTATCAAAGTTCCGCGGCTGCTAGATGTGCGCACGGGAGTGGCGGAAAGTGGAGTGAAAAAAAAAAAACTGCAGGAACGAACTCTGATAAGTGACTGGTGTCACTTATCAAAGTTCCGCGGCTGCTGGATGTGCGCACAGGAGTGGCGGAAAGGGGAGTGAAAAAAAAAATGCAGGAACGAGCTCTGATAAGTGACTGGTGTCACTTATCAAAGTTCCGCGGCTGCTGGATGTGCGCACAGGACTGGCGGAAAGGGGAGTGAAAAAAAAAAGACGGCAGGAGCGAGCTCTGATAAGTGACCGGTGTCACTTATCAAAGTTCCGCGGCTGCTAGATGTGCGCACAGGAGTGGCAGAAAGGGGAGTGAAAAAAAAAAAAAACCGCAGGAACGAGCTCTGATAAGTGACCGGTGTCACTTATCAAAGTTCCGCGGCTGCTAGATGTGCGCACGGAGTGGCGGAAAGTGGGGTGAAAAAAAAAAAACTGCAGGAACGAGCTCTGATAAGTGACTGGTGTCACTTATCAAAGTTCAGCGGCTGCTGGATGTGCGCACAGGAGTGGCAGAAAGGGGAGTGAAAAAAAAAAAAACTGCAGGAACGAGCTCTGATAAGTGACTGGTGTCACTTATCAAAGTTCCGCGGCTGCTGGAAGTGCGCACAGGAGTGGCGGAAAGGGGAGTGAAAAAAAAAAAAAAAACGGCAGGAACAAGCTCTGATAAGTGACGGTGTCACTTATCAAAGTTCCGCGGCTGCTAGATGTGCGCACGGGAGTGGCGGAAAGTGGTGTGAAAAAAAAAAAACTGCAGGAACGAGCTCTGATAAGTGACTGGTGTCACTTATCAAAGTTCCGCGGCTGCTAGATGTGCGCACGGGAGTGGCGGAAAGTGGGGTGAAAAAAAAAAAAAAACCTGCAGGAACGAGCTCTGATAAGTGACTGGTGTCACTTATCAAAGTTCCGCGGCTGCTGAAGTGCGCACAGGAGTGGCGGAAAGGGGAGTGAAAAAAAAAAAAAAACTGCAGGAACGAGCTCTGATAAGTGACTGGTGTCACTTATCAAAGTTCCGCGGCTGCTGGAAGTGCGCACGGAGGGGGGTGCAAAAGAAAAACGAGCACGAGGTTGATCGGTGAACTGCGTCACCAATCAACGCTCGGCGGCTGCTAAATGTGTGCAAAGGGGGGGTAAAAAGAGGGGGAAAGGGAAGGGGGGAGGGGGGAATGGGGGATTGGGGTGGATCGGCAGGATCGGGGCTCAAAAACTCACGTTTGTAGTCTCTCTTCTTTCTTCTCATTTTTCTCTTCTTCTTCTTTCTTCTCTCTTTTCTCTCTTCTTTCTTTCTCTTCTTTCTTCAGCAGGAGTTGTGGTGTCACAGGCTACTGTGGCACCACAAGGCCCAGCACAGGAGGAGATCTGGCGTGTGACCGCACTGCAGGAATCCTCAGCAAGTGTGAGGACCCTGCAGTGCGGTCAGACAGGTCAGATCCAGTTTGCAGACAGGTCACAGAGCGGTCACATCGCTGCTGTGACCTGTCATTGGTGGGATCGATGATCACATCGATCCCACCAATCAGAGGAGACCCTTGTTTTGCCGGTTGCTAGGCACCGGCCTAGTAATCGGAGCTCACTGCTCCAATTCCTAGGCAGGTCACCGGCAGGTCAGGAAGCAGGGCACAGAGCGGTCACACCGCTGCTGTGCCCTGTGATTGGCGCGATCGTCGATGACATCGATCGCGCCAATCAGCAGCTGCAGGCCCTACTGGGCCTGTCCTAGGCTCCGGCCTAGGATCGGTGCTATTACTGCACCGATCCAGGCAGGTACAGGCAGGGCACAGCGCGGATACACCGCGGCTGTGCCCTGCGATTGGCGCGATCGATGTGATCGGATCGCGCCAATCCAGGGGGGGTCTGCTCCTTTCTATGCCCAGGCCTAGGATCGAGTACATCGGTACTCGATTCTAGCCTGGGATCTCACTGTTTCAGCCCATCGGATTGGCTGAAACAGTGAGAAAGGCTGCGATTGGCTGTTCAGAATTGAACAGCCAATCACAGCGATCGGGAGTGAGGGTGGGCGGTGACAGACCCCGGGATGCCGGCGCCATCTCTCCTGAGGTAAGATGGCGTCGGAATTTTAATGCGATCATTGCGACTTAAGTCGCAATGTCGCATTAAAGGGCTGGACGTACTATCCCGTCCCCGGTCATACGGGCCCAGGTACCATGGACGGGATAGTACGTCCGATGTCAGTAAGGGGTTAATATTGTGGAACATCCAGTTTTCATTTTATTGGGCTCACATGGCAAATTAATTATCACAGGTATCTGAGATTGATTTCAGTGATCTAAAGAACCCTGAGACACAATATCATCAATGGGTTTCATTTACAAAAAAAAACAAAAAACGCTATGACACTTAAAACCAATTTGCATAATAATTTGGAACATGGTGTAGTTAAACATTGACTCTATGGAAGTTGTGATGGAAATGATCGAAGTTGTAACTTTTTAATACATAAAATAAAGTTTTAACTTTTATGGAAAATTTTAGATTCTGGATGTTTCTCCCCCTGCAAATTTTCAAAATGGTACATCAGCATTGAAGTAGTACACCTCATTTCCATTAGGTCTTTTTCTATAGCTATCCTGTGTGCTCTGAGTGCTCCTATCCCTATGCAGTAGAGTCATAAAATCGTGTTCTTTTTCCAGCCGCTTTATTTTATACTGCTTGTGATGGCAAATTATTGCAGATTATTGAAATTTACATTTCAAATATAAAAATGATTTTCATGTTAGAGGAGGCCAGGGCTCGGCTATGACTACACCCCTTGCCGAATCTTACACTCCCCTTAGACCACATGTCAGAGGCATCACAACTACCTAAATCAGATTTCCTGCTTTGCACTAACAAGGGGCAAAAACCCTAAAACACTTGATGGCAAATGGATTGTTTTGTTTATAATTTTATCTTAGTCAAGAGGTCCCAAGAGGTGGGCACAAGAGTTTTAGTCCTCGTTTTCTCTGAAGAGGATATTTGCATATTCAAATTCTCAGAGGAGCATTGCATGTTCTATAAGTTTCCTTACACTGGCTTTGCATTCTCCACAAGGAAAAATGTTCCCCCTTGGATCTAACAACTTTACAAACATTTTATCTATAGAAAACTGATTTTCAGTTGCATTCTGTTGGTTGACCATGGAAACAGACAGCAATTTACCGACACTTGAATGTCAGACAGGTAGCCCAAAGCAAATCTCTACCTGCATATTGGGTATTATGGCTGTAAAAAGGGAACAGCAGAATAATAAATCTGGCAAAACGCAATAATACTCAAGCAGAGCAAGACATGTAAATTACTTGCAGTTGCCTGCCTAACAAGACAAGCTGTGTGAAGATTAAGGTAGGAGTAGAAGAGAAGCGAATTAACAGCATTCTCTAAAATGTTGTTGCTGTAATAGTATTAATCCCTTTCTGATATCTAGGGTCAGATTGAGCAAAGTGATCCATGAAACTAATTTAGGTAGCATTGTGCTGAAGTTGGGTACAAATCGACAGAAAGCTGTCATGTATAGTGTACAGTTCCTATAGCGTCTTGTGCTTGGGTGCGAGGAAAACACAGGAGACACAGGTTGATATGAAATGACTTGTATTACTTCATACAAGCATGCTGAAAAGTTCACACAGTTTGCAGGAACAGCGACAGGAGACACAGCAGGCCAGAGTAACTTCAAGCACTACAATAAATCTCCAAAGCAGGTTCAGGATCTCTTCTCTGTACCGTAATTCCTCTGCAAACATGGATTCACCAAACAGCAGGTTTCCAGAGTCCAAAAGTGTTCCAAGTTTCCTCAGTAGGGAATAGCTGGAGTACAAGTCCAAGGTTTCCAGAAGTCAGGTCACAGACTGACTGAGGCTTGATTCAGGAGCACTGATTGTTCAGCTGAGGCTGCTTAAGAAGCAAGAGGGAAGAATCAGGGCGGGAACATGAAAACTGGAAACTCCATATTAACTGAGGGCAAGAGCTGCAGAAAGACAGAAAGCAAAATGGCCGACGGAAAACTGAGTTTCAAGGAACATGTCAACAGAGACAAAGAACCTTACATTACTCCCCCCTTAGGGACAACCTCCGGATGACCTCAGACCAGGCTTGTCAGGGTACCTCTGATGAAACTGGCGGAGCAGGCGAGGAGCATTTACATTATTGACTGGTTCCCATGAGTTGTCCTCCACTGGGTAGCCCTGCCATTTAATCAAATATTGCAACTGATTTCTGTACAACCTGGAATCTAGAATCCTTTCCACCATAAATTCTTCCTGACCATCGACCAGCACTGGGTCAGGGCAAGGAGAAGAACGTCCAGGAAACGTATTGGGTGTTGCAGCCTTTAGTAGGGATACATGAAAGACAGGGTGGATTCTCATAGTTCTGGGCAGTTGAAGACGACAAGCAACAGCACTTATAATCTTATTGATCTTATAAGGTCCAATGTACTTATGTCCCAATTTAAACGATGGAATCTTTAATTTAAGATTTCTGGTTGACAGCCAGACCAAATCTCCTACCTTGAAAGCTGGTGCAGGTTTACAAAATTTATCTGCTGCTTTCTTGTACCTTTCCTGAGCCAATTCTAGATTTTCCTTTAGAAGATCCATATTCTTTTGTAAAGAAGTGATTCTTTCAGCCACTGCCGGCAAGGGCGTATCTATGGGAAATCGAGGAAGAATGTTAGGATGATAACCTAGATTGGAGTAAAAAGGAGACTGCTTAGTGGAGGCGCTCTGAGAGTTGTTATAAGAGAACTCAGCCAGTGGAAGTAGATCCACCCAATCATCCTGTAGGTGGCAGATAAAACAGCGGAGATACTGCTCCAGGGTCTGATTGGTTCGTTCTGTCTGTCCATTAGTCTGGGGATGAAAAGCAGAAGAAAGGTTTACTTTAATGTCCAATGCTGCACAGAAATTTTGCCAAAACCTTGAAGTGAATTGCACCCCTCGATCCGAAATGACCTCATCCGGTACTCCATGTAAGCGAAACACATTCTTAATCATCAAGTCTGATGTCTGTTTTGCAGTGGGTAAGCCGACACAAGGGATAAAATGAGCTGCCTTTGTTAGACGGTTAACCACCACTAGAATGATGTTCTTCCCTTGAGAGGTTGGTAACTCCACAATGAAGTCCATAGAAATGGATCCCCACGGGCGGGACGGGGTGGGAAGAGGATGCAACAGACCAGTTGGTGAGGAGCGAGGTGTTTTGCATCTTGCACAGACTTCACATGAAGTGACATAGTTTAAGACATCTTTCCTGTAAGTGGGCCACCAAAAGAAACGAGAAAGAAATTCTTGTGTCTTTAGAATTCCCCTATGCCCGGCTATCTTGAGAATCGTGGATGAGTTGCAATACTCTCAATCTGACTGTTTCAGGTATATACAGACGTTGTCCCTGAATCCACACACCATTCTTAAAGACAAGACTTACGTCCCTTGGGGGTTGAGCCAACAAAGAATCCGCATGGTATGCTTCCTTGATGTCCTTAAGTAGGTCTTGATTATGAATCACTCCCAGGAATCTAGAGTCAGGAAGAATAGTCTTAGGAGGAGTAAGTGCACGTGTCTCTGCTGAATGAATCATAGAGAGTGCATCAGCCTTTCCATTGCGCGATCCTGGTCTATAAGAAATGACAAAATTAAATTGGTTTAGGAAAAGATTCCAGCGAGCCTGGCGAGGAGTCAGACACTTAGCCGACCTGATAAATTCAAGGTTACGATGGTCTGTCAGGACGACTATTTGCTGTGCAGCACCCTGAAGAAGGTGTCTCCATTCCTTGAAGGCGGCAATAATGGCCAACAATTCTCTATTGCCCACATCGTAGTTCCTCTCAGCCGAAGACAACTGCTGGGAAAAGAAGGCACAGGGATGCAAGACATTCTTCTCACCTGTTCTCTGAGAGAGTATAGCTCCAACGGCACAGTCTGAAGCATCCACCTCTATTATGAAGGCAAGCTCGGGGTTGGGATGTACTAAGATAGGTGCGGTGGTAAATTTATCCTTTAAACAGGAAAATGCTTCCTGAGCTTGCGGGGTCCAGGAGAACCTAGACTGTTTCCGGGTAAGTTGGGTGATAGGTGACACTACCTCAGAAAAATTCTTAATGAAACGTCTATAGAAGTTGGCAAACCCGATGAAACGCTGCACCTCCTTCACATTTCTAGGAATTGGCCAATCCTTGATGGCTTGGGTCTTGCTTCCATCCATACTAATCCCTTGCGTAGATAGTACATACCCCAGAAATTGAATTTTGGTCCTATGGAATTCACATTTTTCAAGTTTGATGTAGAGATGGTTTTGTCTTAGGCGTTCTAAGACCATTCTCACATGTCCATGATGTTCCTCTGTGGAGTTAGAAAAAATTAGAATATCATCCAGATAAATCACCACAAAGGTATCTAGGAGATCCCTGAAGATATCATTCACGAAGTGTTGGAAAGTGGCTGGGGCGGTACTCAGACCAAAAGGCATAACTAGATATTCAAAGTGTCCATAGCGTGACCTGAAAGCAGTCTTCCATTCATCCCCAGGTCTAATACGGACCAAGTTATAGGCCCCACGGAGATCCAGTTTAGAGAAAATTTTGGCATGCTGCACTCTCTCCAACAACTCAGGGATTAAAGGCAATGGATAACGGTTTCTAATAGTAACCTTATTGAGTTCCCTATAGTCTATGCAGGGTCTCAGAGATCCATCTTTCTTCTTCACAAAGAAGATGGGTGCACCTGCGGGAGATGAAGAGGGGCGTATGAAGCCCTTGGCTAAATTTTCGTCTATATAATCCTTCAAAGCTTTTAGCTCGGGCCCCGCTAGGGGGTAGATCTTACCAAAAGGTATCTCGGCTCCAGGCAATAATTCAATTGGGCAATCATATGGACGGTGAGGAGGAAGCTGATCAGCGTTCTTCTTGTCACATAAATCCACATAGTCCTGGTATACAGCTGGTAGTTCAGGGACTGACATGGTTCCTTTAGGAACAGAGCAAGCTGAAACTCCTTGACTCATCTGTTTCTCCGGAAAGTGTAATTCCTTGGTCTCCCAGTTAATCGTAGGATTCTGCGCCTGCAGCCATGGTAGCCCTAGAATAATGGGAAAGTGGGGAGAAGAGATAAGCAAAAAAGACATTTTCTCCTGATGATCTTTACCCATAAGGACCCTCAAAGGCTCTGTTTCTTAATCCACTGGTCCAGAAGTCAGTAGAGAGCCATCCACAGTCTCCATCTGTACTGGAGTAGCCTTCTTCACTGAACGTATCCCCTGTTTCAGAGCAAAGGAGATATCCATAAAATTTCCACGTGCTCCTGAGTCGATCATAGCAGAGCTAGACACCCAGACTGAGTGAACCCAGAGTTTGATGGAAAGGAAGCAATGAGAACTGTTTCTTTTATAACTCAGCTGGGACACCGCTGAGGAAACTTGAAAAATTGCAGCGTTTATACCGTCATCGTCCCCAGAACTAACAGAGTTTAAGTCCGAGAAATCAAGATCTCTTGCAGCAGATCTCTCTGGAGCCTGAGGCTCGGACATGACAGAGCTCCTCTCGCAACACTCACAGTGAATGACTGCTGCAGTAGTCTTACGAGAACGGCTGGGGCAGTTTATAATGAAGTGCCCTGACTTACCACAGTAGAAACATAGATTTTCCTTTATACGATGTTCTTTGCGTGCATCACTAACCCGTCTTTGTAAAGAGTTCACCTGCATGGGTTCAGGTTCTGGTTCCCTTGTGATCCTACTCAAAGGTTCCTTAGCTGAGGAGGGAGGTAGTAAAAGGTTAGTGCGATTATTTTCGAACCATCTCTCTTGTCTGCGTTCAGTCAGACGAGCATCAATACGGATACAATAGTTAATAAAGTCACCTAACGCAGTGGGAGGGTCGGCACGAGCAAGTTCATCCTTAATCAGTGGAGACAACCCTTTCCGAAAAATAGATTTTTTAGTGGAAGTGTCCCAAGTGGTATCAAGAGCCCATCTCCTGAAATCCAGGGCATATTCGGCTACTGAACGCTTACCTTGGCGCAAAGTTAACATGGCTGCTTCAGCTGTTGCACCTCGATTGGGGTCATCAAACACCTGCCCCATGGCTGAAATAAAAGCATCAAGGTGATTCAAACAATCATCCTCAGTCTCAATCAGAGGGTTTGCCCACATCAAAGCCTTATTGGTAAGCAACATGATTATAGTAAGCACTTTGGATCGTTCAGTGGGAAATTGTGAAGCATGCGCAGAGAAAAATAAATTGCATTGATTAATAAATCCCCTGAATTTCTCACGTTCACCGCCAAAACGAAAAGGAGGTAATTTGGGGATCCCAGAACTCGGGGTTATGGCAGGAGCCTGGGCTCGTTCCTCTAGAGCCTCAATCCTGGGTAGTCTGTCCAAACACTTGCAAATTATGATTAGTGAGGTCCTGTAGGCTTGCAAAACGGGTTTTTAAAGTCTGTACATCTGAAAGGATTGTATCAGTCACTCCGCAAAGTTCCTTTATGCGGGCCTCCATCTTCCAGATCTTTTAAGGCAGAAGTGCTGGAAGGAGAAGAGGAAAGGAAAAAAAAAAAAAAAACAATAGTGTTTACCTGTGGTAACACTCCAGAGTAAAATTTAAGGGAATGCGCTCACCTGGAATGGTTGTGGGAAGTCACAACCACTGTCATCACAGAAGGTATTAAACGGACATCTGATATCCACAGTCACAGCAGACACGGCTTTCCCAGACCCAGCAGACACTAAACATTGGCTCCTGAATCTTGTCATGTATAGTGTACAGTTCCTATAGCGTCTTGTGCTTGGGTGCGAGGAAAACACAGGAGACACAGGTTGATATGAAATGACTTGTATTACTTCATACAAGCATGCTGAAAAGTTCACACAGTTTGCAGGAACAGCGACAGGAGACACAGCAGGCCAGAGTAACTTCAAGCACTACAATAAATCTCCAAAGCAGGTTCAGGATCTCTTCTCTGTACCGTAATTCCTCTGCAAACATGGATTCACCAAACAGCAGGTTTCCAGAGTCCAAAAGTGTTCCAAGGTTCCTCAGTAGGGAATAGCTGGAGTACAAGTCCAAGGTTTCCAGAAGTCAGGTCACAGACTGACTGAGGCTTGATTCAGGAGCACTGATTGTTCAGCTGAGGCTGCTTAAGAAGCAAGAGGGAAGAATCATGGCGGGAACATGAAAACTGGAAACTCCATATTAACTGAGGGCAAGAGCTGCAGAAAGACAGAAAGCAAAATGGCCGACGGAAAACTGAGTTTCAAGGAACATGTCAACAGAGACAAAGAACCTTACATTACTCCCCCTTAGGGACAACCTCCGGATGACCTCAGACCAGGCTTGTCAGGGTACCTCTGATGAAACTGGCGGAGCAGGCGAGGAGCATTTACATTATTGACTGGTTCCCATGAGTTGTCCTCCACTGGGTAGCCCTGCCATTTAATCAAATATTGCAACTGATTTCTGTACAACCTGGAATCTAGAATCCTTTCCACCAGAAAGACACAAAGCAAAATGGCCGACGGAAAACTGAGTTTCAAGGAACATGTCAACAGAGACAAAGAACCTTACAAAAGCACAGCAGAAACATATGAGGTGCCAGCATACTGGTAGCTTTTGCCAAATTGGTAAAATACATTTGTAGGTGGAATCTTTAGAGTAGCTTAGCGAGGATCTCAAAGTTTCAAAACTAGCCACTAAGTCATCAACCTATTATACTCATTACAGTAGAAGCTAAACCAGTAAATGAAGGCATTGAATCACCAACTAGTCATCCTTTAGGCAAAAATATTAAGTGCTAGAAGTATGTATCCACAAAAGTATTTTGTCATTTTAGAATATTTCACAAAGCCCCCACTGTTGTGAACACGTTGGAGGCGACTTCGGAGCTGTGGCTCCCTCCGGTGGTTGCTGAGGGTAATGAACCAATTTCTGAATGGTTTTCAGCAGGGTCTGAATGGTCTGATATAAGTGACCTGAACTCCCATCAGCCTTGCCGGTAATCAATTGTTCTTCCAGGTCTTGGTTGGAGCTCAGCTTGCATTCATTCAGATAAGTGAATTGCTTTTTTTTCCTCTAGTTGGATTTTCCTTGCTCATTTGCTGCCTTGCAGTGGACTTCAGTCTTGTCCCCTGTTGGGGCCTGGCGCTGCATTTGTGCTCAGTTGTGTTTGCACTTTTGCTCTGTTCCTGTGTCACTTTTTATTTGCTGAATTGCTGTGTGTTACACCAGAGATCTGATTTAGGTGGTAGAGATCGTGTGATCTCAGGTTTTTTGTTAATCAGAAGTGTTGGTATTTTTGTCAGGGTTTTTTTGGGTTGCAGTCAGAATTCTTTCCTATACTTTTCTATCTAGACAGAATTGAGCCCCAGCGTTTGCTCATTCTATTTTCAGTCTGTGTTTGTATTTTCTTCTTGTCTAACCGCCATTACATGTTTGGGGGCTTCCTATTTCTTTGGGGGTCCTGCTATGGGGCAGTTAGCTTTCATCTTTCTGCCTTTAGGTGTAGCTATCTCTCCGGCTGTGACGAGGCGTCTAGGATCACCGTAGGTACGCTCCACGGCTACTTCTAGTGTTGTGGTTAGTTTAGGGTTCTGCAACCCACTAGTTTCCAGCCTCTCTAGTGTATTGCTACTTTGGCTATTTTTGCTGTTTCTCCTCAACTACCGAAACATAACACCCCACTCTTTGCAAGTTTACCCTTTTTTTTCATCAAAGTACAAGAAGCCTACATTTTATACATGGTTCCAGGCATTTCACATCTAAATACGTAATGGCTTTTGGGGAGATACAAACGTGTCCAGATTTTCTGTATGGGTAGAATAACATACAAAAAGCAATGGATGATTCAATGTAGTGAAGAGGTGATGCAAGGGGCAGGGTGCTGATGCCAGGTTGTTGGTCAGAGTATGCTGCAAGGATGCGAGAGGAGAGCGGTATGCTGTAAAAATGACAAATCATCCTCAGTGGGATGACAGGTGCCACACAATGGGTAGCACACTGTTCCAAAGATTGAAAAAACTATTTTAGCTAAATCAGAAACTTTCAGTGATGTCCTACAAGCTAAGCCTAAATTTCATCATTAACATTTGCCTATCATCACTGTATCATAGCTTAATATTATCATCATATAGTGACTAAATAATGTCTCCTTACAGTTGCTCAAAGTGAATATTATAGGTACAAGGCTAACTTCTCTATATTTCAGGTTGACTTCACAAGCAAGAACATTGTATGCAGTGCTGCATGCAGCTTCAGGACCATGTCTGCGCTGCCTCCCTGAAGTAGAGAGAAGCTAAGTGCACGTAGAGGTAAGTTTTCATGGTCTATGTAGGTTTTCTGATAGTCAATATGAACCCTAAGGGTATATTTCCACGTGGCGTATTCAATCAGTATTTGCTGCGGATTGGACGCTGCGTACAGCCTCAGCATCCAATCCGCAGCGGCCAGATGTTACAGCATAGTAGAGGGGATTTTATGAAATCCCATCTCCACTATGCATACAAAGACGCAGTTGGCAGACAAGCAGGTGCCCACATGTTGCGCGTCTTTCTAGAGCGCAGCATGTCTATTTATCTTGCGGAGATGCACAGTCCCCGCAAGATAAATAGCACCGTTCTATGTATAGGATGCGGTGACTCCGCATGTGTTCAATGAACACACCGCGCATTCAAAAGGGGGCAGCGCTTTGGGCGGAGCTGGGTATCCGCTGCGTCCAAAGCGCTGCAATTCCGGAACATGGAAACATAGCCTAATGCATTAGGAGTAAAAACAGTTCATTTAGTAAAAAAACAAACCCCAGACGTTCTGTCAACAAAAAAATAACAATTTTATTGGTCTTTAAATGTAACTTATTTTTATTGTAGGTTTTATTGTGCAAAAGTAGTTAAACATTTGAAAAGAACTACCGTATATACTCGTGCATAAGCCGAACAGTGTATAAGCCGACCCCCCTAATTTTGCCACAAAAAACTTGGAAAACTTATTGACTCGCGTATAAGCCGGGTGTATAAGTTGCCATCCTGCTCTGTGCTCCCCCATCCAGCTCTGTGCGCCCCCATTCTCCTCTGTGCTCCCCTTCTCCTGCTCCATTATCCTGTCCTGCTCCGTGCTTTCCATCCTCCCCCGTCCTGCTCCATGCTCCCCCATCCAGCTCTGCACTCCCCCATTCTCCTCTGTGCCCACCCCATCCTGCTCCATGCTCTCCATCCTCCCCCCGTCCTGCTCCGTGCTCTCCGTCCTCCCCCGTTCTGCTCTGTGCTCTCCGTCCTCCCCCGTTCTGCTCCGTGCTCTCCGTCCTCCCCCCGTCCTGCTCCATGCTCCTTGTTTTCCTCCATTCTCCCCCCATCCTCCTCCATCATACTCACCCTCCCCGTGCCATCGCTGAACGTCCCAGCCGGCAATCCTGAGTTCTCCCCGGCTTCCTGCAGCTCTCCAGTGCTGAGCGATGATGTAATACCGCTCATTAAGGCCATGAATATGGAGGCCACGCCCATGGGAGTGGCGTCGCGTCCATATTACATGACCTTAATGAGCGGGTATTACGTCACCGCTCAGCGCTGGAGAGCTGCAGGAAGCCGGGGAGAACGCAGGATTGCAGGGACGTTCAGCGATGGCACGGGGAGGGTGAGTATGATGTCCCAGCCACCGGCTCCTGCCGCAGCATCCCCTCCCCGCTGGTTTCTGCCCTATGACTCGTGTATAAGCCGAGGGGGCATTTTCAGCACAAAAAAAGGTGCTGAAAATCTCGGCTTATACACGAGTATATACGGTATATGAATTAAATAACTAACCTAATTTTGCAGCAGGTAAAAAGTTAAATTATAATTTACGTTCATAACATACTGAATTGTATAAAAAAAAATTAACAATAACATTATTTATGTTTTTCCTTCATTTCACCTCCCCAAAATTATATAAAAAGCGATCAAAATGTCATTTGCAGTCAAAATGATAACAAAGAAAAATATACTGCTAGTCCTTCAAGAGACAACACCTCTGTCAACACCAAATTTAAAAAAAAGTTGAGGCTCTCTGAGCTTGATGACACAAAAACAAATGGTTAAAAAAATATATTGAACAAAATTAGCAAAATTTAAAATAAAATTTGGTATCTCCTTTACCCATCAAATAAAATAAACTTGCCATTTATACAACATGACGAACACTCAAAACATAATATGAAGGTTTCTCGGGAGGAGGGTAAAAGAAAAAAATAATCATAGAGGTCAAAACTGATGGTGGTAAGGGGCTAAAGTAAAAATGGATGCAAAGTCAGCAGAGAGGAAAAATATATATTTTTAAGCAACTATAAACAAATAATAAAACAGACATTCAGGTTATGAAGTTATCTTTTTTATTAACATTTCCAGCAGGGGTCTTTTTAAAGTGGAAATAGGAGCAAAATAAAAAAGACTTACAAAAAATGACTCCATGATTAGGGTTGAGCATTCCGATACTGCAAATATCGGGTATCGGACGATATTAGCTGTATCGGACTTCCGATTCCGAGTACTGATATTTTCGTCATATCGGATACCGGAATCGGAATGTCACTGTCACTGTCAGTGTCCGTCGGTCGGGTCTGTCAGGAGTCAGCGGCACTTACCCGGCAGAAGATCTCCGGTGGTCTCGTCCTGGACTGCTTGATGGCCGCCATCCTCTTCTCCCTGGCGGTCACATGAAGTTTCTCGCGATAACTGCAGTGACTGCTGGGTAATCGCGGCCGTAAAGCAGTCCGATGACGTCACCGCCGGGAAGCAGGTAATCAGCTGTGCTGCGTTGGGATGTTAGGCTCTGCCTGACATTCCGATGTAGCAGAGCTGGATCGTCGTGGGACACTCGTTACTATGGACTGCGTCGGACAGGTGGTATACTGTTGGTTTGTTTTTTTTCTTTTTTTACAGGAGATCGATGGCGTCGCAGGATGAGCGTGTAATAAAAGAAATGAAAACTGTGTTGTCTCTTTTATTTCATTAAAATTTTTTCTTGCTGTGTCTTTTTTTTAAACATTTAAAAACTTTGGGATTAATAATGGATCGGTGTCTTATTGACGCCTCTCCATTATTAACCGGGCTTATTGTCACCGTGCAATCAACGGTGACATTAACCCCTTATTACCCCGCTTGCCACCGCTACAGGGCAAGTGGGAAGAGCCGGGTAAAGTGCCACAATTGGCACATCTTTTGATGCGCCAAATGTGGGGCTGCTGTAGCCTGGTATTATCAGGCTGTTGAGGGCCAAAATCCATGGGCCTTGACAGTCTTTTAATACCAGGCCGCAGCAGTCTGCATTTTACTTGGCTGGTTAACAAAAATAGGGGGACCCCTACGCCGTTTTTTTTTTCGAGGGGATCCCCTATTTTTGTTAACCAGCCAAGCTAAACAGACTGCTGTGGCCTGGTATTATCAGGCTGGCAAGGTCCATGGATATTGGATCCTTACCAGCCTGAAAAACCAGGCCTCAGCGGTCTGCTTCATCTGGCTGGTTAACAAAAATAGGGGGGACCCCACGCCAATTTTTTTTCGAGGGGATCCCCTATTTTTGTTAACCAGCCAAGATATGCAGACTGCTGTGGCCTGGTATTATCAGGCTGGCAAGGTCCATGGATCTTGGCTCCTTAACAGCCTGAAAAACCAGGCCTCAGCAGTCTGCTTCATCTGGCTGGTTAACAAAAATAGGGGGGACCCCACGCCAATTTTTTTCGACGGGATCCCCTATTTTTGTTAACCAGCAAAGATAAGCAGACTGCTGTGGCCTGGTATTATCAGGCTGGCAAGCAGGGTCGGACTGAGCCACCGGGACACCGGAGAAACCTCCGGTGGGCCCCAGCTCCTGCGTGGTGGGCCCTGATTTGAAAGGATAGGTCACACAGCACGCCGATACAGTTACATTCTGTGGCAGAGCAGGGAGAATCGCTCTCCCTGCTCTGCCGCCCGGAAGCTATGGGGCCTGAACAGGCGGTGGGGGGGCCCGGTGCCAGCAGTGGGCCCCCCACCCGTCATCGGAGGGTCAGCTGTATCGGCATCCAGCCGATACAGCTGACCGCATAGATAGAGAAGGAGCGAGTGCTCCTTCTCTCCCATAATCCCCCTCTCAGCGTCTGACAGCAGGCGCGATGACATCACCTGCCGGCGCCCGCTGTCAGACGCTGAGAGGAAGAACAGTGAGCAGCACAGGAGCCGGGAGGTGAGTATTGTTTTTTATTTTATTTAATGGGGGTGCATTATACTACAGAGGCTGTATATGGGGGGTGCATTATACTACAGAGGCTGTATATGGGGGCTGCATTATACTACAGAGGCTCCATATTGGGGTGCATCATACTACAGAGACTCCCTATGGGGATGCATTATACTACAGAGGCTGCCTATGGGGGTGCATTATAATATAGCGGCTGCCTATGGTGGTGCATTATATTATAGACTCTGCCTATGGGGGTTTATTATAATATAGAGGCTGCCTATGGGGGTGCATTATACTATATTGAGGACTATCTGGTGTATTATGCTGTATGGATGCTATCTAGGGGCCATCATACAGTGTTGGACCCATTAAATAGTTTGGGGACATTAAGGGGTCAGTATATATCCAGTGAGGGGGCATTATTCTGTGTATAGGGGAGATGTACAGGGGGAGACTTGGGACATTATTAAATGTAAAGTGGACACTTATTGTTATAGGGGAACTCGGGTTACTGTGACTGTCAAAGGGGCACACAGGGCATTATTACAGTCTAGGGGACAAAATGTGGGCACTGTTTTCTAGGGCACTTGCACCCGGCATTACTAAATTCTAGAGGGGTGCTTTAAAATTTAGAGGTCACACAGAACCACACAGCAGGTGCAGTAATAGGGACACATACGGTAGCAGCAGCTCAGTATTGGGGTATCAGGTGCAGTAATAGGGACACATACGGCAGCAGTGGCTCAGTATTGGGGTATCAGGTGCAGAAATAGGGACACATATGGCAGCAGCGGCTCAGTATTGGGGTATCAGCAGGATGAGGAGTTTGTGCAGGTTGAGAATAGTCCAATTGGTGACCGTGACAGTGCTAAAAATATGAGAAGTGAAATGTGTCTTTGTTGTAATCTCTGCAGTCGAGTCCTGGCTGGAGAAGTCGTCATGTCGGTCTGGGCCAGATGGAAAAGACATGAAAAGTGAACAATTCCATTAGAAAGAACATCAGCGGTAAGTCATTATCTGTACCTGTGCTGTAATCTATTATATGTTCTGTAGGACTGGTATTATTTACCACAGACCATATGGCGGTAATATCAATATTGGTCTTTTTATATATAGATTATTTTTGGCAACAGCGCGGTCATTTGCTGAGGTTCTCTGATTGGGGCCCACTCAGAAGTTTCGCCCCCACTAAACTAAAACCCTAGCTACGCCTCTGGCTCTCTCTCTAGTCTTTCTTTCTCTCTCTAGTCTTTCTCGCTCTCTGTTCTTTCTTTCTCGCTCTCTGTTCTTTTTTCTCTCTGTTCTTTCTTTCTCTCTCTCTTTTCTTTCCTCTCTTTCTTTCTCTGTTTGTTCTTTCTCTCTCGCTGCTCTTTCTTTCTTTTCCTCATTACCAGCCACTGTGCCCTCATTAATAGTCGTGTGATCAGCAGTGCTAAATGGGTACGCTTGGGGCGAGGATATGGGTGTGATTAGCTGTGAAATGGGTGTGGTTGGGGCGTGGCCTAAAATTTGCAGCTGCGCGCTATGCACGCCGCAGCCTTTGACCCTCTTTCCTGTCTTCAAAACTTGGGAGGTATGCTGTATGACCTCCCTACAACTTCTGGGCATGCTCCTGATGAGCGCGACGGATGGTCTCCTGAGGGATCTCCTTCCACACCTGGACTAAAGCATCCACCAACTCCTGGACAGTCTGTGGTGCAGCGTGGCATGGCCTAAAATTTGCTGCAGCAGGCACAGCGTGCCACAGCCTTTGTCCCTCTTTCCCTTCTTCAAAGGTTGGGAAGTATGATGGTGGGCCCCAAGAATAATTTTTCTCTGGTGGGCCCAAGGTACTCCAGTCCGACGCTGCTGGCAAGGTCCATGGATATTGGCTCCTTAACAACCTTAAATACCATGCCTCTGCAGCAGGGGCATACATAGAAATCATGGGGCCCCATAGCAAAAGTCTGAATGGGCCCCCCCCAAAAAAAAAACCCAGAGCCATTGTAAATGTAAAGTGCCAGCACAGTGAGGGGACACATTAAACAAAAAAATGTATTATGCCCCCATAGATTGTGCCCCCATAGATGCTCCATAGATCATGCCCCCATAGATTGTGCCCCATAGATGCTCCATAGTATAGGCCCTTATGCTGCCGCAGCTGCTGCAACCAAAAAAAAAAAAAAAGACATACTCACCTCTCGTCGCGGGGGGCCAGGTGCCGGTGTCCTGAGCAGGGGGTGACACCAGGTGCCGATGTCACCGCTCGCTCAGGGCCCCGGCACCTGAGATATTTACCTGTCCTCTCTCCACTGCTGAGTGCCGCTGTCTTCGGGGTCCTCCAGCAGTGAATGATCAGGCAGAGGGCACGGCGCGCACTAACGACGTCATCGCGCCCTCTGACCTGAACATTGCAGCAAGAAGACGCGAGCAACGGTGGAACGGGACAGGTAAATATCCCTTATACTCGCCCTTCCGCCGGCGCGGTCTCTGCAGCCCCTGCTCTTCTCCCGCGGTCTCCGCCGCCAGTGTTCAGCGGTCACGCGGGACAGCTCATTAAAGTCATGAATATGTGCATATTCATGACAATAATGAGTGGTACCACCTGACCGCTGAACACAGGTGTCGGAGACCGTGGGAGAAGAGCAGGGGCTGCAGAGACCGCGCCGGCGGAAGGGTGAGTATATAGAAGAGCTGCGCTCCCCCTCCCCCGCCGACCCCCTGGTAGTACTGTGTCAGCACAGCTACCCGACCGTCGCGGGCCCCCTCACCTGTCTGGGCCCCATAGCAGCTGCATGGTCTGCTTCATTCACGGTACGCCACTGCTCAGCAGTCTGCTTCATCAGGCTGGTTAACAAAATAAGGGGGACCCCACGCCATTTTTTTTTCGAAGGGAACCCCTTTTTTTGTTAATCAGTTCCCTCTGACGTCACTGATTGTGTCCCTGGCTGACCTGAAGTGAAAGTGGAAAGCAATCAATTAAGCTTTCCACTTCCTCTCCTGTCAGCCAGGAGAGGAGCTCATTCATTCGGGGGTTTACTGTGAGGCTGCAGCATTAGCTGCGGTCTCTGCAGTAAACATTAACCCTTTCTGAAGGAATACACCGTGGGACCTGACTGTGCATGGGATAGGTAAGAATAATTTTGCTTTTTTATTTTATTTTTATTACAGGAAATGGTTTTTGCAGTAAAATAAAAGATGGTCAAAAACGTGTCTTTATTTCATTAAAATGATTTTTAATTAAAGTGTGTGTGTTTTATTTTTATTTCATGCAATAGGATTAATAATTGATAGTTGTATAATTGACAGCTCTCAATTATTAACCTGGCTTAAGGTCACCTTTCAATAGCAAGGTGGCTTTAACCCCATATTAATCCATTCGCCACCGCTACAGGGCAATGGGAATAGACGGGCAAAGTGCCAGAAAGGGCGAATCTAATTATAGATTTGTCTTTTCTGGGGTGTCTGGGGGCAGATGTTAGTAGCCAGGGGGGGGCAAAAATAATGGTCCCTCTCTGGGCTATTATTATCTGCCCCACTCGCTGGCTTTGTCTGTCTGGTTGCGAAAATAGGGCGGGAGCCCACGCATTATTTTTCAACAATTTTACACCTCATATATATATATACATGTCATTGAATTTGTGACACATATTTATATATATATTTATATTTATAGTTCATACACTTCTACATAGTATAATAGCCGCTAATTCAATTGCCGGCTTTTGTGAAAATGCAGAACCCGACATGAAATGACACATGGTTTACATAGAGTTAACCATGTAATTTCAAGTTGTTTGATCTATTGTTTTCACTAACAATTACATGAGTGGCTGTGTGCAACATTTCACACCTGTAGGGGTTAATTAAAGGTGTAAATTCGTAGCAAAAAAGTCCGTTTTTTTTACAATGAATTTACACCTTTAATTAACCCCTACAGGTGTGAAATTTTGCACACAGCCACTCATGTAATTGTTTGTGCAAATCAGATATCAAACTACTTGAAAAGACATGGTTAACTCTATGTACAATGACATGTAATGTATATAAATATTTATTTTGGGTTTTAAAAAATTTTGTTTTTTAAAAGGAAAAAAGAGGTTTTTTTATTACGTTTTCTGCCCCTAGACTTACATTGGTTTTCCCCGGATGGTATGGGATCGCCGTATTTTTTGGTTCGGCGATACCTTTCCCGATACGATACTTTTGGTATCGGAAATATCGCTCAACTCTACCCCGATTGCTACTAAAATTGTTTTTTGTTAAATTCATTTTTTTTTGGGGGGTTGATTTTAAATTTCGAATTAGAGTTTTAGATTTTTATAAAAAAGAAATTTTAAAACCGTGCCTTTTCTAGAGGGTTTAAAAGAGGGGGTTTTTCCCCCGTACCAATGTTCTGCCTTATAAAGTTGACATGGTGTGCAATCTGCATACGCAAAAAAACCCCGTTCATATCAAATAAAATGTCTTTAGTTAACTTGTTTTTTTGGGAACATAAGACATGCGGGGTTTTAAAACAAAAATTACAAATACATAGCAAGTTTGGGGGAAAAGCTGACATTTCATAACGGGAAAAGTATCATAGTAAAAAATTTTACCGGTTCTGTAACTTCCTTTCAGGTTTATCATTTTAAAAATTTTTCAAAACGCATTTCTGAGAAAATATTGATTTCCCCAAAAAGCTTTCCCGGAAAACAAAATTTTAAAAAATTACAGGGGAGCACATGAAATGTGTATTCCTGAAGTACACAGAAAAAAAAGGAATTTTTTCCTAGAAACCTTGTTAATCCAAATGCAATACTCTTTTTCTTGTTAAAGGCAAGGCATAAATCCACCCCTAGATGGTGCTAAACAAACAAAGCCGCAACAAAAAAAACATAGCTCAGACTCAGAGGGGAAACTTTTGTGAATGGGCGAAAAAGTTTGAGCAGAGGCTCCCGGGTGGTTCAACGGTACTGGCTGCCCCGTGAAGATTGTGAGGAGGGGGGAAAGGGTTATGCGGCTTATAAGGGAGTCGCCCCCCATCAGGGTTCCGGGATAATTGGTTGGTCTCCCCCTTTTTCCCCGTTTCCTTGTAGCTCTGTGTGTGTTGTTTTCCCGCTAACAGATAAGCATTTTCTTTTTTGTTTGTGCTTTTTTTTTGCATTTGCCCGCACTTTGGGGGGCCCTTTTCGGGGCCCCTGGGGGCTTTTGCCCTTCAGTTTGTTCCCCTGATTTTTGTATTTTGCTTTTTCATTTCTTCAGTGGCTGTGTTTTTTTTGTTACCCAGAGAACTTTTTATTGGAGAGGTCGGTGATCTAGGTTTTTTTGAAATTGTGAGTTGGTGCTTTGCGGGTTTTTTTTTGGGATTGCAGTAAGTCCCTTTCCTATCCTTTTTTTTAGTTATTTGGGCCCCCAAGTTTGTATTATTTTCTGTTTTTGTCAGTATTTTCTTGTCTAACACCCCTTTCTGTTTGGGGGTTTTTAGTTTTTTGGGGCTGTCGGGGAGATAGCTTTCCTATTTTTTATCTTTGGTGAGTTAGTTTTCAGGCTGTGACGAGGGCTAGGCCCAAAAGTAGGAAGCTCCAGGGGGCCCCTTGTTGTGGGGTTAGTCAGGGTACGCAATCTCATAGATTCCAATGCTCTGGTGTTTTTCCTTTTTTTTACCTGCACCCTCAGTTCCCCAAAAAAATAACAGTATCAGGGCCCCAAAAATTTAAAGTTTTATGGTCCAAAAAGGGGAAAAAAAATTTGAAAGAAAAACGGTTGTCAGAGTTGGCAGAGATATTTTTCTGTTTTTGCTTTTTTTTTTTTTTTCTCTGTATTCGGGTTTCTGGGGAGGTTTTTTTCTTCAATGGAGTTTGCACAGTTGTTTTGGCCCCGTGGATCATTGACTGAGGTTCAGGTATTGTGATATCTTTAGGTTTCTTTTTTTGGAAAACCAGGATTCCCTGCCGTTTGTTTTTTTTGGGGGTAGAGCTAAAATTTTAGAATTTCAAAAATAATTTAAAAAATTTTTTTTGCCTTAAAATCTAAGTCCCCCCGGGAGGCGCAGCAGGTTCAAATTGTCATCTCTTCCTGGGGCGACCTCAGGTTTGGGTTTTCCCTACACCCCGGGGTTTTGTTTTATGATTTTGAGCATTTTTTCGGCTTTGGGGTTATTTACATGAGCCCCAAAGTCACTGTCAAGCTGAAAAAGCCTTGGGATTAAACGGGTTGTGACGCTGAGTTTACGCAGAGATTCGAGGTGGGGTCTGACAAGGGGAATGACGAGCTTTGGGGCCCCCTTTTTGGGAAAGGGCTGTAGAAATGAAAGGTGTTATGGGGATTCTGTCCCCTTTTGGCTCAATGATTCTATGTCATTAGCGATTAAATTGAAGACGTTTGCGTGAGCGGGAAGTATGCTGGAAAAGGGTTCCTTGTGAACCCCTTAATCCCCGCAGTGTGATAGATTGGGGTTGGGGAAGGTCATGAGTTTCAAAGGCAAGGGTTTTTTTTCTACGTGGTAAAACCCCCAAGCTTTTTAGTTGCCCAAGGGGGAAGAGTTTGACCTCATTGTTTGGGAGTGTTTAACTAGTTTTTATTAATGTCCTTATATGCCTCTGTCCTCTTTTCTTCGGGGTTTTTTTGATTCGGGGGATATTAAATGTATTTTTTTTTGTAAACGTTGTGGGTTTCCCCCTTTTACCCCTACAGAAGTCTATTTTCCCATGGGATCGATTCTACCCCCTTCTGAGTAAACCCAGTTCTTATGGGATAATGAGGGGTTTTAATGATCATCAGGAGGTGCAAATTTTTGGTTCTGTATAATCTGCATGATATTATCGATAGGTTTCCCGGTTCAGTTCTAATTGTTTTTTGGTTGGAAAATGGTCGTAACCAGGGGTGAAAATTTTACAACATCGTTTTTTTGCCTCCCCAGGTCGGTTTCTGACTTTTTGATTATTTTGCGAAAGTAAATCTGATTTGCCCCCCATAGGAGCTATGACTGCGCATTGAAAATTGGCCCCGGGAGTAATTCCCCAAAGGTCGCCCCTTTTTAAATTTCTGTACCGAACATGAGCTATGCGGTCTTTAAAGGATCTTTGGGGGGTCAATCAACCATCCTTTACCCTTGGGCCCCGGGTTTTTTTTTTGGGGGCCCAAAAGGAGGTTATTAAGGGGTGATGATTATGTCTTTTGAACAATTTACTGTAAATATAAAATCTTACCCCCTTATTTTTGACCTTTTTTCCGGGTGCAAAAAATATTGGGGGTTTTTTCCCAAATTGACCCCCGGGGGGTAAACCTTTTTTCCAATTTTAACACGGGGATGAAAAGGGAAAACGGCATTTTTTAAACCCCGGGGCATTTGAGTACCTTGTGATGCCCTTTGGGCCCCCAATGTCCCCTTTGTCTTTTCCGTCCTTTTTGAATGACATTTTCAGGATTTTGGGATAAAATTTGATTTTTATTTGGTGATTCTTGATTTTTTTTTCCTGACTGGGGTCCATTGAAAAGTTCAAAAATTTTTTCCCGTTTTTTAGGAAAGCCGTATGTGAAGGGTCAAATGTCTTTTTAGCACAGAGGATCCTTTTTTGGGTTATTTTTTTCCCCACTGTTATTGAAATGGCCCGGTCAAAAGGGTTAGGCCCCCGTGATTGGGCCAACCCCTTTTATTAAAGGCTTTCAAAGATTTTGGGGTTTTTTCCCTTTTTTGTAAATTTTTGGTAATTT
>JARQOD010000001.1:111008093-111073294 GCA_033576555.1 Oophaga sylvatica | reverse complement strand
AAAAATTTTCTGACCTTTCTACTGCCTCCGTTTTTGTACTTTGCTCCCCTCCTTGTTTGCCCCTTTGGGACTTCTGACTACGCTTTGGTCTCACTTTTTATTCCCGTTCTAGCGTCCTTCCTACCCGGTCCACTGCTCTCATAGGCAGCTACCCCCTAGACTTCGCTGTAATTCCAGATCCCTGTATGGGGGTAAAGAGTCTCGGGGTTTCTCGGGGTGCTGTCTTACCTGCAGTTCAGACCTGCAGTGGGCAGACGCCACATTATATTGGCCTTAAAAAAGTTTTTATATTTTATTCTGCATATATATATATAAGCATTTCTTAACCCTTTCTCTGAATTTTTTTTTCCTTCCTCTCCTTTCTGATTTTGTTTCTAAAGCACCTAACACTACTCCTCCCAAAAACTATTTGTTCCAGCCACATTCCGCCTTTCATGTTCTGAAGGAATCACATGATTCCGCCCTTTGCAGGGCATCCAGGCATCAAAAACACCATCAGACTTGTAACTAGGAATTTTTGGTGGCCAACTGTAGTAAATGACTGTAAGGACTATGTACGGGCCTTTGAAACCTATGCTCACGGCAAGTCTCCCCAAAATCTCCGTGCCGGGGGGCTCCAGTCCCTGCCTGCCCCTGAGAGTCCTTGGACCCATATCCCCCATGGACTTTATTACTGATCTCCCAAAACTCTAGAGGGAAGACATGTATCTGGGTGGTGGTGGATAGATTCAGCAAGCATTGTCATTTTGTTCCTCTGTCCGGATTACCTAATTCCAGACCCTGAGCAAATTATTCATTACTCATGTTTTTGCGATTGCATGGTATTCCGTGAAAAATCGTGTCCGATAGGGGCACCCAGTTTGTTTCGAAATTTTTGGGGGCATTCTGTAAACGAATTGAATGGAATTGTCCTTTTCCTCTGCCTATCACCCTGAAACCAATGGTCAAACCAAATGCACCAACCAAGCGCTTGAGCAGAATCTACGATGTTCTGTCTCTGAGCATCAGTCCGATTGGGTGGAACACCTACCGCTAGCAGAGTTTGCCATGAATAATCAGTACCAGGAGTCCATCAAGACTACCCCTTTCTACTGTAATCATGGGCTGCACCCATGTTTTGGTTCGTTCTCTTCTAGGATGTCAGATGTCCCTGGGGTAGAAAGAACCATAGACCAGTTAAAAACTATCTGGTCAGAAGTCAACGTAAACTTGAAAGGGGCTCAGACTAGACAGGCTTCGTCTGCTAATAGACGACGCTCCAAGGGCCCGGTCCTGGGAGTTGGGGACAAAGTTTGGCTTTCTACAAGGAATATTAAGCTCAAAGTGCCATCTGCCAAACTAGGTCCCAGGTTTATTGGTCCGTATGAAATTATTGAGGTGATTAATGCAGTAGCCTTTCATCTGAAGCTCCCTCAATCATTTAAACTGCCCAATGTATTCCATAAGTCCCTTCTCAAATTGTACCGCTCTCTGATTCGTCCTGTCCAGTCCCCTCCTCCTCCGGTTTTGGTAGGGGGTGCTTTGGAATACGAAGTCCAAAGGATCCTTGATTACCTTTTAATGAGAGGATCCGTGCAGTGTCTTGTGCATTGGAAGGGCTATGGTCCGGAGGAAAGGTCCTGGGTGCCTGCCAGTAACGTCCATGCCAAGGGTTTGATCAGGAAGTTTCATCTCTTTCATCCCAACAAACCGGGTTTTGAGGGTCCAGAGGCCCCTATTAGAGGGAGGGGTACTGTCACGTCGCCATTGGATTCAGTGACTGGTGTTCCTGCCTCGGCCGCTGGAGGCGCCGGACTCCTTCGGCTGGTGGTACCGGTGATAGGAGTGCGGTATCCTCATATGGTTTCGCTCCTTTGACGCCGGCCTCTGTCGCTGCGCATCGCCATGTTTCGTCTGTGGGTAATGTTGGCGACAGAGAAGGGGTCTCTGCGCAGGCGTCTGGAGGGCGTAGGCTTCGCTCTTCTGTCAGAGGTGAAGTGGTTATTGTCAGTCATGCATCACAATCTGACGTGGTTCTGGGGTGGTCCAGATAAGGTCATCAGACTGTGAGCCTGTGAGAGGTAGCCATGACCTTCAAATGCCTTGGAGCCTGGCTTGTAGGCTGCCAGATATAGTCTTGGTTTCCCCAGTGTGCTAGTTTGTTTTGCTATTGTATTTCTGACCTTTTCCTGGATTTCTGACTGTTCTTCTGCCTGCCGATTTTGTACCTCTGCTGTCCCCTGGTTTTGACTTGAACTTTAGCCTGAATTTCTGACCCTTCTACTGCCTGCCGATTTTGTACTTTTGCTCCCCTCCTTGTTTTGACCCTTGGACTTCTGACTACACATTTGGTCTCACTTTTTATTCCCGTCCTAGCGTCCTTCCTACTCCGGTCCACTGCTCTCATAGGCAGCTACCCCCCTGGGCTTCGTTGTAATTCCAGATCCCTGTATAGGGGTAAAGGGTCTCGGGGTTTCTCGGGGTGCTGTCTTAGCTGCAGTTCAGACCTGCAGTGGACGGACGCCACATCTTGAAAAGGACTGGTGTCAGCGATAGGCAAACCTGGGCAAATGCCAAGACCCACTTGGAATGCGTGGTAGCTCATAATGATCTGTGTAAATTTTCAGCATGCTTGTCTAGCCAAGAATAGGAATTGACTCTCCAAGGGTCCACATATACTCAGGGTCGTAGTGTTCCTATATACTCAGAATCACTTTAGGTATGAAAAGATTATTATATTTAATTTACAACCTGTATCTGTCAGGCCCAGAAGAAGCATAGGTGAAACGACATTGGGTGTGGGGAGGGTACAGCATCTGCTTTTTCCTTTGGTGGTCTTTAGGATCTAGGTAATACAGTGGGGGAAATAATATTTGATCTCTTTATGATTTTGTAAGTTTGCTCACTGACAAAGACATGAACAGTCTGTAATTTTATAACATTAAGAGATAAAATGTCAAAAGTTAAATCCAGAAAATCACATTGTAAAAATTCTATAAATGTATTTGTATTTTGCAGAGAGAAATAAGTATTTAATCCCTCTATCAAACAAGACTTAATACTTGTTGACAAAACTCTTGTTGGTAAGCAAAGCAGTCAGACATTTTTTGTAGTTGATGATGAGTTTTGCGCACATGTCCGGAGGACTTTTGGTCCACTCTTCTTTGAAGATCATCTCTAAATCATTAAGATTTTGAGGCTATCGCTTGGCAACTCGGAGCTTCAATTCCCTCTATCAGTTTTATATGGGATTTAGGTCTGGAAACTGGCTAGGCCACTCCATGACCTTAATGTTATTTTTTGAGCCACTCCTTTGTTGCCTTGGCTGTATGTTTTGGGTCATTGTCTTGCTGGAAGACCCAGCCATGACCCATTTTTAATGTTCTGGTGGAGGGAAGGAGTTTGTTACTCAGGATTTTACGGTACATGGCTCCATCCATTCTCCCATTGATGCACTGAAGTAGTCCTGTGCCCTTAGCAGAGAAACACCTCAAAACATAATGTTTCCACCTCCAAGCTTGACAGTGGGGATGGTGTTCTTTGGGTCATAGGCAGCATTTCTCTTCCTCCAAACACGGCGAGTTGAGCTAATGCCAAAGACCTCAATTTTTGTCTCATCTGACCACAGCACCTTCTCCCAATCACTCACAGAATCATCCAGGTGTTCATTGGCAAACTTCAGATGGACCTGCACATGTGCCTTCTTGAGCAGAGGGACCTGCGGGCACTGCAGGATTTTAAGCCTTTATGGCATAATGTGTTACCAATGGTTTTCTTGGTGACTGTGGTCCCAACTGCCTTGAGATTATTAACAAGTTCCCCCATGTAATTTTAGGCTGATCTCTCACCTTCCTCATGATCAAGGATACCCCACAAGGTGAGATTTTGCATGGTGCCCCAGATCGATGTCGATTGACAGTCATTTTGTATTTCTTCCATTTTCTTGCTATTGCATGAAAAGTTTTCTCCTTCTCACGCAGCATCTTACGTATGGTTTTGTAGCCCATTCCAGCTTTGTGCAGGTCTATGGTCTTGTCCCTGACATCCTTAGAAAGCTCTTTGGTATTGCCCATGTTGTAGAGGTTAGTGTCTGAACGATTACTTGAGGCAGTGGATAGGAGTCTTATAAAGGTGACTATGTAAGACAGCTGTCTTTATTAATTATAGGGGGACTCCACATCACTTTTTTATGGGGTCCCCCATTTTAAAAGCCAGTAAAGGCTAATTGTACAGTTCTGAGCTGATATTAATAGACTGGGAAGCTCCATTTGCCTTACCTCCTTCCCAGGTTATAAACATCGGATCCCAGGCGTTGGCTTTCCCTCTGCTGGTTATGCCATTTTTCCTGAAAAATAATCTTTTATTAATTAAATACATGTAATACAGTAAGCTTCACACACACTGTACTAATTGTATTTATCACAGACATCTGTATATCTCCTATTCTATTTGCATTTACTGTATGTAATCCATCTCTTCTATACTGTCGCCTCCTGCAGTGATTTTACAGAACACGGAAGATGAATTGCCAGCTTTTTTTCTATTTATCTATGTATGTAATGAATATACTGTACATATATGAATATATATATGTGTGTGTGTCACTGACATCTATATAGCTATGTATTCTATGTGTATATATTTATTGTATTCTAACCTGCCAGTGTGATTTTACTGTATGCGGCACATGAATTGCCGGCTTTTCAAAGGATATCGGTGAGTAAAAACTGGACAGCACTATCATGGTCCAAGTGCTGTACTTGTTTTCTCACACCCATAGGCTTGCATTGGCAAGTCTTGGCCAAGTCTCGGTGACAATCGCAGCATGCTGTGATTTTACAGTGTGCTGAATACGCCTGAGAAAATAAACGGTGATGTGAGCTGCCCCATAGATTAACCCTGGTGTTTTTTTCACATAGCACTCAATATTCTATGGTAGTGTGACGCCGACCTCATTGTGCTGTCAGGACATTGTGACGTTACGTGTGCTTGCTCAGAGCCCTCCCAGGCCTCATCAGAGCTGGAAGTCTTTAATGTGAGGAAGCATGGAATATCAGCGCTCTTATCGATGATAAGAGGATGTGATGAGGATCTGATGAGTGACAGTGAGCAGCAGAGGGGCCATCTAGATAGGTGAGCAAGAAGGTCAATCTAAGTATTTTATGATTTAGAACTTCTTACCTTTATAAATCTTTTTGGACTGGAGAGATCCCAGAGCATAATAAGGGACATAAAATTTGCAGAATGATGTTTCTGCAAATCAAATTTACAAAGGGAAATCTACGCAAACACGCAAATTAGAATTTTGCCTGATCTGCTGCTCTCTTCTTATCACTTCTGTTTCATTAAGAATGCTGAGAGCAACATCATTTAAAAAATATGAGATCTGCTTTGCTTACTGCTAGTGTTGAGCGATACGATACTGCAAATATCGGGTATCGGCCGATATTAGCTGTATCGGCCTTTCGATTCCGAATACCGATATTTTCGTCATATCGAATACCGGAATCGGATTTGTCACTGTCACTGTCTGTGTCCGTGGGTCGGGTCTGTCACTGTCAGTGTCCGTCGGTCGTGTCTGTCAGGAGTCAGCGGCACTTACCTGGCAGAAGATCTCCGGCGGTCACGGCCTGGACTGCTTCATGGCCGCCATCCTCTTCTCCCGGCGGTCACATGCAGTTTCTCGCGATAACTGCAGTGACTGCTGGGTAATCCCGGCCGTAAAGCAGTCAGTCCGATGACGTCACCGCCGGGGAAGCAGGTAATCAGCTGTGCTGCGTCGCGATGACAGGCTCTGCCTGTCATTGCGATGTAGCAGAGCTGGATCGTCGTGGGACTGTCGTTACTATGGACTGCGTCGGACAGGTGGTATACTGTTGGTTTGTTTTTTTTCTTTTTTTACAGGAGATCGATGGCGTCGCAGGAATGAGAGTACAATAAAAGAAATGAAAACTGTGTTGTCTCTTTTATTTCATTAAAAGACTTTTTTCTTGCTTTGTCTTTTTTTTATGCATTTAATAACTTTGGGATTAATAATGGATCGGTGTCTTATTGACGCCTCTCCATTATTAACCGGGCTTATTGTCACCGTGCAATCAACGGTGACATTAACCCCTTATTACCCCGCTTGCCACCGCTACAGGGCAAGTGGGAAGAGCCGGGTAAAGTGCCACAATTGGCACATCTTTTGATGCGCCAAATGTGGGGCTGCTGTAGCCTGGTATTATCAGGCTGTTGAGGGCCAAAATCCATGGGCCTTGACAGTCTTTTAATACCAGGCCGCAGCAGTCTGCATTTTACTTGGCTGGTTAACAAAAATAGGGGGACCCCTACGCCGTTTTTTTTTCGAGGGGATCCCCTATTTTTGTTAACCAGCCAAGCTAAGCAGACTGCTGTGGCCTGGTATTATCAGGCTTGCAAGGTCCATGGATATTGGATCCTTACCAGCCTGAAAAACCAGGCCTCAGCGGTCTGCTTCATCTGGCTGGTTAACAAAAATAGGGGGGACCCCACGCCAATTTTTTTCGAGGGGATCCCCTATTTTTGTTAATCAGCCAAGATATGCAGACTGCTGTGGCCTGGTATTATCAGGCTGGCAAGGTCCATGGATCTTGGCTCCTTAACAGCCTGAAAATCCAGGCCTCAGCGGTCTGCTTCATCTGGCTGGTTAACAAAAATAGGGGGGACCCCACGCCAATTTTTTTCGAGGGGATCCCCTATTTTTGTTAATCAGCCAAGATATGCAGACTGCTGAGGCCTGGTATTATCAGGCTGGCAAGGTCCATGGATCTTGGCTCCTTAACAGCCTGAAAATCCAGGCCTCAGCGGTCTGCTTCATCTGGCTGGTTAACAAAAATAGGGGGGACCCCACGCCAATTTTTTTCGAGGGGATCCCCTATTTTTGTTAATCAGCCAAGATATGCAGACTGCTGTGGCCTGGTATTATCAGGCTGGCAAGGTCCATGGATCTTGGCTCCTTAACAGCCTGAAAATCCAGGCCTCAGCGGTCTGCTTCATCTGGCTGGTTAACAAAAATAGGGGGGACCCCACGCCAATTTTTTTCGAGGGGATCCCCTATTTTTGTTAACCAGTTCCCTCTGACGTCACTGATTGTGTCCCTGGCTGACCTGAAGTGAAAGTGGAAAGCAATCAATTAAGCTTTCCACTTCCTCTCCTGTCAGCCAGGAGAGGAACTCATTCATTTGGGGGTTTACTGTGAGGCTGCAGCATTAGCTGCGGTCCCTGCAGTAAACATTAACCCTTTCTGAAGGATTACACCGTGGGACCTGACTGTACATCGGATTGGTAAGAATAATTTTGCTTTATTATTTTATTTTTATTACAGGAAATGGTTTTAGCAGGAAAATAAAATATGGTCAAAAACTGTGTGATTATTTCATTAAACTTCTTTTTTATTAAAGTGTGTGTGTTTGATTTTTCTTTCATACAATAGGATTAATAATTGATAGTTGTCTAATTGACAGCTCTCAATTATTAACCTGGCTTAAAGTGACCTTTCAATTGCAAGGTCATTTTAACCCCTTATTAACCCATTTGCCACCGCTACAGGACAATGGGAATAGACGGGCAAAGTGCCAGAAAGGGCAAATCTATTTAGAGATTTGCCCTTTCTGGGGTGTCTGGGGGCAGATGTTAGTAGCCAGGGGGGGGGGCCAAAAATAATGGTCCCTCTCTGGGCTATTATTATCTGCCCCCACTCACTGGCTTTGTCTGTCTGGTTGCGAAAATAGGGCGGGAGCCCACGCATTTTTTTTCAGCAATTTTACACCTCATATATATATATACATGTCATTAAATTTGTGACACATATATATATATATTATATTTATAGTTCATACACTTCTACATAGTATAATAGCCGCTAATTCAATTGCCGGCTTTTGTGAAAATGCAGAACCCGACATGAAATGACACTTGGTTTACATAGAGTTAACCATGTCTTTTCATGTAGTTTGATATCTGATTTGCACAAACAATTACATGAGTGTAAGTGTGCAAAATTTCACACCTGTAGGGGTTAATTAAAGGTGTAAATTCGTAGCAAAAAAGTCCGTTTTTTTTACAACGAATTTACACCTTTAATTAACCCCTACAGGTGTGAAATTTTGCACACATAGACTGATGTAATTGTTTGTGCAAATCAGATTGCAAACGACATGAAAAGACATGGTTAACCCTATGTACACCAAGTGTCATTTCATGTCGGGTGCTTCTGTCTTTTCACAGAAGCCGGCTTTACCCGGCAATTGAATCAGAGGATATTTTACTATGTAGAAGTGTATAAACTATACATATATGTATATATATATGTCACAATGACATGTATATATATATATGTATTCTATGTGTGTATATTTAGTGTTTACAAGGAAATAAAGGTTTTTTTTAGTTGCGATATTTTGTTCCCATAGACTTACATTGGACTTCCGGTATCGGAATCGGATATCGACGATATTTAGTGATATCGGCGATACCATTTCGATACAATATTTTTAGATATCGAGCAGTATCGCTCAACACTACTTACTGCAACACACATGCATTGTCGTCAGCAACAATGTGCTGTGTATAGCTCAGCGCTACCTTGAAAAGGCTGCTGAACTGCTAGCTTTCAAAAATGATATTTGACATATTTTACCCTCCTTAATGTAGTGATTGATTCCAAATTAATTCATGATACAAACATCACAATTTTCTAGTGCACCTTGGATCTGTGCTGTTTCAGTTGCTCAAAGGAATGTCAAGATCACTAACATGATGAAGGCAGCAGTTGTTCCGACAGCTGAAGCATGAACTGAATCTGTCTAGGAAAATTAGTCTAATATGGAAAAATTACTTTTGCTTTATAACTATGTTCAGGAAAAAAATGGAGAAATTTGCCTGTGACTCTGAAACATCAATGAATCCATTGAAGAATTAATTCCCGCTTTCTATGGCTACGAGCTAAGATATAAGGAAACGCTGCACGCCGGCTGAAAAAAACCACATTTAAATGGAACATAGATTAAACAATAGAAGATATTACCACAAATCAGCTCTAATGATTTCTAAAATGTCAAGTGCAGACCATTATCCTCCAGAGGTCGGCTCTGAGGCATGCATACAATGACTTCATTTAGGTAAACAGTGAAAAATATTTCAAACCCTGCACAAATTGTATTTTATTATACATTGTGTGACCTAGAAATCAGACATATCTAGTTTAACATAATTAAAATGCATTCTCTTACAAAACCTAGACAGATCTAATAGGAATAGTTTCACTAGAATCAGTGCCGCACACATTATATTATGCCTTATTACTCCGCTCAGTGTAATTTTTTATATGCCCATGGCCATGTGCTTCAGTCAATTATTTATTGGACACCTATACTTTTGCGCACATTTTTCCCTGTGTAAAGGATGAGGATCCCAGAAACTCAACATTTATTGTTTGTTGGGCTGTTTCATTCTAAAAATTGAGCAGTTGCCACTTTTTTTATACTAGGCCAAGTAGCCAGCTGAGGCCAATTCTAAATGCTAGCGCCTCTTCACTTAGGCCATGTTCACACGTTGCCTACTTGCTGTGCTTTTGCTGTGTTTTTTTCTACATATAACTAACTTTATTAAACTTGTATTGTAGATAGGGCCAGCATCAGCACCTGGCACACCAGGACAAGTGCCAGGGCCCTGAGCAGGTGGGGGGGCCTACTCATCGTCGGCCAGTACCGGCGTCCGCGAGTGGCCACCCCGCACGCTTGCTCAGGCCCTGGCATTTGCGATACTTACCTCTCCCTCTTCCACCGCTGCTGTGGCGTCTTCTGACTGTGATGTTTCAGGACAGAAGGAGCAATGACTTGACTAGTGTGCGCCCTCTGCCTGAACAGTCACTGTGCAGAGCGCCAGAAAAAGCAGATGCTGAGGAGTCCGGAGCAGAGCAGTGGCCAGCGAGAAGGTGAGTATTTCATTTTTTTTATGTTTAAAGTAAAATATGGGGACCATTATAAGGGACCCATTATATATGTAGCATTATATGGTTCCCATCATACAGTCATGGCCAAAAGTTTTGAGAATGACACAAATATTAATTTTTACAAAGTCTACTGCTTCACTTTTTCTAATGGCAATTTGCATATACTCCAGAATGTTATAAAGAGTGATCAGCTTAACAGCAATTACTTGCAAAGTCAATATTTGGCTAGAAAATGAACTTTATCCCCCAAAACACATTTCAACATCATTGCAGCCCTGCCTTAAAAGGACCAGCTAACCTCTTTTCAGTGATTGCTCCATTAACACAGGTGTGGGTGTTGATGAGGACATGGCTGGAGATCAATCTGTCATGATTAAGTAAGAATGACACCACTGGACACTTTAAAAGGAGGCTGGTGCTTGGCATCATTGTTTCTCTTCTGTTAACCATGGTTATCTCTAAAGAAACACGTGCAGTCATCATTGCAATGCACAAAAATGGCCTAACAGGGAAGAGTATCACAGCTAGAAAGATTGCACCTCAGTCAACAATCTATCGCATCATCAAGAACTTCAAGGAGAGAGGTTCCATTGTTGCCAAAAAGGCTCCAGGGCACCCAAGAAAGACCAGCAAGCGCCAGGACCATCTCTTAAAAGTGTTTCAGCTGTGGGATCGGGCTACCAGCAGTACAGAGCTTGCTCAGGAATGGCAGCAGGCAGGTGTGAGTGCATCTGCCCGCACTGTGAGGCGGAGACTCTTGAAGCAAGGCCTGGTCTCAAGGAGGGCAGCAAAGAAGCCATTTCTCTCCAGAAAAAACATCATGGACAGACTGATAATCTGCAAAAGGTACAGGCAGTGGACTGCTGAGGACTGGGGTAAAGTTATTTTCTCTGATGAATCCCCTTTTCGATTGTTTGGGACATCAGGAAAACGCCTCATTCGGAGAAGACAAGGTGAGCGCTACCACCAGTCTTGTCTCATGCCAACTGTTAAGCATCCTGAAACCATTCATGTGTGGGGTTGCTTCTCAGCCAAGGGAATCGGCTCTCTCACAGTCTTGCCTAAAAACACAGCCATGAATAAAGAATGGTACCAGAATGTCCTCCAAGAGCAACTTCTCCCAACCCTCCAAGAGCAGTTTGGCGATCAACAATGCCTTTTCCAGCATGATGGAGCACCTTGCCATAAAGCAAAGGTGATAACTAAATGGCTCAGGGAACAAAACATAGAGATTTTGGGTCCATTGCCTGGAAACTCCCCAGATCTTAATCCCATTGAGAACTTGTGGTCAATCATCAAGAGACGGGTGGACAAACAAAAACCTAAAAATTCTGACAAAATGAAAGCATTGATTGTGCAAGAATGGACTGCTATCAGTCAGGATTTGGTCCAGAAGTTGACTGAGAGCATGCCAGGGAGAATTGCAGAGGTCCTGAAGAAGAAGGGTCAACACTGCAAATATTGACTTGCTGCATTAACTCATTCTAACTGTCAATATAAGCTTTTGTTACTCATATGTTTGCAATTATTATATTTCTGTCTGTGATAAAAACATCTGTCAAACACACATAAAAACCAGAGGGCAGCAGATCATGTGAAAATATAATATTTGTGTCATTCTCAAAACTTTTGGCCATGACTGTACACTGGAGCATCATACATGAGGCCTATTTTATAAGCGGAGCGTATGTGTGGAGAAAACCAGGCACTGCTCATCACCTGCCCAATACAATCCCAGCAGTGAAACATGGTGGTGGCAGCATCATGCAAAGGTGGTGTTTTTCAGCTGCAGGGACAGGACGACTGATTGCCATTGAAGGAAACATGAATGCGGCCAAATACAGATATCCTGGATGAAAACCTCTTCAGGAGTGCTCTGGACCTCAGACTTGGCCGAAGGTTCACCTTCCAACAAGGCAATGACTCTAAGCATACAGCTAAAATAACAAAGGAGTAACTTCAGAACAACTCTGTGATCATTCTTGACAGGTCCAGTCAGAGCCCTGACCTCAACCCAATTGAGCATCTCTGGAGAGACCTGAAAATGGCTGTCCACCAACATTCACCATCCCAAGGAAGCGGTGTGTTCATACCGCGAAACGTGCGTTGGGGTTAGCAGAGCCTGTGTCCACTTTACTAACAACGCCATGATGGGTATGTGTTTAAGAGCAATCTTATCCAGTTTTGATATCCTGGTATTTCCCTGCTATAGGTCTCTCACATGTGGATCATTGTTATTTGCAGGATGACTAGTTAGGAAATGTTTTTGCACTGTTGCACCTTATTCCAGGATATAGCATGCAGAGCTGCTTTCTGAATATAATACAATTGTAATATTACATACTATTTGAATGAACACACAGAGAAGGTCCACCATTGAGTCCTATGGGATTACTCCTTTACTCCCTCTGTGTGATTCCTTCTATAAACTCTGATCCTATACATTACTATGGGCAACGTGCAATATGTTTTTCCTTTCCCACTGGAATATTATGCCTAGCTGCACAATACCATACATAGGCAATATATATATATATATATATATTATATATATATATATATATATATTTGGACAGTTATAGTGGTACTACTCTCTGCTTTCTTGTTGTCCCTGATTCAGTGTTTATTGTAAAACCCTTGTTACATAATTAGCATATGTCCTGTTCTCACTATGTGTTCTTTCTATTAATAAAATAATTTCATATAATAGTTAGGACTCTTTCTTTTGTTTATTACATTATAGTGTGAGTCGTCACTATTTGAACTTTGGAGGCAATTTTTTCTCTTTATGGTACTACCATGTATTATTAAATACAATGCATATTTGGAGCATTTTTCTCAACATTCACCATCCAACCTAATGGAACTGGAGAGGATCTGCAAGGAAGAATGGCAGAGGATCCCCAAATCCAGTTGTGAAAAATTTGTGGCATCATTCCCAAGAAGACTCATGGCTGTGCTAGCTCAAAAGGGTGCTTCTACTCAATACTGAGCCTGAATGCTTAGTTTTCATTTTTAATAAATTTGCTAAAATTTCTACATTTCTGTTTTTTTCAGTCAAGATGGGGTGCACATGGTACATTAACCCCTTAACCCCCAAGGGTGGTTTGCACGTTAATGACGGGGCCAATTTTTACAATTCTGACCACTGTCTCTTTATGAGGTTATAACTCTGGAACGCTTAAATGAATCTTCGCGATTCTGAGAATGTTTTCTCGTGACATATTTCACTCCATGTTAGTGGTAAAATTTCTTCATTATAACTTGCATTTATTTATTTAAAAAATACGGAAATATGGCGAAAATGTTGAAAATTTAGCAATTTCAAACTTTGAATTTTTATTCCCTTAAAACAGAAAAATATGTCACACAAAATAATAATAAATAACATTTCCCACGTGTCTCTTTTACATCAGCACAATTTTGGAACCAAAATTTTTTTTGTTAGGAAGTTATAAGGGTTAAAATTGATCAGCAATTTTTCATTTTTACAACAAAATTTACAAAACCATTTTTTTAGGGACCACCTCACATTTGAAGTCACTTTGAGGGGACAATATGGCAGAAAATACCCAAAAGTGACACCATTCTAAAAACTGCACCCCTCAATGCACTCAAAACCACATTTAAGAAGTTTATTAACCCTCCAGGTGCTTCACAGGAGCTGAAGCAACAGGGAAGGAAAAAATGAACATTTAACTTTTTAGTCACAAAAATTATCCTTTACAAACAATTTTTTTACTTTCGCAAGGTTAAAAGGAGAAAATGGATAGATAAAGTTGTTTTGCAATTTCTCCTGAGTACGCTGATACCCCATATGTGTGGGAAAACCAGTGTTTGGGCGCACGGCAGGGCTCGGAAGGAAAGGAGCGCCATTTGACTTTTTCAAACCAAAATTGGCTGGAATTGAGATTGGACACCATGTCATGTTTGGAGAGCCCCTGATGTGCCTAAACAAAGGAAACACCCCACAAGGGCCACCATTTTGGAAACTAGGCCCATTAAGGAACTTATCTAGATCTGTTGTGAGCACTTTCAACCTCCAAGTGTTTCACTAAAGTTTATAATGCCTGGGTGTGAAAAAAAAAATTCCACAAA
Organism: Oophaga sylvatica; assembly: GCA_033576555.1. NCBI lineage: Eukaryota > Metazoa > Chordata > Amphibia > Anura > Dendrobatidae > Oophaga > Oophaga sylvatica. Next base: position 111,059,244 of record JARQOD010000001.1, on the reverse strand, counting down.
AATGATTTTTTAGTCCCCAATTTTTGATTTTTTCCAAGGAAATTGGACCCCAAAAGTTGTTTCTAATTTGTCCTGAGTACGCTGATACTCCATATGTCAGGAGGAAAACTGTTTGGGTGCACGGCTGGGCTCGGAAAGGAAGTAATGACATTTTGGAATGCAGAAGTTGATGAGTGTCATGTTCAGTTTTCAGAGCCCCTGATGTACCTAAACAATGGAAACCCCCCAAAAGTGACCCCATTTTGGAAACTAGACCCCATAAGGAACTTATCTGGATCTCTGGTGAGCACTTTGAACCCCAAGTGCTTCACAGAAGTTTATAATGCCCTGGCATGAAAATAAAAAATCCTATTTTTTTCCCAAAAAGATGACCTTTTAGTCACCAATTTTTTATTGGACCACAAAGTTGTTGTCCAATTTGTCCTGAGTACACTGATACCCCATATTTTGGGAGGAACCACTGTTTGGGTGCACGGCAGAGCTCGGAAGGGAAGGAGCACCATTTGAATTTTTCAAACCGAAATTGGCTGGAATCGAGATTGGACGCCATGTCGCATTTAGAGAGCACCTGATGTGCCTAAACAGTGGCAACCCCCCACAAGTGACTCCATTTTAGAAACTAGACCCCCTAAGGAACTTTTCTAGATCTGTGGTGAGCATTTTGAACCACCAAGTGCTTCACACAAGTTTATAACGTAGAGCATAAAATTAAAAAATCATATTTTTTCCACAAAAATGATCTTTTCACCCGAATTTTTATTTTCCCAAGGGTAACAAGACCCCAAACGTTATTGTGCAATTTGTCCTGAGTATGCTGCTGGACTGTGAGAGAGGTGCAAACAGAGATGTTACTGTGGAATGAGAAACTTGCAGTGTGATCTTTCTCTGAGATCGGTCAAAATCAGCTGGCATGTCCGCTTCCATTACAGCTGAAGGCTGCCTCTCAGTCAACGAGACTCGATTGGGTAAAGAACCTGAAGTTCTGCGGTTGAATACTTGCATCTCAATAGTTGGCATGGTAACAGAGGAGGAGGAAGAAGCAGCAGATGCGATTGATGGGGCAGCTGATGGTAGTTGAAGTCTGCTGGTCTGCCTTTTTGCGCAGTGAGATTCCCACAGTAAAGCATGTTGATTGCACATGTGAAGGTTCATACATGTAGTAGTCAAATTATTGCACTTTTTACCTCGACTCAGTTTTTTTTTTTTGCAATGTTGGCAGATTACGTGAGTTGGCTTATCCTTTGCAGTGTCAAAATAGGACCAGGCTAGGCAACCCTTGAAACCCCTGCAAGCTGCAGACTCACGGACGCTGCTGGTCAGAGGCACAGTTGTGGCTGAGGATGCATTGCTCGTTGTGGCTGCATCATTACATGTCTGCGACAGAAGGCGCAAAGTAACCTCCTCGTCTTCCTCCTCAGATGACCTACTCAGCTGTGTGCCTCTATGTTCATGCCAACTGGGATCTAACACCTCATCATCCTCCTCTTTGTTATCACATTCCTCACCATTGAAGTCACCATCCTCCTGTTCTTGCCCTGATAGCACAGTACAGTCTGCGTGAACCTCAGATATCTGAGTCTCATCGGGATCACCTTCCTCCAGGGGTTAACGTCTGATGACGAGGGTCAAGATGCTGTTCGGACCATACTCCTTCCTGCCCCGGATCCAAGCTAAAAAAATTTTGGGCGTCGGTGCACATTTCCTCCTCTTGACTCTGTAAAGCTTTTGCGTACACTTCTGATGAAGATGGCTACACTACACTACACTATCTGCTCTGATTAGCTATAACTGCCATGATGCCCTCGCTGATTAGCTTTAAAAGCCACACTGTCCACCCTGCTTAGTTATAACCACTACACCATTAGCCTTTATTGGCTATTACAGCCACATTATTTGACCTGACTTGCTTTAACTTCCACACTGTAGACCCTGATTAGTCATAACCGCTACACTGTCAACCCTGATAAGCTATAACAACCACATTGTCTGCCTTGATTAGTTATAACAACTACAATGTCAACCCTGATTAATAATTACTGCGACACTGGCCACCCTGATTAGCTAAAACTGCCAGACTGTCTGCCCTTATAGGCTATAACTGTCACACTCACCTGTTGTGTTTAGGTAGCTGAGGAGAAATAGCAAAAACGGTAATACACCAGAGAGGCTGGAACCTATTGGATTGCAGTAACCTGAAATAACCACACAACTAGAGGTAGCCGTGGAGCGTTCCTATGTTGATCCTAGATGCCTCGTCACAGCCTGAGAGATAACTACACCTAAAGGCAGAAAGATGAAAACTATCTGCCCCGGAGCAGATCCCCAAAGAAAATAGGAAGCCCCCAAACATGTAATGGCGGTTAGACAAGAAGAAAGCACGGACACAGACAGAAAATAGAATGAGCAAACGCTCCAGCAAACTTCCAAATGAACCAGGAACCACAATTGAGACAAGAACAATTGATCACAGGCGACCATCATGGGAGGGAACCTCCCTTATATCAGTCCAGTCAGTGATCCCAGATTGCCATTCCTCGCTGGAAGGTTCAGTACTGTCTGTAACCACCAGAGGGAGCCTCTGCTCAGAAACCATCTCTAGCACATTCACAACACTCACCTTCCTTATTAGCTATAACATCCATACTGCCCTTTCTGATTAGCTATAACCCCCACACTTATTGCACTGATTAGCAAAAACCACCACACTATCTTCTCTGATTAGTTATGAACACCCACTGCCAACTCTGAGAAGCTATACCTGCCACATTGTCTGCCTTTATTAGCTATTAATGCCACAATATCCACCCTGATTAGCTGTAGCTGCCACTTTCCTTGCTTATTAGCTATAACTGCCACACTGTCCACGCTGATTAGCTATAACCACCACACTGTCTACTTTGATTAGCTACACCTGTCATATTGTGCACTCACTTCTAACCAGTCTTGTACTGTGCTCTCTCATACTCCCCACCATATTGTTCCCTCACACTATTTTCCTCATATAAAACTCCCATATATTTTTGGCTCTATTGGAGTACGTTACCTCTATGCTGCATGAGTGACATTAACAGCATGGTCAGTTGACCTTATCATGCTGCTGCAAGTCAAGTTGACCTTGGAAATGATGGCAATCAGAGCTTCAATTGAATGCATCCAGCTAGCATCTTACATGTATTTTCAACCATCTGTCAGTGTATAGGTAGCTCAGAGAATGGCTGAATCTCACTCTCATGGGGCAATAAAATGCAGCCTCCTGGGACACACTTAGGCACCCTGATGACAGCACCCTGCTGGCTGCATCAAGCCTGCTCCTCTACCCTCCCCCCATAGTAAAGTCCATGATAAGTTGGATGTTGTTTAATAATACAGATACATGATGATTCTTATACTACTGCGTCATCCTCATCTATAAAGAGAATACTTTTTTTGTACAACAAGATCTCTTTTTACCATGCACATAGCTAGAAAGGTCAACAAATCTCTCTCAATTTAAATCAGTCTAACAATACTTGACAGTGAGCTGTGTTCCAGTTTTAACTATTAAATTACTGAAATAAGGATCTGGATATTATTTTACACGTAATGCAATATAATAATGATGGAAAATATGATTATGAACTGCTTGCTGTTACTGCGACATGATTGCTGTTGTTCCAATATTTAGTAATAAAGAAGATCTTGAAACTTGCAAAACAGGAGTTGCTATATGATTGTATATGCTGGATGATCAGTTTAATAGCAGTGGTAATGACTCAACATGTAATACTGGCCATATGCAACAGGTTATAATGTGCATCGAAACACAAATAACTCATAAATTAAAAAGATAAAAGTAATGATGATCAAATAGATTCAATGTGAATTTTATGAATTTCACGCGGAAATTCGAACAATTTATGATGTAATTTGCGTGAATCACAAAATAAATCCCTGCCACTTTTTTTACACATTGCAGAAGATCACATTAGCCTCAGAAGGCTATCATGACCTAGGTGTGAAGGTGCAAGCTTCTACTGCTTATACTGCTTTGGGGCTATCATATCACATGGTATAGAGAAGACAATTAGGAGTGGCTATCAGACAATATAAAAGTCTAGGTAGAGAGTGAAGCAGTAATTTTAGGGTGAATTTAGGATACTGAGGATATGTCAGAGCTGACAGCTCAAAAATATAGATTTGAACCAAAAGCCCTAGAACATCTGACAAACATTTCAAATAGTAATGTGTTCTACAACTGTGCTACTGATGAACATGGCAGAGAGTGATAAAATAAGAGAAGTTCCAGACTTAAAGTTATTGATAAGTGATTTTTTTTGCAGCATCTGTCTCCTTGTTCTTCTTTCACTGAAGATAGCTCTTAATGATATTGGCTGTGTGTTTGACATCATAATTGCAGAATAAATTTGGATTCAATCTCTGATGGTATTGCATGACGGAAAATTGTCTGCCTGTATATCTCAGCTTTGAGGACACCATTAATCCTGACAAAATTCTCACGTCCATTTGCTGAACCATAGCCTCAAGCTTGCTAAGAACCTCTACCATGTCTACAGATACTGATTATTGTATCACTCTCAATACCGTTGAAGAAGAAACTGCCTTCTGTTACAGCTAAATTTGGCAGATTTTGACTCATCAGACCAAAACAGCACTTTTTTTCAGTCTATTTTCAATATTTTTGTGCATAGAGTCACTTGGCCTTATTTTTCAGTTGAATGTAAAAAAATATTTAGAATTGAGAGTCCTCAGGTTGATACCTTTTAATTTGCTAACTGAAAAGATGGTAACAAATTTCAAGCTTTCGAGAGCTTTTGTTACCATCTTTTCTGTTAGCCATTAACCCCTTCCGGACTTGTGACACAGCGTATGCGTCATGAAAGTCGGTGCCAATCATGATACCCTGTGTCATGAAAGGATCGCGTTCCTGTGGGTCAGGTGACCAGGGTCACTGAAAGGTCACCCGACCCGCAGGCACAAGACCCTTTGTGCTTCACCACAGGGGGGTTGGCTTAACCCCCACGTGGCTACGATCGCTCTGATTGGCTGTTAAAAGTGAAACAGTCAATCAAAGCAATCTGTAATATTTCACCAATGAAATTTGGTGAAATATTACAATCCAGCCATGGCCGATGCTGCAATAGCATCTGTCATGGCTGGAGACTGAGATTCGACTCCCCCATACCGAGTGACGGCAGCGATCGGCCACCGCCACCGATTGATGGCGGCGATCGGTCATCGCCGTCACTATTTGCTCCCCTCCTCCTTGCCTCCGCTCCTCCCACCTTCCGATCCCCCTACTCACCTCTCCCGATCCTCCGATGTCCCTGGGTCCGTCCCGGAGTCTGTCCGGGAATCTTTATGGGCGGCGCCTCAATCTTGGAAAATGGCAGTCGCATGCACAGTGGGCCCGCCGGCTGGTGCATGCGCAGTGCGACCTCCAGAGTCCATAAATTTATTTTGATCACTGTGATAAACTCTCATAGTGATCAAAATAAAAAAAAGTAAATAAATGCCCCCTTTATCACCCCCATGGGTAGGGACAAATAATAAAATAAAGAAAATATATATATTTTTTCCTGTTAGGGTTAGAATTAGGCTGGGTTCACATTGCGTTATGGCAGTCCGTTAGATGGACTGCATTACACCGCGGTATAACGCGGTGTAACGCAGTCCGTTAACGCTGCCATTCACCCCCATTTGTGTGCGCATCGCGACGCATGCCATAAAGCGGCATGCGTTCGCGATGTGCAGTCATTCAGTGACGGAGCCTCGGACACGGGCTGCAGCTTCTGGGCTTCGTCACCGCTAGCACAGATGAATCATCTGCTGATTGATCTGCTCTAGTGGGTATAGCATAACGCGATCGCGTTATGCTATACCGTTACCAGCTCGTCAACGCTATGTGTTGAACCGGCTGGTAAAACGCAATATGAACCCAGCCTTAGGGATAGAACTAGGGTTAGGGTTAGAACTAGGGTTAAGGTTAGAATTAGGGTTAGGGTTAGAATTTTGGTTAGGGTTGGAATATGGGTTAGGGTTAGATTTAGGGTTAGGGTTGGAATTAGGGTTAGGGTTGCGATTAGCGTTAGGTTTGTGGTTAGGGTTAGAGTTAGGATAAGTGTTAGGGGTGTTTTGGGGTTAGGGTTGGGATTAGGATTAGACTTGTGGTTAGGGTTATGATTAGAGTTGGTATTAGGGTTAGGGGTGTGTTGGGGTTAGGGTTATGGTTAGGGTTTGGATTAGGGTTCGGGGTGTGTAGGGGTTAGGGTTAGGGTTAGGGCTGCGTTGGGGTTAGGGTTGGAGTTAGAATTGAGGGGTTGCCACTATTTAGGCACATCAGAATGTCTCCATACGCAACATGGCGCCACCATTGATTCCTGCAAATTTTGCGTTTAAAAAGTCAAACAGTGCTCCCTATATTCCGAGCCCCGACGTGTGCCCAAAAAGTGGTTTACCCCCACATATGGGGTATCAGCTTACTCAGGAACAATTGCACAACAACTTTGGGGGTCCAATTTCTACTTTTACCCTTGGGAAAAAAAATTTGGGACTAAAAAAATTATTTTTGTGGAAAAAAAATATTTTTTTTATTTTCACGGCTCTGCGTTATAAACTTCTGTGATGAACTTGGAGATTCAAAGTGCTCACCACACATCTAAATAAGTTCCTTGCGGTGTCTAGATTCCAAAATGGGGTCACTTGTGGAGAGTTTCTACTGTTTAGGCATATCATGCTCTCTGCAAACGAAACATGACGCCCGCAGACCATTCCATCAAGTCGGCATTTCAAAACATCACTACTTCCCTTCCGAGCCCGGCGTGTGCCCATACAGTAGTTTTCTCCCACATATTGGATATCAGCATAATCAGGACAATTTGGACAACAACTTTTGGGGTCTAATTTCTCCTTTTACCCTTGGGAAAATAAAAAAATTGGGGAAAAAAAATCATGTTTGTGGAAAAAATAAGATTTTTTTTTTCATGCCCGGGCGTTATAAACTTCTGTATAGCCCTTGGGGGTTCAAAGTGCTCACCACACATCTAGATAAGTTCCTTGAGGGGTCTAGTTTCCAAAATGTGGTCACTTGGGGGGAGTTTCTACTGTTTAGGCACATCAGGGGCTCTGCAAACATAGCAAGATGCCCGCAGACCATTCCATCAAAGTCGGCATTTCAAAACGTCACTACATTCCTTCCGAGCCCTGACGTGTGCCCAAACAGTGGTTCCCTGGCATATGGGGTACCAGAGTACTCAGGACAAACTGCACAACAACTTCTGTTGTCCAATTTCTCCTGTAACTGTTGTGAAAATAACGGCTCTGCGTTATAAACTTCTGTGAAGCACCTGGGGGTTCAAAGTGCTCACTGTGCATCTAGATAAGTTCCCTAGGGGGAGTCTAGTTTCCAAAATGTGGTCATGTGTGGTAGCGCTCCAAAGATTAGGCACACAGGGGCTCTCCAAACACGACATGGTGTCCGCTAACGATTGGAGCTAATTTTCCATTAAAAAATTCAAATGGCGCTCCTTCCCTTCTGAGCCCTGCCGTGCACCCAAACAGTGGTTCCCCCCCACATATGGGGTATTGGTGTACTCAGAACAAATTGCACAGCAACTTTTGTGGTCCAATTTCTCCTTTTACCCTTGTGAAAATAAAAAATAGCGGGCTAAAAAATCATTTTTGAGGAAAAAAATGATTTTTTTATTTTCACTGCTCTGCGTTATAAACTTCTGTGAAGCACTTGGGGGTTCAGAGTGCTCACAACACATCTAGATAAGTTCCATACGGGGTCTAGTTTCCAAAATGGTGTCACATGTGGGGTTTTTTCACTGTTTAGGCACACAGGGGCTCTCCAAACGCGTCATGGTGTCTGCTAACGATTGGAGCTAATTTTCTATTCAAAAAGTCAAATGGTGCTCCTTCCCTTCTGGGCCCTGCCGTGCGTCCAAACAGTGGTTTATGACCATGAGGTATCTGTGTACTCAGGATAAATTGCCCAACAAATTTTAGGATCCATTTTATCCTGTTGCCCATGTGAAAAAGAAAAAACTGAGGCTAAAATAACATTTTTGTGAAAAAAAAGTACTTTCTTTTTTTTACGGATCAATTTATGAAGCACCTGGGGGTTCAAAGTGCTCACTATGCATCTAGATAAGTTCCTTGGGGGGTCTAGTTTCCAAAATGGGGTCACTTGTGGGGGAGCTCCAATGTTTAGGCACACAGGGACTCTCCAAATGCGACATGGCAACTGCTAAATATTCCAGCATATTTTCCATTCAAAAAGTCAAACGGTGTTCCTTCCCTTCAGAGCACTGCCGTGCACGCAAACAGTGGTTTATGACCACATATGAGATATCTGTGTACTCAGGAGAAATTGCCCAACAAATTTTAGGATCCATTTTATCCTGTTGCCCATTTAAAAATTAAAAAAATTGATGCTAAAGAAAATTTTTGTTGGAAAAATTAAAATGTCCATTTTTTCCTTCCATGTTGCTTTAGTTCCAGTAAAGCACCTGAAGGGTTAATAATCTTCTTGAATGTAGTTTTGAGTAGGTTGAGGGGTGCAGTTTTTATAATGGTGTCACTTTTGGGTATTTTCTGCCATATAGACCCCTCAAAGTGACTTCAAATGTGAGGTGGTCCCTAAAAAAATGGTTTTGTAAACTTTGTTGTAAAAATGAGAAATCGCTGGTCAACTTTTAACCCTTATAACTTCCTAACAAAAAAAAATTTGTTTCCAAAATTGTGCTGATGTAAAGTAGACATGTTATTAACTATTTTGTGTTACATAACTCTCTGGTTTAACAGAATAAAAATTCAAAATTTGAAAATAGCAAAATTTTCAACATTTTTGCCAAATTTTCATTTTTGTCACAAATAAACGCAAAAATTATCGACCTAAATTTACCACTAACATGAAGCCCAATATGTCACGAAAAAACCATCTCAGAATCGCCAGGATCCGTTGAAGCGTTCCTGAGTTATTACCTCATAAAGGGACACTGGTCAGAATTGCAAAAAATGGCAAGGTCTTTAAGGTCAAAATAGGCTGGGTCATGAAGGGGTTAAAAGGTATCAACCACTGAGGACACTCAATTCTAAATATTTTTCTATCTACTGGCTAACACAGTAAAAGGATATATATCTTTCCTGTACGTTGAATGTATGAATTTTTAGCTGCAATTCTTTATAACTATTTCGGGCCAGACTTTTCCAAACATTAAATGCATGTAGCTGGATCCCACTAGTTGCTATTTTGCAGTCCTATATGTGTTCAATCTTTAATTTATATCCAGTTTGTATAATACCCTTCTTCAGGATTATAAATCATAATTTTTAGCCCATGTTATCTACTTTTTATATTTATTTTATGTACCCTTTATGTCCGTTCCAATTACTCTACATCTTAAATGGCTTGGTTATGCATTTTATGCATTTATGAGATGACCTTACTTGTCCCTATTTTCTTTTCATATTTAGTGTAATATGTTTTTCCCTCACATGTGTTATGGAAATTTAATTAGGATAAATCTATCCTGAAGTGTTTGTTGGTGCTGTTCCCAATTTTCTATTAAATGTCTTTTTGAGCGCTCAGAACGAAATGAGGACTGTCCACAACGGAAGTGTCAGTATAACAGTTCGTCAAGACTACACATTTATTATTCATTCAAGGTTTTATACGTTTACAAAAAGGGGCTGGTTAGTCAATTAACATACAATTAAAAGCTGCTAGATTATTGGCTGTTCTAGTGTAAGTATGATAATTATGATAATTATGATAAAAGGGCTGAAGTTGCAGATTTATTGTTTTTTGTTCTTTTGCCCTAGCTTTCTTGCATGACTAGTAAAGTAAACAATAGATATCTACTAAGACTCTCTGTACTTGTTCCTTATGAAGGCCAGGGTCCTCTTTAACGACTGATTATAGCTGGCATCAGCTTTTTGCATAGATATGTGTGGGCACAGGATTTTTAGCAAGTGAGATCTATCTAACTGTGAATGCATATATATGAATATACTTTGAGTATATGGAATACATATATATTTTCATGACACATGTGATTTTGTCTCTCCTTTCCTACATTAATATCAGGCATGGTTTGGTCATGCATTTTATCTCTGTACAATTGAACTTACAGTTTTAGCTACATTCACTGTTATTTTTTCTCTGTTGTTTCATATTTTAGTATATTGCATCAATTCACTCGTGCGGTTTTAGCTCTCTTTTTTTACCTTAGAAATTAGACATACACTTAATATCTGTTATTGTTTGCGGATCGCATCAAATATAAATTATGATAAGGTGCGATCGCAACCCGGGGTCCACCGAGCGTTAATGGAGAAACTTCAGCTAGCAGACAATGGCGGAGCGAAACTGCGAACAAGCACTGTAAACACGCTGAGTTAAATGTCACTCAGTATGAACAGAGTGCAAAGTGCCTGACTCTGTTACTTCACAGAGCAGCACCAAACTGAAAGCACTCTAAGCTGTGCCCTGTTAGGCATCACAGGTGTACAGTAGTAATGACACTATTTGGGGTTCCTATAACTCACCCCCCACTATGCTGGTGATTGAGCCTGCCTTGTCACATGGTCTGTGTAACTCACACATGCGATGAAGTCGCCCGGTGCAGGTGCTAAGCTCAAGCAGGAGTTTCCACCCTACACTGCCTGATGAGAACCAAACTCGCAGTGCCAGTTTCGGCACACGTGCATTCAGGGTGGTAACTGTCCCACCTACACACACATAGCAATAAAGTGTAAATGATCCTAGCATGATCCTTTTATAGGCTGCGCCTAAGTCCAGTCAGACAGGACCTTGCTCGCGGACCAATCCGGAGCCGGCACAGGACCTGAGCAGATGACGACCGACCACCAATGAGAGGTCGCCACCTCACGAGCATGCTCAGAAGAGCGAATCCTGGACTTAGCCTCAGGAATAACTGCTCGCCACTAACTAATGTTAGTTGCCATAGCTGAACCTGGAGAGGCAGTGGTTACAACACGCACAGCCCGAGTCTGAGCAAGACGCTGAGACCGACGTCTTTGCTGAGCACCATTCACTATGGCCAAAGCTGAATAGGAGACTGCAGAAAATGACACAGCTTGGGATCTACCCTGTGCAGCGGGAGAATCCCGGCGCCTAACAATATCTCTCCTTTACCAATTTAGAATGATGCAGCAAATGGACGTAATGCAACAAGTGAAATAAGTGTTGAACATGTTACCAATTTTCTAAGTATATTTCTAAAGGAGCTATTGACATGAAACTCTCACCACATGTCAGAAACAATCCATCCAATTCAGTCAAAAAAATCCAACCAAAGATGTCCATTTGTTATGTGTAACAATAGGAAACGACACAGGGAAAAAAGTATTGAATACGCTTACTAAAATTTAAATTATACTTACATAAGCTTGTAGGTGATGACAACTTTAAGATGCCTCCTGTATGGAGAAACTAGTTGCATTCATTGCTTAGATATTATTTTGACTCATTCTTCCACAAACTTTTCAAATCCTGAAGGGTATGTGGGCTCCTTCTATGAACTCTGAGTTTTCGTTATTTCCATAAATTTTTTATTGGATTCAAGTTAGGTGATTGGCTGAGCCATTCCAGCAGCTTTATTTTCTTTCTCTGAAACCAAATGAGAGCTATTTAGCTGTGTATTTAGGATAATTGTTTTATTCTCCCAGTATTTCACAGGCATGTCTAAATGTTGTTGAGCAAACTGTAAAGGTATTTTAACTTTTTATTCAGCAATGGAGATGTTGAGTGCGTTACATAGTTTTCTTTGAAACAATTGTACCTGCTGATTCCAGGTCTTTGTGTAGTTCTCCCCAGGTGGTCCTTGACTCTTGGATAACCCATCTAAGGGCTCATACCCATTTGTGGAAAAAAAACGGTCCGTTTTCTGGATGGAAAAAACGGTCCGAATATATGCAATTGTCATGCGATTGTCATGCGATTTGTATGCGATTTTTAATCGCTCCATCAGTTTTCCATCTGTATGCAATGCGATTTTAACCCCTCTCTGACACCTGACGTACTATCCCGTCCATAAAACCCGTGACAGCGTGATCGCGCTGTTCTGAGGGCTTCCTCCCTCCCAGGACCCGGATCCAAGATGGCACCGGGTCCTGGAGGGAGGCGGCTTCCTCAGTGCCTGCTGAGAGCAGGCACTGAGAAGCCTGCAGCGCTGCCTGTGAGATCGCTGGTCTCACAGAGTGCTGTGCACACTGTGAGACCAGCGATCTGACATTTTACAGTGATGTCCCACCCTGGGACAATGTAAAAATGTAAAAAAAATAAAAATAAACATGTGTAAAAAAAAATTCCAAAATAAATAATAATAAAAAAATATTCCCCAATAAATTCATTTCTTCCTGTAAATAAAAGAAATAAAACAATAAAAGTACACATATTTGGTATAGCCGCGTCCGTAACGACCCCCCCTATAAAACTGTCCCACTAGTTAACCCCTTTTGTGAACCCCTTAAAAGAAAAAATAAAAACAAAGCAAAAAAATCAGTGCTTTATCATCATACTGCTGAACAAAAAGTGGAATAACACGCGATCAAAAAGACGTATATAAATAAACATGGTACTGCTGAAAACGTCATCTTGTCCCGCAAAAAACGAGCTGCCACACAGCATCATCAGCGAAAAAATAAAAAAGTTATAGCTCGCAGAATAAAGCGATGCAAAAATAATAATTTTTTATATAAAATTGTTTTTATTCTATAAAAGCGCCAAAACATAAAAAAATGATATAAATGAGGTATCGCCGTAATCATACTGACCCGAAAAATAAAACTGCTTTATCAATTTTACCACACGCAGAACGGTATAAACGCCTCCCCCAAAAGAAATTCATGAATTGCTGATTTTTGTTCATTCTAACCTCCCAAAAATCGAAATAAAAAGCGATCAAAAAATGTCACATGCTCAAAAATGGTACCAATAAAAACGTCAACTTGTACCGCAAAAAATAAGACCTCACATGACTCTGTGGGCCAAAATATGCAAAAATTATAGCTCTCAAAATGTGGCGATGCAAAAAACAATTTTTTGCAATAAAAAGCGTCTTTTAGCGTGACAGCTGCCAATCATAAAAACCCGCTATAAATAGTAAATCAAACCCCCATTTATCACCCCCTTAGTTAGGGAAAAATAATAAAATTAAAAAAATGTATTTATTTCCATTTTCCCATTAGGGTTATGGTTAAGGTTAGGGTTGCGGCTAAGGTGTGGGGTGCACGCATCACAGAAAGCTAAGCATCATAGAAGACAAGCATCGAGTAAACGGCAGTTATCCATGGCAAGGAATTAACATTCATCTTCTCTCTTCACACAGGTATGAACTGCATTCACTGGAAGCAATCAGCTGAATGATACAATCCCATCTCTGCTATCTGTGTTGCATGCTGCTATTTATCCTATTGGTATGAACTGCATTCACTGGAAGCAATCAGCTGAATGATACAATCCCATCTCTGCTATCTGTGTTGCATGCTGCTATTTATCCTATTGGTATGAACTGCATTCACTGGAAGCAATCAGCTGAATGATACAATCCCATCTCTGCTATCTGTGTTGCATGCTGCTATTTATCCTATTGGTATGAACTGCATTCACTGGAAGCAATCAGCTGAATGATACAATCCCATCTCTGCTATCTGTGTTGCATGCTGCTATTTATCCTATTGGTATGAACTCCATACGTCTAGTTGCTGCCAAGCACTGCTTAACCATCTTGCAACATAGTTTAATGTGCCTGGTAACGCTTTAGTATAATTCATCTTAGCACTGTTTAATACTTACTGCTTCATATCCTGTGATTTGGCCCTCTGTAGATCTTATCAGGTGGAAGGTGCTAAAGCATATAGATGTTGCCAGGTCTAGGCCATTGATCATTTAACCACCCCCTGGTGTGCTGGCCCCAGCTGCCAAATTATCCCAAACCAGCTCCCGCAATCCCACTCTCCTAACCCTGTAGTGTGGGCTATATATTTAGGACTAGTCTAAGGGGTGCACGCATGTGTGGGGTGCACGCATCACAGAAAGCTAAGCATCATAGAAGACAAGCATCGAGTAAACGGCAGTTATCCATGGCAGTTAATCAGGGCTGGAATCAGGCAGTCAACACTTTGCTTTCTTTTTAATCATGAAAAACAAAATTTGATCAAAATTATGTTTATCAAATACCCTTATTATTATTACAACCTCATGCATGTTTTGCAATATATTTTTTATTTTATTTTAGGATATTTGTTTCTTGTTTTTTGTTTTCTTTTTATTTATGTACATTACCTCTATCCTCCTGTGTTCCCTTGCCATCCACATTCACCGCCCCATCCCTCCTCCATCACGACTCATACACATCAGCCCCTCCATACTTCCCTCTCCCATGTACAGTTCCCATGCACTCCTCACCTTCCTGAGAAACCTCAGCCCATCTTGCCCAAACACATCACAGAAAAAACCTACTTACAACTCCAACAACTACCTGCTCTTTATCTTCCTACTCCTATTGATTTCAGGGGACATCTCCCCCAACCCTGGTCCACCATCCCCCAACCTCAATCCCTACCCTACCTCATATCGAAACCATAATAATCTTATTAATATTACTTGCACTCCCTCAGCTCCTTCGTTTAACTGTGCCCTCTGGAATCCACGGTCTGCATGCAACAAGCTAACCTTCCTGCACAACTATTTTCTGAACAACTCTCTTCATCTGTTGGCCCTCACTGAAACCTGGATTCAGGATTCCGACACGGTCTCCCCTGCTGCCATTTCCTATGGTGGCTTACAGTTCTCCCATTCCCCGAGACCCTCAAACAGACATGGTGGTGGAGTCGGCATACTCCTGTCCCCACAATGCACTTTCCAGGTCATCCCCCCAATTCCATCACTCTCATTTCCTTCTTTTGCGGTCCACACCATCAGGCTCTTTCGTCCCCTCTCCCTCAGAGTAGCGGTCATATATCGGCCCCCAGGCTCGCCCACCCAGTTCCTTGACCACTTCTCTGCCTGGCTGCCGCACTTCATGTCCTCAGAACTACAAACCCTTATCCTTGGAGACTTCAACATCCCCATTAACAGCCCTACTTCCACACCTGCATCTCAGCTTCTATCACTAACCACTTCTCTAGGCCTCTCACAGCTTTCAACCTCTGAGACACACAAGGATGGTAACACCCTTGACCTGGTCTTTGTCCGCCTCTGTTCAATCTCCCACCTAAATAACTCACCGCTTCCACTGTCTGACCACAACATTCTCTCCTTCACGCTCACAAATCCTCGACCACCACAGCGCACTTCTACCTACCACACATTCAGAAATCTACAAGCCATTAACCATCAGACACTTCCAGACTCCCTACACTCATCACTGTCTCCACTCTCCTCTTTTTCTTGTCCTAATCTGGCTGTTCATCACTACAATGACACTCTTAGAAGCACCCTTGACCAAGTAGCGCCGCTCACCCTCAGAACTTCCAAACACACAGTAAAACAGCCCTGGCTCACATTACAAACTCAACTTCTTCAGCGATGCTCTAGGAGTGCTGAACGCCTTTGGAGAAAAACCCGCACACCAGAAGACTTCATCCACTTTAAATTCATGTTAAGAACTTATAATGCTGCCCTTCACCTCACCAAACAGACCTACCTCACCACCCTGATCTCTTCACTAGCCAACAACCCCAAGAAACTTTTTGACATTTTTCACTCCCTCCTCAGGCCAAAAGCACAAGCCCCTATCGCAGACATTTGTGCTGACGACCTGGCCTCCCATTTTATAGAAAAAATAGATACTATCCGTCAGGAAATCTGCTCTCAACCACCAAGGGCTGTGACTCCCATCCCACCCTGCTGTTCCCCTGGCTCACTTTCCACATTTGATCCCATCACAGAAGAAGAAGTTTCCAGACTCCTCTCTTCCTCTCGTCCGACTACATGCACTACCGACCCCATTCCCTCACATCTCCTCCAGTCTCTCTCTCCAGTTATCACAACTCACCTAACTAAAATCTTTAATCTCTCACTCTCCTCTGCCATTTTCCCATCCTCCTTCAAACACTCCATCATTACTCCACTACTAAAGAAACCCGCTCTCGACCCTTCCTGCACAAACAACTACAGACCGGTCTCCAATCTCCCCTTCATCTCTAAACTCTTGGAGCGCCTAGTCTACTCCCGCCTCACCCGTTACCTCTCCACTTACTCCCTTCTAGACCCTTCACAGTCCGGCTTCCGCCCCTACATTCGACTGAAACTGCACTCATCAAAGTGACCAATGACCTTCTTACAGCAAAACGTAACTGTGACCACTCTCTGCTCATTCTTCTCGACCTTTCTGCAGCTTTCGACACGGTTGACCACCGTCTCCTACTGTCTAGGCTCCACTCACTAGGTATTAAGGACACTGTTCTCTCCTGGTTCTCCTCCTATCTTTCTGACCGCTCCTTCAGTGTTTCGTTCTCTGGCTCCACGTCATCTCCTCTTCCTCTCACTGTCGGTGTACCCCAGGGCTCAGTCCTTGGCCCCGTTCTCTTCTCTCTCTACACGGCCCCAATTGGACAGACCATCAGCAGATTTGGCTTTCAGTACCATCTTTATGCTGATGACACACAACTATACACGTCATCCCCCGACCTTACCCCCGCTGTACTACAGAACGCCACCGACTGTCTGTCCGCAGTCTCCAACATCATGTCCGCTCTCTTTCTGAAACTTAACCTCTCCAAAACTGAACTTCTTCTGCTCCCGCCGTCTACTAACCTCCCTAAATTTGACATATCCCTCTCCGTGGGCGGCACCATAATAACACCCCGGCAGCAGGCTCGCTGTCTGGGGGTTATGTTTGACACCAATCTCTCCTTCACCTCCCATATACAATCTCTTGCCCGCTCTTGCCGCCTACACCTAAAGAACATCTCTAGAATCCGCCCTTTTCTCACCATGGAAACAACAAAAACCCTCACTGTAGCATTGATCCACTCCCGCCTGGACTACTGCAAAGCTCTATTACTTGGCCTCCCCATTACTCGACTATCCCCTCTCCAGTCCATCCTTAATGCAGCAGTCAGGGTAATCCATCTGGCTAATCGGTACTTCGGACGCATCCGCTCTTCGCCAGTCCTTACACTGGCTGCCCATTCATTATAGGATCCAATTCAAAGTACTGGTTCTCACCCACAAAGCTCTCCACAGTGCAGCACCCCCCTACATCTCCTCCCTCATTTCTATCTATCGGCCTAACCGACTGCTGCGCTCTGCAAACGACCTTCGACTAACCTCTGCACTAATCCGTACCTCCCACTCCCGACTCCAAGACTTCTCCCGCGCTGCGCCAATCCTCTGGAATGCTCTACCCCAAGAAATTAGGACTATCCACAATTTGCATGGTTTCAGGCGCTCCCTCAAAACACATTTGTTCAGAGCGGCCTATCACATTCACTAATCAAAGTCATTCTATGTGTAAGTGTGTGTGTGTAGCCCATTCACTATCTCCATCCATCCCTCACTCCCTCAAAATGGCTGGACCATCATTGTAAATACACCATTGTATATAAACACCTGTACTTTGTATCTCCCCCATCTCATTGTAGATTGTAAGCTCTCACGAGCAGGGTCGGCTTATATTGCTTTAATTATTGTATTGTTAACGTTGTTACTTATGACTTGTGTTCTGAAACTGTTAAACTGTAAAGCGCTGCGGAATATGTTGGCGCTATATAAATAAAGATTATTATTATTATTAAGTTAGGGTTAGGGTTGGCGCTAAAGTTAGTATTAGGGTTATGGTTGGGATTAGGGATAGGGGTGTGTTAGGGTTAGGTTTGTGGTTAGGGTTGGGACTAGGATTAAGGGTGGTTGGGGTTAGGGTTGGAGTTAGAATTGGGGGGTTTCCGCTGTTTAGGCACATCAGGGGCTCTCCAAATGTGACATGGCGTTTGATCTCAATTCCAGCCAATTCTGCGTTGAAAAAGTCAAACGATGCTCCTTCCCTTCTGAGCTCTGCCATGCGCCCAAACAGTAGTTTACTCCCACATGGGGTATCAGCGTACTCTGGACCCTAAGAGCTATTGTGCAATTTGTCCTATTTCTTCTGTTACCCTTGGGAAAATAAAAAACTGGGGGCAAAAATATCATTTTTTTTTTAAAAAAATGATTTTTTTTGTTTTTACGGCTGTACGTTATAAACTTCTGTGAAGCACTTGGGGCTTCATAGCACTCACCACACATCTAAATAAGTTCCTTGTGGGGTCTATTTTCCAAAATGGGGTCACTTGTGGGGGGTTTCCACTGTTTAGGCACATCAGGGGCTCTCCAAATGCGACATAACGCCCCCAGACCATTCCATCAAAGTCTACAATCCAAAACGTCACTACTTCCCTTCCGAGCCCCAACGTGTACCCATACAGTAGTTTTCTCCCACATATTGGGTATCCGCGTACTCAGGACAAATTGGACAACAACTTTTGGGGTCCAATTTCTCCTGTTACCCTTGTGAAAATAAAATATTGGGGGCGAATAAATTTTTTGTAAAAAAAAAAATATTTTTTATTTTTACGGCTGTACATTATAAACTTCTGTGAAGCACTTCGGGGTTCAAAGTGCTCACCACACATCTAGATAAGTTCCTTGTGGGGTCTATTTTCCAAAATGGGGTCACTTGTGGGGGTTTCCACTGTTTAGGCACATCAGGGGCTCTCCAAATGCGATATGACGCCCCAGACCATTCCATCAAAGTCTACAATCCAAAACGTCACTACTTCCCTCCCGAGCCCCAACGTGTACTCATACAGTAGTTTTCTCCCACATATTGGGTATCAGCGTACTCAGGACAAATTGGACAACAACTTTTGGGGTCCAATTTCTCCTGTTACCCTTGTGAAAATAAAATATTGGGGGCGAAAAAAATAATTTTTGTAAAAAAAAAATTTTTTTTTATTTTTACGGCTGTTCGTTATAAACTTCTGTGAAGCACTTAGGGGTTCAAAGTGCTCACCACACATCTAGATAAGTTCCTTGAGGGGTCTAGTTTCCAAAATGGTGTCATTTGTCGGGGGTTTCCACTGTTTAGGCAGATCAGGAGCTCTCCAAACACGCCATGGCATCCAGCCAATTCTGCGTTGAAAAAGTCAAACGGCACTCCTTCCCTTCCAAACTCTGCCATGCACCCAAACAGTGGTTTACCCCCACAAATGGGGTATCAGCGTACTCAGGACAAATTGCACAATAACTTTTGGAGTCTTGTTACCCTTGGGAAAATAAAAATTGGGGTGAAAAGATCATTTTTGTGGAAAAAATATGATTTTTCAATTTTACGGCTCTACGTTATAAACTTGTGTGAAGCAGTTGGGGGTTCAAATTGCTCACCAAAGATCTAGATAAGTTCCTTAGGGGGTCTAGTTTCCCAAATGGGGTCACTTGTGGGGGGTTTCCACTGTTTAGGCACATCAGGGGCTCTCCAAATGCAACATGGCGTCCAATCTCAATTCCAGCCAATTTTGGTTGGAAAAAGTCAAATGGTGCTCCTTCCATTCCGAGCTCTGCCGTGTGCCCAAACAGTGGTTCCCCCCCACATATCGGGTATCAGCGTACTCAGGACAAATTGGACAACAACTTTTGTGGTCCAATTTCTCCTGTTACCCTTGGGAAAATAAAAAATTAGTGACTAAAAATAATTTTTGTGGGAAAAAAATAGGATTTTTTATTTTCATGCCCGGGCATTATAAACTTGTGTAAAGTACTTGAGGGTCCAAAGTGCTCACCAAAGCTCTAGATAAGTTCCTTAAGGGTCTAGTTTTCCAAAATGTGGTCACTTGTGGGGGGTTTCTACTGTTTAGGCTCATCTGGGGCACTGCAAATGGAACAAGACCCCCATCAACGTCTGCTTTCCAAAACGTTACTACTTCCTTTCCAAGCCCTGCCGTGCGCCCAAACAGTTTCCCCCCCCCACATATTGGGTATCAGTGTACTCAAAAATCAAAAATTTGGGACTAAAAAAACATTTTTGTGGAAAATTGTTTCTTTTTTTTTCACACCCAGGCATTATAAACTTTTGTGAAACACTTGGGGGTTCAAAGTGCTCACAACAGATCTAGATAAGTTCCTTAGGGGGTCTAGTTTCCAAAATAGTGTCACTTGTGGGGGGTTTCCACTGTTTAGGCGCATCAGGGGCTCTCCAAACGCGACATGGCATCCATTCTCAATTCCAGCCAATTTTAGTTTGAAAAAGTCAAACGGCGCTCCTTCCCTTATGAGCTCTGCTGTGCGCACAGACAGTGGTTTTCTCCAACTTATGGGGTATTGGCATACTCAGGAGAAATTGCACAACAACGTTACCTGTCCATTTTCTTCTTTTACCCTTGTGAAAATAAAAAAAAAGTTTGTAAAAGATCATTTTTGTGGCTAAAAAGTTAAATATTCATTTTTTCCTTCCACGTTGCTTCAGCTCCTGTGAAGCACCTGAAGGGTTAATAAACTTCTTGAATGTGGTTTTGAGTACCTTGAGGGGTGCAGTTTTTAGAATAGTGTCACTTTTGGGTATTTTCTGCTATATAGACCCCTCAAAGTGACTTCAAATATGAGGTGGTCCCTAAAAAAAATGGCTTTGTAAATTTTGTTGTAAAAATGAGAAATCGCTGGTCAACTTTTAACCCTTATAATTTCCTAAGAAAAAAAAAAATTGATTCCAAAATTGTGCTGATGTAAAGTAGACATGTGGGAAATGTTATTTCTTAACTATTTTGTGTGACATATTTCTCTGTTTTAAGGGAATAAAAATTCAAAGTTTGAAAATTGCAAAATTTTCAAAATTTTCGCCATATTTGCATTTTTTTCAAAAATAAACGCAAGTTATATCGAAGAAATTTTACCAATAACGTGAAGTACAATATGTCACGAGAAAACAATCTCAGAATCGCGCAAATCCGTTGAAGCGTTCCAGAGTTATAACCTCATAAAGAGACAGTGGTCAGAATTGTAAAAATTGGCCCGGTCATTAACGTGCAAACCACCCTTGGGGGTGAAGGGGTTAACATGACGTTTTACATAGAGCAGTTATCTCTATGTAAAAAGTAATGTAAAAATCACATTGTAAAAAAAAATGCACACAAAAAGCAAATAATTATATATATATATATATATATATATATTATGTATATTTTCATATATATAGGTCATACACTTCTACATAGTATAATAGCTGCTAATTCATCTCCGACTATACTATAAAATCACACTGACAGGTTTAATAAAGAATAAAAACAATACATATACACACATAGAATACATATATATATATAGAATCATTGAATGAGAAGGTGTGTCCAAACTTTTGGTCTGTACTGTATATATATATATATATATATATATATATATATATATATATATACAGTACAGACCAAAAGTTTGGACACACCTTCTCATTCAATGATTCTTCTGTATTTTCATGACTATGAAAATTGTAGAATCACACTGAAGGAATCAAATCTATGAATTAACACATGTGGAATTATACATTACACTTTACAAAACAGTGTGAAACAACTGAAAATATGTCTTATATTCTAGGTTCTTCAAAGTAGCCACCTTTTGCTTTGATTACTGCTTTGCACGCATAAAAGGTGAACGGATGGATTCTACATGCCTAGTTCCCACCGTGAAGCATGGAGGAGGTGGTGTGATGGTGTGGGGGTGCTTTGCTGGTGACACTGTTGGGGATTTATTCAAAATTGAAGCGGTGAGCGGTCCAGCTCACCCCAAACCATCTCGATTGGGTTCAGGTCTGGTGACTGTGGAGGCCAGGTCATTTGGCGTAGCACCCCATCACTCTCCCTCTTGGTTAAATAGCCCTTACACAGCCTGGAGGTGTGTTTGGAGTCATTGTCCTGTTGAAAAATAAATGATGGTCCAACTAAATGCAAACCGGATGGAATAGCACGCTGCTGCAATATGCTGTGGTAGCCATGCTGGTTCACTATGCCTTCAATTTTGAATAAATCCCCAACAGTGTCACCAGCAAAGCACCCCCACACCATCACACCTCCTCCTCCATGCTTCACGGTGGGAACCAGGCATGTAGAGTCCATCCGTTCACCTTTTCTGCGTGCAAAGCAATAATCAAAGCAAAAGGTGGCTACTTTGAAAAACCTAGTCATGAAAATACAGAAAAATCTTTAACCTTCCTCTTGTGTTAGGGTCGTGACAGACCCATTTTAGGTTTTAAATGCATACAAATTCTACATACATTTGTTTATTGCATCAAGACTTTTTGACTTTTTCAGGAAATTATTTTTAAACAAAATACAATAAATAAAACTATTTTACTAAATTGTAAAAATGCTCTTATTAAAATTATAACATTTGTGTTGTTGGGGTCAATTTCGACCCAGGTCTAATATAAGAGTAAAAAAACAATAATAAGTCCCAAAACTGAACTCATAAACACAATATAAACCAACAGCCCACAGCCAGCTCTACCTCCAACAACTTGAGTTAGGGACATGTCCAGGCATGTATGGCCAAATCAGCTGAGTTGATCAGCAAATCATGGTGATACGAGTGGGGTCCTCGTTCCTAATTGATGCTTTTCCAATGAGACAGTTTATCTGGGTGACCAAGCACATAACATTTAATTTACATACTTATAGCTTATCTTTTTTATATTCTTATGATACTGCACTATATACAGTGGGTACGGAAAGTATTCGGACCCCTTTAAATTTTTCACTCTTTGTTTCATTGCAGCCATTTGGTTAATTCAAAAAAGCTTATTTTTTTCCTCATTAATGTACACTCTGGACCCCATCTTGACTGAAAAAAAAAGAAATGTAGAAATTTTTGCAAATTTATTAAAAAAGGAAAACTGAAATATCACATGGTCATAAGTATTCAGACCCTTTGCTCAGCATTGAGTAGAAGCACCCTTTTGAGCTAGTACAGCCAAGAGACTTCTTGGGAATGATGCAACAAGTTTTCACACCTGGATTTGGGGATCCTCTGCCATTCTTTATTGCAGATCCTCTCCAGTTCCATCAGGTTGGATGGTGAATGTTGGTGAACAGCCATTTTCAGATCTCTCCAGAGATGTTCAATTGGGTTTAGGTCAGGACTCTGGCAGGGCCAGTCAAGAATGGTCACAGAGTTGTTCTGAAGTCACTCCTTTGTTATTTTAGCTGCGTGCTTAGAGTGCCTTGTTGGAAGGTGAACCTTCGGCCAAGTCTCATGTCCAGAGCACTCCTGAAGAGGTTTTCATCCAGGATATCTATGTATTTGGCCGCATTCATGTTTCCTTCAATTGCAACTAGTCGTCCTGACCCTGCAGCTGAAAAACACCCCCATTGCATGATGCTGCCACCACCATGTTTCACTGTTGGGATTGTATTGGGCAGGTGATGAGCAGTGCCTGGTTTTCTCCACACATACTGCTTAGAATTATCATCAAAAAGTTCTATCTTCATCTCATCAGACCTGAGAATCTTATTTCTCATAGTCTGGGAGTCTTCATGTGTGTTTTAGCAAACTCTAAGCGGGATTTCATTTGTCTGACACTGAGGAGAGGATTCCGTGTGGCCTCTCTGCCATAAAGGCCCGACTGGTGGAGGGCTGCAGTGAGAGTTGACTTTGTGAAGCTTTCTCCCGTCTCCTTACTGCATTGCTCAGTTTGGCTGGGCGGCCAGGTCTAGGAAGACTTCTGGTGGTCCCAAACTTCTTCCATTTAAGGATTATGGAGGCCAATGTGCTTTTAGGAACCTTGAGTACTGCAGAAATTCTTTTGTAACCTTGGCTAGATATATGCCTTGTCTCAATTCTGTCTTTCAGTTCCTTGGCCAGTTCCTTTGACCTCATGATTCTCATTTGGTCTGACATGCACTGTGAGCTGTGAGGTCTTATATAGACAGGTGTGTGCCTTTAGAAATCAAGTCCTATCAGGTTAATTAAACACAGCTGGACTCCGATGAAGGTGTAGAACTATCTCAAGAGGGATCACAAGGAAATGGACAGCATGTGACTAAAGGGTATGCCACACTGAACAATATCGCTAACGGGATCGCTAAAAAACGTCACTATTTAGCGATCCCATTAGCGATGTTGTTCAGTGCGGCATCTGCCAGCGACGAGCTTCCTGCTGTGATCTCGCTCGTCGCTGGAATCGTTCCGGACCCTATTTTCTCGTCGGCGCTCCCGCTGGGTAAGTATATATCGCTAGTGTGGCACCTTTTCTTAGCGATTTAGCGGTACTTTTGTACCGCTAAAGTCGTTAAGAAGATCGCTAACGGCGATAGCGTCGTTAACTATATCGCTAAATGTGGCCGCACTTAGCGATATAGAAACAATCCCGCTAGCGATCGCATTAGTATGCGTCGTTATCGTGATCGCTAGCGGGATTGTTTAGTGTGGCAGTACCTTTAAATATGAGTGTCTGAGCAAAGGGTCTGAATATTTATGACCATGTGATATTTCAGTTTTTCTTTTTAATAAATTTGCTAAATATTTCTACATTTCTGTTTTTTTAGTCAAGATGGGGTGAAGAGTGTACATTAATGAGGAAAAAAATGAACTTTTTTGAATTTACCAAATGGCTGCAATGAAACAAAGAGTGAAAAATTTAAAGGGGTCTGAATACTTTCCGTATCCTCTGTACTGTCTGCATACATGTATTGCACCTTCCTTCATTACTGAATACTATTTGGCATCCCTATAGGGGTAGTGCCCACTCATACCCATCTCAGAAATCCATTACCGTATATACTCGAGTATAAGCTGAGATTTTCAGCCCATTTTTTAGGGCTGAAAGTGCCCCTCTCGGCTTATACACGAGTCATATACCAGGGGGTCGGTGGGGGAGGGGAGCACAGCTGTCACATATACTCACGCTCTCCTGGCACAGTCTCTGCAGCCCCCTTGCTTCTCCCATAGTCTCCGGCGCCTGTGTTCAGCGGTCACGTGGTAAGGCTCATTAAATTAATGAATATGCGCACCGCTGAAGGAAGGAAGAGCTGTGGTGCCAGAGACTATGGAAGGAGCAGGGGCTGTAGAGATGCACCAGGAGGGGGTGAGTATGATGGGGAGGACTGGGAGAGCCATGCTATATTCACCTGTCCACGTTCCACCGCGGCATGCCACTCTGTCCTCCGCATCCTCTGGCTGTGACATTCAGGTCAGAGGTCGCGATGATGTGTTTAGTGCGTGCGCAGCGGTGGAACGGGGACAGGTGACTATCGCCAGTGCCGGGGGCCTGAGCCAGCGGTGACACCGGCACCTGGCCCCCATAGCACGCCAGTGTCCCAACCTGCTCAGGACACCGGTACCTGGCCCCTAGTGACAAGAGGTGAGTATGTCATTTTTTTTTTATTCACAGCAGCATATGGGGCATATTCAATGGAGCATCTTATGGGGCCATAACCTATATGGAGCAGCATATGGGGCCTATTCTATGAAGCATCTTATAGGGCCATAACCTTTATGGAGCAGCATATGGGGCATAATCTATGGAGCATCTTATGGGGCTATAACCTTTATGGAGCAGCTTATGGGGCATATTCTATGGAGCATATTATGGGGCCATTATTAACCTTTGTGCAGCATTATATGAGGCATCATCTATGAAGCATCTTATGGGGCCATCATGAAATGTATGGAGCATTATATGGGGCTCCTGATTAAATATGGATATTCAAAAACATTTAACCTACTGATGTCTCAATTAATTTTACTTTTATCGGTATCTATTTTTATTTTTTAAATTTACCAGTAGCTGCTGAATTTTCCACACTAGGCTTGTACTCGAGTCAATAAGTTTTCCCAGTTTTTTGTGGCAAAATTAGAGGGTCGGCTTATACTCCGGTCGGCTTATACACTTGAGTATATACAGTATATTTATATGGCTCTATTGGTTATCATGACAGTCATATGGTTTGTATCACAGTGTGATTCTTAGCCTAGGAAACAAGTTCTGGTACAATGACAAAATTTTAAATGATTTTATCTTTTTTTATTTAGGGTTTTGGGTTTTGTTACCTCATAAAGATTTACATTGTTTTTCATTTAGGAATAGCAACCAATCTGCAGTACATGTCTTTTCTGATTTGTTAATTGCATTTGTTTTATACACATTTTAGTTAGCACTCCATTAATACACAGGGGGGCTACTACATTGTTACTTTTTGGTTTATTTTGTATTCTATAGCAGATTGGTAACAAGTGGAACGACTGGCACAGAATGGGGCCAATAGTGTAGTGACTGGGCAGAAATATGAGTTAGCATGAACAGAACAAGAAGTTCCAGCACGTGGACACTGGCACTGAGCAAAACATGAAAAGAGAGGCTGAGAACAACTGAGCAATGTTAGACTGAAGTGTTCTGGTGACATGGATGAAAAGATCGGCCATGGCTAGTAACAAGTTTGAAAGGTAACAAGAATTGTCTCATTTAATTAGGTCTATAGCATAGTGCAAACTTAGAGCTTTGTATCTATTTTCTACTTGTCTTTCCAATTCAGACACCTAGTCATTGTATTTACTGTTCCTTTTGCTTGCCAATTGCTGCATATCTGAAAATACAGACAGCACATTTATTTCAAATTTTGAGTGTGAAATGACACAATGAACTTCGGTAAAAAATTCTGTACAAACATTTCAAGTTTTTCATGCTGACTGTAATGTTTGTCCTTTGATTTCATGTATTTCCAATCTTTGAAACCTGACAGCCAATATTTAAGGTAAAGTCTTAAGTCCTCTTGTTAGGCATCAGCAGGATCCAAACCTAGATATGAGGAGTCTGTGTTCTTCCATCCAGACCCAGCCGAGGCAGATGCTGCTCAGCTTCGCTATCATTCCAAACACCTAGCCAATACCTGAGAGGCACAAGTAGTTACTTGGGTCTTTGTTCATAGTAGCCTTAAACCTAGAACACAACATGAAAAATAGTCTTACCAGATCTAGTCAAATGACCAGTGCACTAGCAGGATGCAGCAAGCTCCCATAGATAAAGGCTGGAGCAGCACAGGTGCTTACCACTGATGAGAGCAGCCACCCTATCACAAAAACAGTGATGATGAAGGTGTTAGCTGCCTAGTGGAAAAAAGCACACAAATAAGGCTTGCTTAGGACATAAGTCACACAGGAAAGTGCAATGCACAGTGTCTGGATACCAGCCTATTTATAATGCCTATAATGGAAGGCGGGCTATTCAGCACTATATGTGCACAACACAGAAAACCAAGCCATCAAAAAGGAGCCTAGCTGCATCCTGCAAAAAATGATAAAAAGTGCAAAAAATGATGCATATGATAAATGCATCAAATGAGGTATTGGTTACTATTTAGCCAAAGCAGATAAGCTCGCAACCCAACGTCAAGGGTCCCCATTATATTGCGAGTATCTAACTAAACAGCAATTCAAAAGCTCACAGAAAAGGATAAAAGGACTTAAAAATCCTGAAATTTTTTTTAGCAAAAACACAACATGAAAAATAGTCTTACCAAATCTAGTCAAATGACCAGTGCACTAGAAGGATGCAGTAAGCTCCCATAGATAAAGGCTGGAGAAGCACAGGTGCTTACCACTGATGAGAGCAGCCACCCTATCACAAAACAGTGATGATGAAGGTGTTAGCTGCCTAGTGGAATAAAGCACACAAATAAGGCTTGCTTAGGACATAAGTCACACAGGAAAGTGCAATGCACAGTGTCTGGTTAACAGCCTATTTATAACGCCTATAATGGAAGGCAGGCTGTTCAGCACTATATGTGCACAACACAGAAAACCAAGCCATCAAAAAGGAGCCTAGCTGCATCCTGCAAAAAATGATAAAAAGTGCAAAAAATGATGCATATGACAAATGCATCAAATGAGGTACTGGTTACTATTTTGGCCAAAGCAGATAAGCTTGCAACCCAACGTCAAGGGTCCCCATTATATTGCGAGTATCTAACTAAACAGCAATTCAAAAGCTCACAGAAAAGGATAATAGGACTTAAAAATCCTGAAAAAAATAAATAAAATACATTTTTCAGGATTTTTAAGTCCTTTTATCCTTTTCTGTGAGCTTTTGAATTGCTGTTTAGTTAGATACTCGCAATATAATGGGGACCCTTGACGTTGGGTTACGAGCTTATCTGCTTTGGCCAAAATAGTAACCAATACCTCATTTGATGCATTTGTCATATGCATCATTTTTTGCACTTTTTATCATTTTTTGCAGGATGCAGCTAGGCTCCTTTTTGATGGCTTGGTTTTCTGTGTTGTGCACATATAGTGCTGAACAGCCCGCCTTCCATTATAGGCATTATAAATAGGCTGTTATCCAGACACTGTGCATTGCACTTTCCTGTGTGACTTATGTCCTAAGCAAGCCTTATTTGTGTGCTTTTTTCCACTAGGCAGCTAACACCTTCATCATCACTGTTTTTGTGATAGGGTGGCTGCTCTCATAAGTGGTAAGCACCTGTGTTTCTCCAGCCTTTATCTATGGGAGCTTGCTGCATCCTGCTAGTGCACTGGTCATTTGACTAGATTTGGTAAGACTATTTTTCATGTTGTGTTTTTGCTAAAAAAAAATCAGGATTTTTAAGTCCTTTTATCCTTTTCTGTGAGCTTTAGCCTTAAACCTAGGTTACGGAACAGGAAAAGGCTGTTGTAAGCCTAAGTCCAGAAATGCCTGCACTGAGCATGTCCGTGACATGGCAAGCCATTATTGGTGGTTAATGTCAGCTGATCCTCTGACCTGGCACCGCCTGATTGGTCACGGATGACGTCACCGATGATGCGATTGACAAGAAGGCTGGTGTCGGAGCTTAGCCCTTAAATAGCTTGTCTGTCCTCGGCGCTGCGCAGTCAGATCATACTATTATAGGCAGTGCTCTTGTGTGGACATACCAGAATCTGGGCTCCACGTGCTCTCTAGCTTTGCTCTCCGGGACCTGCCGATGCCAGAGTATGCTCGGCTAATTAAGCACAGGTCCTTTAGGCAGGTTTAGCTTATGCCAGGCAGGTAGCCAATGTGGCAAAGTCTTGCTACAAATATAGGGTAGCTGAGCAGACTGCAGGGGCGCGTAACCTGTAGCTAACGTGGCGCAGTGTTGCTATGAATATAGGGTAGCTATACACCCTGAGCAGACTGCAGGGCGCGTAACCTGGGCATCGCCTGCCAAGCTGAATAGAGAGCTGCTCAGTCCGGTCTCACGCAGGCTGGTAGCACGTACGCCTGGCGTTAGTCGCACGCACTTCCTAGCGGCTGGCACGTAGCTTCTGTGCAGTCAACAGGGCTACGTCTATACCAGCTTGCAGCACATAGTGCAACCCTAATATCTGGCAAGTGGCTTCTGTGCCATCAACAGGGCTACATCTACGCCAGTCGATAGCACATCTCCCGTGACGTTTATCGGAGATAGTGCCAATTCAATAATAAAGTTGTTGCAACCGAGGGCATAAAAGTATCTGACCGCCAGGGTCTAGCCGATCATGGCTGACAACCAGCAGCTGCAGCGCTACATTCAGCAACTAGAGGCCAGACTTAGATCTCTGGAGCAGGCCGCTCCAGTTGCTGATCTCACTGCAGTAGCTACTCAGGCGGCCACACAAGCAGCAAATCTCATAAGCTCTGCTGCTGTGAAAGCTGCGGTAGCTGCTAAAATGTCATTACTGCATTTTGCTCTGCCGGAAAAAATTTCTGGTGACAATAAATCCTGTAGAGGGTTTAATAATCAATGCTCCATTCAGCTAGAAACGATGGAGGCATGGTTCCCCTCCGAAAGGGCTAAAGTGGGTTTCGTTATCCTATTACTTACCCACAAGGCCTTGGAGTGGGCTACTCCTCTGTGGGAACGGAGTGATCCGGTAGTGGCCAATGTGGGTCTCTTTCTTAGAACCCTAAAAATTGTGTTCCTCAGTCCTCAGGTTACACATGATACGGCTCTTAAGCTGCTTACATTGGTGCAGGGTTCGACCACCACCAGTCATTATGCTGTCCAGTTCAGGACATTAGCGGCAGAACTGGATTGGTCTGAACCGTCGCTAATCCTGGTGTTCTGGAAGGGGTTGGCTGGGCATATATAAGATGTTCTAGGCACCAAGGAGATTCCAACTTCTCTGGAAGACCCTCGCCAACCGAATAGATTAACGTCATGCAGAAAGCAATTTGGAGCTGAAGGTCTCTAAACCTCGGTTTCCGTTGGCTCCGGCATTTTCTAAATCTATTTCTGAATCTGTGGTTCCAGACACGGAACCGGAGGCAATGGATATTTTCCAGACCAGGAAATGGTCCCCTCATTCCCATCCTACGCATCTCTTGGAGTACCCCAATAATAAGGGTTCCAAGTGAGCGGGAGAATGAGAGTGTCTAACCACCATTGAAGGAGGTGTGTTAGACTCAGAGACTTGTTCTTCCAGACTAGCCTATAATGTGACGTTACTCTTCGGAACAACCACGGTTGCTGCCAAGGCAGTGGTGGATTTTGGGGCCGATGGCAATTTTTTGTCATCAACCTTTGCCCAGAAGCACGCCGTTCCTATGGAATTGCTTTCCAGACCCATAAACATCAGGGTAGTCAACAGTTCCATGTTAGACACACAGATCACCCACCAGTCTATCCCCCTCACCATGTCGTTTCCTCAGGGTCACCGGGAGGATATCTTGTTCCTTATCCTTCCCAGAAGATTGGATGAGGTGCTATTGGGTCTTCCATGGTTACGTTCTCACAATCCACATATAAACTGGAACACGGAGACAGTTTATTCATGGGGTGAGAGATGTACTACCCAGTGTATGGTGGCATCAACCCGGAAGGTGGTCTTAGACCCGCCGGCCAGTCTAGAGGCACTTCCAGAGCAATATTGGAGCTATGCCGATGTGTTCTCTAAAAAGGCTGCAGAGATCTTGCCTGCCCACCGACTGTATGACTGCGCCATAGATCTGATCCCCGGATCAGAGCCTCCTCGCGGTAGGGTTTATCCCCTGTCTGTCCCCGAGACCCAGGCCATGTCCGATTAGATCAAGGAGAACCTGGCTTGGGGGTTTATCAGGAAATCGGTCTCTCCTGCTGGAGCGGGGTTCTTCTTTGTCCAGAAGAAGGGAGGTGACCTACGTCCGTTCATTGATTACAGGGGATTAAATGCAATCACCATCAAAAACAAATATCCCCTGCCTCTGACCTCTGAATTGTTCGACAGACTTCGAGGGCTAAAATTTTCACTAAGTTAGACCTGCGTGGGGCCTATAACCTCATAAGAATCCGTAAGGGCGATGAGAGGAAGACGGCCTTTAATACTCGTGATGGCCACTACGAGTACCTCGTCATGCCCTTCGGGTTATGCAATGCCCCCGCCGTATTTCAGGATTTCGTCAACGATATCTTTCGAGATTTGCTACTGTCCTCCGTGGTAGTATATCTTGACGATATTCTGATCTTTTCCCCGGACCACTCCACACACAGAGAGGATTTTCGCAGAGTTTTTGAACTTTTGCGCGCAAATTCTCTGTATTGCAAGCTGGAGAAATGCCATTTCGAACAAGAATCATTACCATTCTTGGGGTGCATTGTATCCAGTAAGGGATTGGCAATGGATCCCCAAAAATTGTTAGCCGTACAGAATTGGCAGGAGCCTCACTCTCTGAAGGCGGTACAGCCTTCATGGGGTTCATCAATTATTATCGGCAATTTATACCGCATTTTTCCACACTGGTGGCTCCTTTGGCCGCGCTAACCAAGAAAGGTGCCAACCCAAAAAACTGGTCTAAAGAGTCATCTGAGGCTTTCCGGGAGATCAAGTCTTATTTTTCGAAAGCTCCCATCCTACAATGGCCAGATGTCAATAAGCCATTCTTTCTGGAGGTCGACGCCTCCTCTGTAGGAGCAGGTGCTGTCCTCTCTCAAAAGAATGGGCAGGGTTGGAGAAGACCTTGTTTTTTCTTCTCCAAGACCTTTTCTCCAGCGGAGAGGAATTATACTATTGGGGATAAAAAATTACTTTCAATAAAATTGGCTTTTGTTGAATGGAGGTATCTTTTGGAGGGAGCTAAACATCAGTTTGTGGTGTATTCCGACCATAAGAATCTCTCATACCTGCAGACGGCGCAGCGTCTCAACCCGAGGCAGGTTTGTTGGTCCCTCCTTTTTGCCCGATTCAATTTTACCATCAATTTTCTAAAAGGGGAGAAGAATCCTCGGGCGGAAGCTCTATCTCTGTCTATGGATACGACGGATGACGATGACGAGCCCAGACTTATCGTTCCTCCTGAGAGTATTCGAATGGTGGCATCGGTGACTCTAGACCAGGTTCCACCCGGGAAGACGTTTGTTACTCTGAACCTACAGAATGAGGTGCTCTCATGGGCACATGCCTCTAAGATTGGATGTCATTTTGGAATCAAACGCACCACTGAGTTCCTCCAATGCTCGTATTGGTGGCCTCGGTTGTCCCAGGACGTTAAAGAATACGTCCAAGCATGTATATCCTGCGCGAGAAATAAATCGCCTCATCAGAGTCCGGCAGGTCTTCTACATCCGTTACCCATGGCGGATAGACCTTGGTAGCTGATTGGGATGGATTTCGTGGTTGAGTTACCTAAATCCTGGGGTAATACGACCATATGGGTGGTTTCTGACCATTTTTCTAAGATGGTTCACCTGATACCTCTTCTTAGGGTTCCTTCTTCCCAGGTTCTGGCATCACTGTTTATCCGTCACGATTTCCGTCTTCACGATATGCCTGATAGGATTGTTTGTGACCTAGGTCCTCAGTTCACCTCTCTGTTTTGGAGAGAATTGTGTAATTTGTGTAGTATTAAACTAAACCTCTCTACTGTCTATCACCCGGAGACCAACGCCTGGTGGAACACACTAATCAGACGCTTGTGACATACTTGCGTCATTTCATTTCTGCCAATCATAATAATTGGGCAACTTTGCTTCCTTGGCCAGAGTTTGCTCTAAATAATGCAGTGGCAGATTCCACAGGTCAGACCCCTTTCCTTTTGAAAAATGGTCAGCACCCACGTGTGCCAGTCCCTATGCCAGTTAACTCTGAGGAGCCTGGGTCAGAGAGTGGGCTATGGAGACGCAGGAAGCGTTATTGGCCTCCAAAAATCGGATGAGACAGTCGGCTGACACTCATCGTCGTCCAGCTCCGGTATTCTCTCCGGGCAACAGGGTCTGGCTCGTGGCTCACAATATCAGAGGTCGCAGGGAATCGGCTAAATTCGACCCTCAGTTTATTGGTCCTTTTAAAATTCTGGCCCAAGTAAATCCAGTGGTGAATCGTTTGCAATTGCGTCGGCAATTTAAGATACATGACACATTCCATGTGTCACTCTTGAAACACATTCACCTGATGAAATTCTCGGAAGCTCAACACGCTTCTGACACCGGGGGTCAGGATTTCGAGGTGGAGGCGATTTTGGGGTCTAAGGTGATTCGTGGCAAAAAATTTTATTTGGTACACTGGAGGGATCGCGATTCTGAGGATCGCACTTGGGAACCCATGGACCATATTCATGCTCCCCTGCTCATGGAGGAATATGAGTGTCAAGTGGGGGGGATGTTAGAGGGGGATAATGTTAGGCATCGGGCTACAGCGGGATCCGAACCCGAATCCAAGGAGTCTGTGGTCTCTTATCCAGACCCAGCCGAGGCAGATGCTGCTCAGCTTTGCCATCGTTCCCAACACCTAGCCAATTACTTACTCGGGTCTTTGTTCATAGTAGCCTTAAACCTAGGCTACGGAACAGGAAAAGGCTGTTGTAAGCCTAAGTCCAGAAATGCCTGCACTGAGCATGTCCGTGATATGGCAAGCCATTATTGGTGGTTAATGTCAGCTGATCCTCTGACCTGGCACCGCCTGATTGGTCACGGATGACGTCACCGATGATGCGATTGACGAGATGGCTGGGGGCGGAGATTAGCCCTTTAATAGCTTGCCTGTCCGCGGCGCGGTCAGATCATACTATTATAGGCAGTGCTCTTGTGTGGACGTACCAGAATCTGGGCTCTATGTGCTCTCTAGCTTTGCTCTCCGGGACCTGCCGATGCCAGAGTACGCTCGGCTAATTAGCACAGGTCCTTTAGGCAGGTTTAGCTTATGCCAGGCAGGTAGCCAATGTGGCGCAGTCTTGCTACGAATATAGGGTAGCTATACACACTGAGCAGACTGCAGGGCGCGTAACCTGTAGCTAACGTGGCGCAGTCTTGATACGAATATAGGGTAGCTATACACACTCGAGCAGACTGCGGGGCGCGTAACCGGGGCATCGCCTGCCAAGCTGAACAGAGAGTTGCTCAGTCCAGTCTCACGCCAACTGGTAGCACGTACGCCAGGCATTAGTCACACGCACTTCCTAGCGGCTGGCACGTAGCTTCTGTGCAGTCAACAGGGCTACGTCTATACAAGCTTGCAGCACATAGTGCAACCCTAATATCTGCAAGTGGCTTCTGTGCCATTAACAGGGCTACATCTACGCCAGTCGATAGCACATCTCCCGTGACGTTAACGGAGATAGTGCCAATTCTACATCTCCCATAGTGTGAAGCAACACAGGCGAGATCTAATGTTAGATTTCTGTTGTCAGTTTGACCCTCATACTCTAGGGGTGTTCGGCAGCAGTGACTATAAACTGCATCGCCGACCCCGTGTTCGGTTGCAATCTATTATATAATAAAGTTGTTGCAACCGAGGGCATAACACCTCTGATGTCCCCTTTTTGTATGAATGACTGAAATAATGGTATAGCAAAACTTCTCCTTCAAGTAGACACCAAAGCACATGTGCACCAATACCACTTTCCTTTGACTAATATGTGTATGAAGCAGTGAAATGTACTGTACATAAGATACATGAAGTTCACATATTATTTTGGCTTTAGTGCTCATTTTTATTTGTCTATTCAATCAAAAACTAAAATGCATCAGAAAACAGAAGTCTCAAAGCACTTTTTCCCATTTTTTGTAGTTTGCACAAAAATGTCTTTGCAATGAGAAGGTCAATATATTAACCCCTGTCCGACATGGGCGTAATAGTACGCCGATGTCAGACTCTCTCCCTTTGATGTGAACAGCTGACATGTGCCCGGAACAACCGTGGGTGAAATTGAGATCCACTTGTGGCTATTAGCCCGTTGAATGCCATCGTCAAACTCTGACAGCGGCATTTAACATGCGCTTCCAGCAATCGTGCTGGAAATCCGCCCATGGGTTACTCCCGTCACGTGATCGTGGGTCACCGAAGGGTTGGCATGATAACCAGAGGTTTCCTGGAGACGTCTATGGTTGTCACAGCCGGCTTGCTGTGAGCACCGCTCACTGGTCGGCGCTCATAGCAAGTGAGGAATTCAGCTACATATAGGCAAACTGATCATTGCCTGTATATAGCTGAGCTGATCGAGTTATGGCAGCTTCTAGTCTCCTATGGAGACTATTAAAGCATGCCAAAAGTAAATAAAATGTTTTTTAAAAAATAAAAAATATATAAAAGTTCAAATCACCCCCCTTTCTCCCCATTCAAAATAAAACAATAAAAAAAATCAAACATACACATATTTGGTATCGCTGTGTTCAGAATCGACCAATCTATCATTAAGAAAAAGGATTATCCCGATCGCTAAACGGCGTAGCGAGAAAAAAAGTCAAAACGCAAGAATAACTTTTTTTGGTCGCCACGACATTGCATTAAAATGCAATAACGGGCAATCAAAAGATCATATCTGCATCAAAATGATATCATTAAAAACGTCAGCATGGCATGCAAAAAATAAGCCCTCACCCAACCCGAGATCATGAAAAATGGAGACGCTATGAGTATCAGAAAATGTCGCAATTTTTTATTTTTTTTTTGCAAAGTTTGGAATTTTTTTCACCACTTAGATAAAAAAGAACCCAGACATGTTTGGAGTCTTTGAACTCGTAATGACCTGGAGAATCATAATGGCAGGTCAATTTTAACATTTATTAAACTTATTAAAAAAGTCAAACAAACAACAAGAGTGGGATTGCACTTTTTTGCAATTTCACCGCACTTAAAATTATTTTCCTGCTTTCTAGTACTGACATGGTAAAACCAATGGTGTTGTTCAAAAGTACAACTCGTCCCACAAAAAACAAGCCCTCACACAGCCATATTTGATGGAAAAATAAAAAAGTTATGGCTTTGGGAAGAAGGGGAGCAAAAAAACGAAAATGCAAGAATGAAAATACCGCTGGGGTTAAGCGGTTAATACGGAAGGTCAATTACTGAAACATGGCTGTGAGTATGATTCATGCTAAAATTGAAAGGAAACCCATTGGGGGGTAATTTTTCACCTAGATGAATATACTGTATTTTACTCTAAAATTTTAGTTTAGTTTAGCTTGCTAAAATTTTGAATCTTTTTGCCGTCTGCAGCCTCAGTTCATCTTTATACATATGTCAAATCTGTCAGTAAACTTTTGTCTCCTGATTTATGTCCAGTTGAAACATTTTGGTTTTTGGTTTGGTCATAAATCAGTTTGGAAGATCAAGATGTCACAGGTGCCTAGTAATCGCAAGAGACAAGTATTTTAATGCTCGCTGAAGAAATTTGCATGGAAAATGTGAATCTTTTTGCCCATCGTTAGCTCTGACTAAAAGATAAATGTGCTGTATAGCAAATGCTGCAAAAATCAGAATTCTCTGCTTTGAGATGGGTTTTCTGAAATAGGTCACCATTAAAAATATGGAAGATAAGTGCAATGGTAGCTTAAAAAGTTATTGAAAGGGCTCCACTGCCCCTCGTGCCTCAATAGTGTGATAAAGCACATTTGTTTGGAAAAAGTCCCAAACTGTTTCCAAGTTAGGCTGTAACTTTTAGAGATCATTGAATTTTCCATTCTGCTTCAGAGTTAGATGACGAATCCTGCATTATTCCTCTGCTTCTGAATTCTACAATCAAGTTAGCAGTATTAACCAGATAAAATGCCATCTATAAAAGAGAAGACAGCAAGACAAACGCTGGAGCAAATACCAAGGATGACAGCCGCATAGCTTTTATATGTAATATTAAACCTGAACACGGTAATTAATGGTGACAGGTGCATTTGAGGTACAGAACTAAGCACTTGAGCCTTTTGTGTGATTTTTTAAATTCTAGAGCAAACTTACAGAAGCAAGGCCACTTATCATCTAGTGAAAAAATATGTATCTGCTGTATTCACACATAATATAATTCTGTGTGAATACAAATAATTGAAATAATATAAGTAAAGTATTCAATCAGTATTGTAGTGGAATACTTTATACCAGGGGTCTCAAACTCGAGGTCCGTGGTTCAATTGCGGCCCTCGGTACAATAGTTTGCGGTCCTCACCTCATGGGCCCTCTGGACAATAGTTTGTGGCCCTCACCTCGGCCAGGATCACACATGCAAGAAACACGGCCGAGTCTCGCATGTGAAATCCCAGTCACACGTAGTACCGCTCATTAAGGTCATGAATATGGACGCCACTCCACTCTCATAGGCGTGGCACCCATATTCATGAGCTTAATGAGCGGTACCACAGAAAGAAGATGTCGGCGCTCCGGGCGCTGGACCATCGGAGCTGCAGCAGGATGAGGTGAGGTGGGTATGTTGATGGCTAGAG
Organism: Oophaga sylvatica; assembly: GCA_033576555.1. Taxonomy (NCBI): domain Eukaryota; kingdom Metazoa; phylum Chordata; class Amphibia; order Anura; family Dendrobatidae; genus Oophaga; species Oophaga sylvatica. Next base: position 111,021,639 of record JARQOD010000001.1, on the reverse strand, counting down.
TCTAGCCATCATGTGCAGCGGGCAGGGAGCGATCCCAGCAGCTCCGCAGCCTGCAAGACAAAATTAGCAGGAGTGGAGCTGCAAGGATCCTTCCTGCCAGGCGCCCGCGCTTCCTGTCTCTGACACAGAGAGCAGCGCCGCTGGATGACGTCATCATTCCGCGGCCAGCTGTGCCAGAGCAAGGAAGCGCTGGCATCGATAATGCTGCGGACAGGTGAGAGGTGGTGTATGTGTGTGTGTGGACAGGTGAGAGGTGGTGTGTGTGTGTAGGTGGAGGAGAGTGATGGGAAAAAGCAGTGATGGGGAAAAGTAGTGATGCGGAGAAGGCAATGATGGGAGTTATGGGGAAAAGCAATGATGAGGAAAAACAATGATGGGAGTGATGGGGAAAAGCAATGATGGGAGTTATGGGGAAAAGCAATGATGGGGAAAAAAAATGATGGGATGATGGGGAAAGCAATGATGGGGAAAAACAATGATGGGAGTGATGGGGAAAAGCAATGATGGGGAAAAACAATTATTGGAGTAATGGGTAAAAGCAGTGATGGGGAAAAGCAATGATAGGGATAAACAATGAAGGGAGTGATGGGGAAAAGCAATGATGGGAGTTATGGGGAAAAGCAGTGATGGGGAAAAGCAATGATGGGGAAAAACAATGATGGGAGTGATGGGGAAAAGCAGTAATGGGGAAAAACAATGATGGGAGTGATGGGGAAAAGCAATGATGAGAGTGATGGGGAAAAGCAATGATGGGTGAAAAGCAATGATGGGGAAAAAGCAATGATGGGAGTGATGGGGAAAAGCAGTGATGGGGAAAAGCAATGATGGGGAAAAACAATGATGGGAGTGATGGGAAAAAGCAATGATGGGAGTGATGGGGAAAAGCAGTGATGGAGAAAAGCAATGATGGGGAAAAACAATGATGGGAGTGATGGGAAAAAGCAATGATGGGAGTGATGGGGAAAAGCAGTGATGGGGAAAAGCAATGATGGGGAAAAACAATGATGGGAGTGATGGTAAAAAGCAATGATGGGAGTGATGGGGAAAAGCAGTGATGGAGAAAAGTAATGATGGGAAAAACAATGATGGGAGTGGTGGGGAAAAGCAGTGATGGGGGAAAAGCAATGATGGGGAAAAACAATGATGGGAGTGATGGGAAAAAGCAATGATGGGAGTGATGGGGAAAAGCAGTGATGGAGAAAAGCAGTGATGGGGAAAAGCAATGATGGGGAAAAACAATGATGGGAGTGATGGGGAAAAGCAATGATAGGAGTGATGGGGAAAAGCAATGATGGGAGTGATGGGGAAAAGCAATGATGGGGAAAAACAATGATGGGGAAAAGCAACGATGGGGTGAAGGGGAAAAAGCAATGGGGAGAATGAGCACTGGAGGGAATGACTTCTTGCTGTTAACCAGTTAATGTTCTCTTGTAGAAAACCTGATGCGGCCCAGCCTCACCCAGATTCTACCTCCAGCGGCCCCCGGGTAAATTGAGTTTGAGACCCCCTGCTTTATACAGTGGTGAGTGTGTGCAATATCTCTCTTGTGTCTAAAGATGGAGGCTTGCACATGTCTTTGTCCTATTGTATACTACCAGGGCTGTAAGGACAGTGACCTACCGAGTGCAAATAAACTGCCAACAACAGGTCAACTGAATGAAGTAAAGGACTTTGCAAGTGACTACAGCAAGGAGTTACCCTAATTTTCCTCCTGATTTAAAAAGTTATGTTGAATTAACATTTAGCCTCAGACACGAGTCTGACAAGACGAGTCTGACCTCCATCTTTCAACTTCCATCTTTCAAACTACAGATTTCTAATTACTATACTATGAATTAGACTAGAATTATAGAATGCATTTGGCCACTCATCGCTCCTGCAATATCATCTGTACCACTCTAATCAAGCTGTTTCTCCTCTTCCTACAGATTTCTAATTACTATACTATGAATTAGACTAGAATTCTAGAATGCATTTGGCCACTCATCGCTCCTGCAATATCATCTGTACCACTCTAATCAAGCTGTTTCTCCTCTTCCTACAGGTATGCACCAAATTTCCCCAGCTTTGCCAAATTCCTGTGACTGTGTTTTGTGAACTACATTAATTTTGCATGGTATGCACCAAATTTCCCCAGCTTTGACAAATTCCTGTGACTGTGTTTTGTGAACTACATTAATTTTGCATGGTATGCAATCATCTATGCAGCTTTTTCTCTGTTTTTGACTGTTTATGAAGTGCATATAGTATCCCTGTCATTTCACTTACCCATCTTCCTGTATTCACAATGCATTCATTCCCCTTGTGTCTTACATGCATACCTGAGCTGCCAGTCCCTTCCCCCTCTTTTATTAGCTTTGCTTAACTGTGACCATGTGGTCTGGGTAATCACGCCCACAACCCCTCTCACAGCTGCTTCCTCTCAAGTGCACATTTAGCCTCAGACACGAGTCTGACAAGACGAGTCTGACCTCCATCTTTCAACTTCCATCTTTCAAATTACAGATTTCTAATTACTATACTATGAATTAGACTAGAATTGGACTGGAATTTGACTGTAAGTTGACAGAATATATAACCACTACCATGTTTCCTTTTCTTTTCACTTTCACCCCCATACTACTTACTTTTTTTCCTACTCCCTGTAATCCCCCACCTAGTAAGGAAGTAGTCATTTTCCCCTCCATTCTCCCCAGACATCTCACCTTCTCCTCAGAACTGTTCCTCCACGTACAATCCTTTTTCTCCAGAAACACACGGCCACACCATGTCTTATCCTGTTCCCACCTTCTAACGCTCTGTCTGTTACTCCTCACTGCTGGTGACATATCCCCAAATCCTGGCCCTCCTCAACACATCCCCACACTCACTTCTATCACCCTGCCACGATCCTCTACACGTCTTCGCAACCATGATAACCTCATACCCATTCACCCAGCCCCCACTCCCCCGGTCCCCCTACCTGGAGCACTATGGAACGCACGCTCTGTCTGCAATAAACTGTCATTTATCCACGACCTCTTCATCACCAATAAACTCTCCTTCCTTGGCATCACCGAAACCTGGCTCACCCCCTCGGACTCAGCCTCACCAGCTGCACTCTCATACAGTGGATTCCACCTATCTCACACCCCCCGCCCCAGCAACAAACGTGGTGGAGGAGTTGGTTTGCTCCTATCTGACACCTGCTCCTTTGCCCCAATTCCACTACCCCCCTCCGCTACTACTCCCTCATTTGAGGTGCACTCCGTCCGCATCTACTCCCCCTCCAACCTCCAGCTGGCTGTTATCTACCGCCCCCCAGAACTTGCCATCTCCACCTTTCTCGATCACTTCACCACCTGGCTGCTCCATTTCCTCTCTGTTGACATCCCCACTATCATTATGGGTGACTTCAACATCCCCATTGATGCTTCCACCCCAGCGGCCTCTAAACTTTTATCGCTCACTGCCTCCTTTGGCCTCACTCAATGGTCCTCTGCGGCCACTCACAAAGATGGTCACACGCTCGACCTTATCTTCACCCGCCTCTGTTCCCTTGCTAATCTCACTAACTCACCCCTTCCCCTGTCTGACCACAACCTACTGACGTTCTCTTCTCTCTCCTCTTCTAGTGCACAACCCCCACTCCACAAACTCACTCACCCTCGCAGAAATCTCAAACACCTCAATTTACCAATGCTCTCTGAGTCCCTCCTCCCTCTTACAGACATATCTTCTCTTCATGACACAGATTCTGCTGCCACCTTTTATAACACTGCAATAACAGCAGCACTTGATTCGGCTGCCCCCCTCACACATAGCAAAACTTGTACAATCAACAGGCAGCCCTGGCTGACCAGCCTCACCAAAGAACTGAGACGGGCTTCCAGGGTTGCTGAGCGGAGATGGAAAAAATCCCGCTCTGCCGAGCACCTAACCGCATACAAGCAGTCCCTCACCAGCTTCAAATCCACACTCACTGCTGCAAAGCAAACTTACTTCTCATCTCTCATATCCTCCCTGTCTCACAACCCTAAACAGCTCTTCAACACTTTCAATTCTCTACTCTGTCCCCCAGCACCTCCCCCTTCTCCTCTCATTTCTGCTGAAGACTTTGCCTCTTTCTTTAAGCAGAAGATCGATACGATCAGAGAAAGCTTTGGCCCAAAGCCACCATTGCCCCTCTTAGCTGCTCAACCCTCTTCCTCCAAAGCCAACTTCTCCACCATGACAGAAGATCAGCTTTCCATCCTCCTATCAAGATCACACCTCACCACTTGCATGCTTGACCCGCTGCCATCCCACCTCATCCCTAGCCTCGCCACCGTCTTCACCCCTACTCTAACACACCTCTTCAACCTCTCACTTACAAATGGTGTCTTCCCCTCATCCTTCAAACATGCCTCGATCACACCCATTCTCAAAAAGACCTCCCTTGACCCATCCTCTGTGTCTAGCTATCGCCCGATATCTCTTCTCCCTTATGCCTCAAAACTACTGGAACAGCATGTCCATCTTGAACTGTCCTCCTACCTCTCCTCCTGCTCCCTCTTTGACCGCTTACAATCAGGCTTCCGACTGCATCACTCAACTGAAACTGCCCTAACTAAAGTCACCAACGACCTACTAACCGCCAAGAGCAAGCGTCACTACTCTGTCCTCCTTCTCCTGGACCTGTCTTCTGCCTTCGACACTGTGGACCATTCCCTCCTGTTACAGATTCTCTCATCTCTTGGCATCACAGGCTCGGCCCTATCCTGGATCTCATCATATCTAACAAACCGAACTTTCAGTGTCTCCCTCTCCCACACCACCTCCTCACCTCGCCCCCTGTCTGTCGGTGTTCCCCAAGGCTCAGTTCTTGGACCCCTACTCTTCTCCATCTACACCCTCGGCCTGGGACAGCTCATAGAATCCCATGGTCTTCAGTATCATCTCTACGCCGACGACACGCAGATCTACCTATCTGGACCTGACCTCACCTCTTTACTGACCAAAATCCCACAATGTCTGTCTGCTATTTCTGCTTTCTTCTCTGCTCGCTTTCTAAAACTGAACATGGACAAAACAGAATTTATCATCTTTCCCCCATCTCACTCTACCCCCCCACCAGACCTGTCCATTAACATCAATGGCTGCTCACTTTCCCCAGTCCTGCACGTTCGGTGCCTCGGAGTGATCATCGACTCTGCCCTCTGTTATGTTTCGGTAGCTGAGGAGTGCAGGTAAAAAAGGCAATACACCAGAGCAGTTGGAATCTATGAGATTGCAGTACCCTGACTAACCACCACAACTAGAGGCAGCCGTGGAGCATTCCTACGTTGGTCCTAGACGCCTCGTCACAGCCTGAGAAACTAACTACACCTAAAGATAGAAAGAGGAAAGCTATCTGCCCCGGAGCAGATCCCCAAAGAACATAGAAAGCCCCCAAACATGTAATGGCGGTTAGACAAGAAGAAATACTGACACAGACAGAAAATAAAATGAGCAAACGTTGGGGCCCAAACTACCTAAATAGAAAAGGATAGGAAGGGCACTTACTGCAATCCCAAAAAACCCTGAAAAGCACCAACTCTACTAATTTCAAAAACACCTGAGATCACACGACCTCTACCACCTAAATTAGTTCTCTGGTGTAAATGTCACGCGGTCTTATGATATGTGTACGATGTCAGTAAACTATTCTTAAAAGAACAACACTCTATAAAACATATAGATTAGCAACATCAGCATGCAAATATAGAATAGATTTACCTGACACGATATCCGTTGAACTCAGGATTAATCTTGAGGACTTGATACACTGTCACAGGAAAGAAGAGGACCGGGGTCTAACCTGACCCTAAACTGGGGTCCTAACTAATCCCTCACCTTGGAGGTACTGATAATGGTTCAGAGGTCCAAGTCTCCAGCCTAACCCTGTCTCCTATCAGTCCCTGAACCCTGTAATCAGTCCTAAGAAGGATTCTGATTACCACCAAAGGGATATGGGCTGATCTCTGCTAAATACACAGATTAGAAATATAAGACAGACTGGAGAAAACACAGACTTGCATACACACTCAAACATAGAAGGAACATAAATGATCTGGGATATTAAACTCTAAGCAAGGTGAGCTTAAAACAACTAAGGAGCTCTTTAACTTAAGTCTATACAGATACAATCCTATCTGTGGTCTGCATGAAGAATTTCACTGGCAACTCCCAAACAGACAACCAGAGATTTAAAGGAAACCAATCAACAAATAATTAATTGCAGCCGGGAGAAACTGCACCCATTCCCAGAACTGAGCACAGACAGAATTAACTCCCTAACTGCCAAACACAAAGAAACAGCAACTCAGCTGTGAGAAGTCAGAATGTGCAACCGCGACGATCTTCGTGGCGATGCACACATGACAGTACCCCCCCTTCTACGAGGGGCCTCCGGACCCTCAGGGCCAGGTTTGCCCGGGTGAGTTCTGTGGAAGGTCCGCACCAAACGATCTGCGTTAATGTCAGACGCAGGAACCCACGTCCTCTCCTCTGGACCATACCCCTTCCAATGCACCAAGTACTGAAGGGACCGGCGATTCAGACGTGAGTCAATGATCTTTGACACTTGAAACTCCAAGTTACCATTGACCACCACTGGAGGAGGAGGTAGAGGTGATGGTATGACTGGTGCCACGTACCTCTTAAGTAATGACTTGTGGAACACATTATGAATTTTAAACGTAGGAGGGAGGTCCAGACGAAATGCCACAGGATTAATTATGGAACTGATCCTGTACGGCCCGATGAATCTGGGGCCCAGCTTCCAGGAGGGAACTTTAAGTTTTATATTCCTGGTAGACAACCATACCAGATCGTTCACATTAAGATCTGGACCAGAAACTCTCCTCCTATCAGCCATACGTTTATAACGGTTCCCCATAGCACTCAGATTATTCAATACACCTCTCCACACTGAAGCAAGTGACGACGAGAAACGCTCCTCCTCAGGAACCCCAGAAGGGCCCCCCCCATTGAAAGTACAAAACTGGGGATGAAAACCATATGCCCCAAAAAACGGGGATTTACCAGTGGACTCGCTCCGCCTGTTGTTAAGAGCGAACTCTGCCAGAGGCAAGAAAGAAGACCAGTCCTCCTGGTTCTCTGAGACAAAACACCGAAGATAAGTCTCTAGGCTTTGATTCAGACGCTCTGTCTGACCATTGGTCTGCGGATGAAAAGCCGAGGAAAATGACAATTGCATCCCCCGACGTAAACAAAATGCCCTCCAAAACTTGGACACAAACTGAGACCCCCTATCTGACACCACATCAGAAGGCAACCCATGAAGTCTCACAATCTCCCCAATGAACACCTGCGCCAGAGTTTTAGCATTAGGGAGGGCAGGAAGAGCAATGAAATGTGCCATCTTACTGAACCTGTCAACAACCACCAGTATGACAGTCTTCCCTGACGACTGAGGAAGGTCCGTGATGAAGTCCATAGACAAATGAGTCCATGGACGCTCCGGAAGTTTCAAGGGTAAGAGGGTCCCAGACGGACGGGTATGCGGGGTCTTAGAGCGAGCACAAACCCCACAGGACGCGACAAAAGTTAAAACATCTTTATTAACGTTAGGCCACCAAAACCGGCGAGAAAGGAGATCTAAAGTAGCCTTACTCCCTGGATGTCCTGCTAAAGCAGAATTATGATGTGCCTCAATAACCTTTTGTCTCAACTGATTTGGGACAAACAGTCTCCCAGGAGGTCCTGCAGGGGCGTCCCCCTGAACCTCTAATACCTCCTCCTCAAGCTCAGAACATACAGCCGACACTACCACCCCCTCCTGAAGGATAGGAATCGGGTCATCCATTTTCCCGGCCCCTGGGAAACTGCGAGACAAGGCATCCGCCTTAACATTCTTAGATCCAGGGCGATAAGTGACAACAAAATTAAACCTGGTAAAAAACAACGACCATCGAGCTTGTCTGGAATTCAGACGCTTAGCAGATTCCAAATACAGCAGGTTCTTGTGATCAGTAATGACGGTGACCGGGTGGACTGCCCCCTCCAAAAAGTGACGCCATTCTTCAAAAGCCAACTTAATGGCCAAAAGTTCCCTATTGCCGATATCATAATTCCTTTCGGCGGACGACAATTTCTTAGAAAAAAAGCGCACGGATGCCATTTACCAGGGGACGGACCCTGGGACAATATTGCACCCACCCCTACGTCAGACGCGTCCACCTCCACAACGAACGGCTGTGATGCATCTGGTTGGATGAGAACGGGTGCCGAAGCAAAACATTTTTTCAAAGAGGAAAAAGCTTGGCAAGCTTTGTCCGACCATTTAGAAAAATCCGTCCCTTTTCTTGTCATGTCAGTGAGAGGTTTGACAACAGATGAGAAATTACAAATAAATTTCCGGTAGTAGTTAGCAAACCCCAGAAAACGCTGCAGAGCCTTAAGATCCTCTGGCTGATCCCATTCAAGCACTGCTCTCACCTTTTCAGGGTCCATACGGAAACCGGAGGCTGACACCAAGAAACCCAAAAACTGAAGTTCCTGTACGGCGAATACACACTTTTCCAGTTTGGCGTATAGTTTATTGTCTCGCAAGATCTGCAACACCTGTCTCACATGCTCCTGGTGAGACACAAGATCTGGCGAGTAAATTAAAATGTCATCCAAATATACGACCACAAACAGCCCCACCAGATGACGAAAAATGTCATTAACAAAATGTTGGAATACTGCTGGTGCAGTAGTCAGACCAAAAGGCATGACAAGGTTCTCATAATGTCCCTCCGGCGTGTTAAACGCCGTTTTCCACTCATCCCCTCTTTTATCCTAATCAGATTATACGCCCCCCTGAGATCCAATTTAGAGAACCATTTGGCGCCAACAATTTGATTGAAGAGATCAGGAATCAGAGGGAGTGGATACGGATCTCGAACAGTAATCCGATTAAGTTCGCGGAAATCCAAGCAAGGGCGTAGGTCTCCATCTTTCTTCTTCACAAAGAAGAACCCCGCGGCCACTGGGGAAGATGAAGGTCTAATATGCCCTTTAGCCAGACTTTCCGAAATATAATCTTTCATAGCCTGCCTCTCAGGACCAGAAAGGTTATATAACCTAGCTTTAGGTAACTTAGCATCAGGAAGTAAATTAATAGAGCAGTCATACACACGATGAGGAGGCAACTCCTGACACCCCTCCTCAGAGAACACATCCCCAAAGTCCTCCAAAAAAGGAGGCAGAGTACTAGGCACGACCGCACTGATGACTGTGTTCATGCAGTTACTTTTGCAAAACTCACCCCATTGGCTTATCTCTCTGGACTGCCAATTAATCACAGGGTTATGTTTAACCAACCAAGGAAGTCCCAACACAATAGGAGTAGGTAGACCCTCCAACACATAACAAGATAATAGTTCCCTATGTATTGCCCCTACCCGAAGGTCAATGTTATGAACCTCATGAACAAAGCTACCTTGGCCGAGAGGCCTGGCGTCAATGGAGAATATAGGGATCGGTTTGACCAATACACTCAGATGCATACCTTGAGCCTGAGCAAACTGAGCGTCAACCAGATTAGCCCCGGACCCACTATCAAGAAGAACAGAAAATCTCTCCACTCTCGTACCAACCACCACCTCCACTGGTACAAGGAACTGAGAAGAACTAGCGGACGAAATACATACTCCCAGGTTGTCGTCCACCACACAACCTGGGATTAACAGTTTTCCGGCGACTTCTTGCTCAACAAGGCACGGGACGGACATCCCCCAACAAAATGTCCCTCTTTCCCGCAGAAGAAACACCTTCTAGTCCTGCGGCGTACCGCCAATCCCCTCCTACGAAATGATGTCCCTCCCAACTGCATAGGCTCCTCCGAACAGACAAGGGGAACCTCAACATAAGGGACTTTAGTAGTAGGTGGAGTAACAACAGGGGGCGGAGTTACCTCGCACCTCTCCCGGAGCCGTCTATCAGTACGGATAGCCAGGGCCATAGCAGCCTCCAGTGATGGAGGAGAATCATACTGAGCCAAAACGTCCTTTAATTTGTCAGAAAGCCCATGACAAAACTGGCTCCTAAGAGCTGGGTCATTCCACTGAGTATCTGTGGCCCATCTACGGAACTCAGAAGCAAATTCCTCCGCCGGACGATTTCCCTGCTGTATCTTACGTAATTTTGTCTCAGCAAGAGAGACCCGATCTGGGTCATCATATACCAAACCCAGGGCAGTAAAAAATCGATCTACTGACTGTAGAGCCGGGGATCCCGGAGGAAGGGAAAATGCCCAGGATTGAGGGTCCCCTTGTAGGAGCGATATAACAATTCCCACTCTCTGCTCTTCACTCCCTGATGATCGAGGCCGAAGCCGAAAATACAATTTACATGCTTCCCTGAAGGTAAAAAATTTGTCTCGCCCACCAGTGAACCTGTCCGGGAGAGCAACCTTAGGTTCAACTCTGGTTTGCTCCAGGGGAGACAAAACTTTGGACTTAATGTCCGTCAGCTCCATGGATAATCCCTGCAACTGCAGAGCCAGCTGGGCTACTGGATCCATGGCAACTGGGAATAATTTTATGGGCCAGTGAAAATGTCACGCGGTCTTATGATATGTGTACGATGTCAGTAAACTATTCTTAAAAGAACAACACTCTATAAAACATTTAGATTAGCAACATCAGCATGTAAATATAGAATAGATTTACCTGACACGATATCCGTTGAACTCAGGATTAATCTTGAGGACTTGATACACTGTCACAGGAAAGAAGAGGACCGGGGGTCTAACCTGACCCTAAACTGGGGTCCTAACTAATCCCTCACCTTGGAGGTACTGATAATGGTTCAGAGGTCCAAGTCTCCAGCCTAACCCTGTCTCCTATCAGTCCCTGAACCCTGTAATCAGTCCTAAGAAGGATTCTGATTACCACCAAAGGGATATGGGCTGATCTCTGCTAAATACACAGATTAGAAATATAAGACAGACTGGAGAAAACACAGACTTGCATACACACTCAAACATAGAAGGAACATAAATGATCTGGGATATTAAACTCTAAGCAAGGTGAGCTTAAAACAACTAAGGAGCTCTTTAACTTAAGTCTATACAGATACAATCCTATCTGTGGTCTGCATGAAGAATTTCACTGGCAACTCCCAAACAGACAACCAGAGATTTAAAGGAAACCAATCAACAAATAATTAATTGCAGCCGGGAGAAAACTGCACCCATTCCCAGAACTGAGCACAGACAGAATTAACTCCCTAACTGCCAAACACAAAGAAACAGCAACTCAGCTGTGAGAAGTCAGAATGTGCAACCGCGACGATCTTCGTGGCGATGCACACATGACAGTAACAAAATCAAAACAGCAGCCACTGAAAAAAGCTGGAGAAAGCAAAAGTACAAACATCAGTGGCTGAACTAAACTGAGAGGGCAAAAGCCCCCGGAGGGGACCCTGAAGGACCCCACAGAAGTGCAGGACAAAATGCAAAAATCAAGCACAAAAACAAAAGAAGAAAATGTCTTATCTGTTAGCAGGAGATGCAGACACGACACAGCAGGCTACAAAGGAAACAGGAATCAAGGATTGAGACCAGAACAATTGATCACCGGCAACCCTGATGGGAAGGCGACTCCCTTATATAAGACCAGTCAGTAACACCTGATTCCCAATCCTCACAATCTTCACTGGACAGTCCAGTACCGCTTGTAACCACCAGAGGGAGCCTCTGCTCAGAACTCATTTCAAGTCCATTCACAACAGTACCCCCCCCTTGAGGAGGGGTCACCGAACCCTCACTTGAGCAACCAGGTCGGTCAGGATGAGTTCTATGATACGCACGGATGAGTCTCCTAGCATGGATGTCCGAAGCAAACACCCAAGAATTGTCTTCCTGACTATAACCTCTCCACTTAACCAAATACTGGAGTTTCCGTCTAGAAAAACGAGAATTCAATATTTTCTCAACCACAAACTCCATATTGCCCTCAACCAGAACAGGGTCAGGAGGCAAAGCAGTAGGAACCACTGGCTCAACAAACCTCTTCAACAAGGACTTGTGGAACACGTTATGGATCTTAAATGTCCCTGGAAGAAGCAAACGAAAAGAAACAGGATTAAGAATCTCCATGATCTTATAAGGTCCATTGAACCTAGGCTTAAATTTAGGAGATGCCACTCTCATAGGAATATTTTTTGAGGACAACCAGACCAAGTCCCCCACTTTAAACCGAGGACCATCAGTCCTATGCCGGTTAGCAAACCGCTGGGCCCTCTCCTGAGAGAGGGACAACCTCTCCACTACCTGGTCCCAAATCTGTTGCATACGCTCCACAACAGAGTCAACACCTGGACAGACAGAAGCCTCCGTCTGTCCTGAAGAAAATCGAGGGTGAAACCCAGAATTACAGAAAAATGGAGACATCAAAGTGGCAGAGCTAGCCCTATTATTAAGAGCAAACTCAGCCAAAGGCAAAAAAGAGACCCAGTCATCCTGATCAGCAGACACAAAGCATCTTAGATAAGTCTCCAATGTCTGGTTTGTTCTCTCAGTTTGACCATTGGTCTGAGGATGAAACGCCGAGGAGAAAGACAATTGAACACCAAGTTTAGAACAAAAGGTCCTCCAAAATCTGGAAACAAACTGGACTCCTCTGTCAGACACAATGTTCTCAGGAATGCCGTGTAAACGAACCACGTGCTGAAGGAACAAAGGCACCAATTCAGAGGAGGAAGGCAACTTAGGTAATGGCACAAGATGTATCATCTTGGAAAACCTATCACAAATCACCCAGATGACGGTCATTCTCTGAGAAACAGGGAGGTCGGAAATGAAATCCATAGAGATATGGGTCCATGGTCTCTTGGGCACCGGCAATGGCATCAACAAAGCACTAGAGCGAGAGCAAGGCTTGGAGCGAGAGCAAGTCCCGCAGGACTGCACAAATTCCCTGACATCACGAGACAAGGTAGGCCACCAAAAGGACCGACTAACCAAGTCTCTGGTACCAAAAATTCCGGGATGACTGGCCAACGTGGAACAATGAATCTCAGACATCACACTCTTTTTCCACTGGTCCGGGACAAACAATTTCCCAACAGGGCAGCGCTCGGGCCTATCCTCCTGACACCCCTCCAGAGCCAGTCTCAAATTGGGCGAGATGGCGGAAAGAACTACACCATCTTTCAAAATAACAGAAGGATCAGATAACTCAGGAGAGTCCGCAAGGAAACTCCTCGAGAGGGCATCCGCCTTAACATTCTTAGTGCCAGGAAGAAAGGAAACCACAAAATTAAAACGTGTGAAAAACAAGGCCCACCTGGCCTGTCTAGGATTAAGTCGCTTGGCAGATTCCAGATAAACCAGATTCTTATGGTCCATAAGGACCACCACCTGATGTTTGGCTCCCTCCAGCCAATGTCTCCACTCTTCAAAAGCCCACTTCATGGCCAATAACTCCCGATTACCCACGTCATAATTACGTTCAGTAGGAGAAAATTTTCGAGAGAAAAAGGCACAAGGGTTACTTTTAGAGGTCTCTGGATCTCTTTGGGACAAAACGGCACC
>JARQOD010000001.1:110975784-111007993 GCA_033576555.1 Oophaga sylvatica | reverse complement strand
TTTCTGCTCCTACATTATTCTGCTTTCAGATTACATAACGAAAACATGCTGACAGATTCCATTTACCGTATATGCTCATGTATAAGCCGAGTTTTTCAGCACATTTTTCTGTGCTGAAAACGCCCTCCTCAGCTTATACATGAGTCATTGTCCCAGAAAGACGGCGGGGGAGGGGGAGCAGTGGAGCAGCGTGTCACAGAGGCAGGAGTCGTCGGCTAAAGCCTGTGCCCGCTGCTAAAAAGAAATGAATATTCACTGTGCTGTGAGTGAATATTCATTTCTCTTACAGCGCGCACAGTTACAGTCGGCTTCCAGCACACAACCTACTTACCTTCCTGCGCGCCCTCACTGCATCTCGTTCGTTCCTGTGCCAGCAGCTCTTACGGCCGAGTGATCATATGGCCCTGCTCATTAAGGTAATGAAAATTCATGCCTCTCCACTCCCATAGGCGTAGAGTGAATATTCATTTTATTCATTCCTTTAATGAACAGGGCTATGTGATCGCTCGGCAGGAAGAGCTGCTGGTGCTGGAATGAGATGCAGCGAGGGCGCGCAGGAAGGTAAGTAGGATGTGTTTTGTTATAGGAACCATGCATACAAGGATAAGGGATAAGGAGCCATGCATACAAGGATGGGGATAAGGTGCCTTGCATACAAGGATAGGGGATAAGGAGCCATGCATACAAGGATAAGGAGCCATGCATACAAGGATGGGGGATAAGGAGCCATGCATACAAGGACAGGGATAAGGAGCCATGCATACAAGGACAGGGATATGGAGCCATGCATACAAGGATAGGGGATAAGGAGCCATTCATACAAGGACAGAGGCAGGGGAGCCATGCATACCAGGATAGAGATGAGGGGACAATGCATACCCGGCTTATACTCGAGTCAATATGTTAACCCAGTTTTTCGTGGCAAAATTAGGTGCGTTGGCTTATATTCGGGTCTACTTATACTAGAGTATATACGGTATTATTATTTATTTAACATTTTAACGTGACAGTGACATGTCACAAGTTTATGGAAATACATGAAGTGGAAAAACTTTTGTTCACATACAGTATAACGATGCATTGGTCCAATCCAATAGTCCTACTCTAAATGATTTGGTGAATTCTCAAAAAGAAGGCAAAAAGTCAACATTCCTGCAAAGCTTAGCTCTTAAAAGGGTTTTCAGACTAAGTAGAAAAGTTTACACTTATTCTTTATGAATGATGACTGTCGAATGGTGACAATGAGCGATTCACACAGTGTCACAATTCTCTTGTCCTCCATGTGTGGGTGGGTGATCACCATGAGGGCATGTATATAATTTGAATGTTTGCAGTCACATTCTGATATACTTTAGAGTTTAGTCGACATGTGCCCCCAAATATGCAAATTGCTACATCTATTCCATGGGGAATACAGGGGAATCCTTACAGTATATGTATCGCACACTGTAACAATTCGGCAATCTACAGTTCCATAAAATGACTGCAACCTTTCCTTCAACCCCTTTAACTTTTCCATATATGTTAAATTCAACCTAAATGGAAGGGGAACATGTGGTTAAGCTTTGTATAAATGCTGATGTCCTTATTAACGTTTTGGGGTATCAGATCTCTAGATAAATGGCAGTCAAAGACACAGTGCAGGGTCTAGATGTATGAAAGGCTCTGGTCAGGGGCTCAGAGACATCTGATGGTAGATCAGGGCCTATGACACCTTAATGTATGCAATGTAAGATAATAATTGTGTTACATTGTAGACAGCAAGTTCAATTCCAAACTCAAGTTCAGTGGAATGAATATACCACGACATTGCTAAAAGCGTAGAAAATACAAGTACATTGATGGCATATTTCACAGAATGCTTAAATGAGAACAGTACTTTAAACAGACTTTGGATAAATCAATATTATAGAGTTATTATAAGAAACTTTGCAGTATATATGTTATAAAAGCAATATGTCTATTTCTTTCTCCACTTATAAGTCACCTCTTTCATCTCACTTCTGACACCTGTACTCAAAATTCAATCACTTTTGCTCAATACAAGTGGGGTGTCAGGTTGCACAGCATATTTAGACCTATGGAAAAGAGAGGAGTGAGGAGGAGAGCAGCAGAGTGAGAATCCGTGTGAGAGGCAGAGAGACGTATCATAGTTTATGCCAGCGCTGGATTCACAGCTGCAAACCGCAGTACTGCTATATAAATTCCTTCATGTCTTTGCTGCTTTTCTCTGCATAATGCTAAAGGGAAAAAGAGCAGGAATCCCTTTTTCTTTGTGTTTAGGGTATAGGAGACATCGTATCTTCTAGTCTCCACCCACTAGCTCAGAGTCAATTGCAAAATAGAGATACAGCATGCACAGGGAAAACTGGTGAAAAATGCTGAATACAAGTCATATAGTAACCAGAGATAGTGCTAATAACCATGTACACATGTACTACAGCTTATTCTGAAAAGTTACTTTAAAGTATAGATCCCCTTCAAAGAAGTTATCCAGGATTTAAAAAAATGTATTCTTTCTCCTAAAAGCAGCTCCTCCACATCTGCCAATAAGTGCGGTATTGCATGTCTTTATTTTACATTTCAAAATTGTGCTGACAGTTTCTCTTTAAGGCTACTTTCACACATCAGTTTTTTTGTGTCAGGCATAATCCGTCGTATACCTGATAGGACGGATCCGGCGCTGAAATGAAAAAACTGATGCAACTGATCAGTTTTCTTGCCGGATCCGACCTGACCTTTTCAACCCGGAAGGAGAAATTTTCTATGTGGAAAATGCAGGTACGAATGTCCGGAGGGGAGAGAGAGAGAGAGAGACCTTGGTTTTTCAGAATCTGGATCAGTCTTTTGACGGATTTCACAAAAGACTGGTCTGGTTCCATAGACTTCTATTATTTCTGGCCGCCTGATGCGCCGATTCAGGCACTATCAGGCAGCTCCGGAAAAAAAAAAACGTTGCAGTCAGCATCTTGTTCGGCCGCCGGAATGTACATTTCTGCCGGATCCGGCCAAAAACGGATGCAACGCAATGACATCAGGCGTGATCCGACGCTAATGAAAGTCAATGCCAAAAAAAACGCATCCGGTACCGGATCCGTTTTTTTAAAAACACGCCGGATCGCGCCTGACATCAAAAAACTGATGTGTGAAAGCAGCCTAAAATTAAATTGTGGAGTTCCCATTTAAGAATATTAATATATGCACATACAATCCAAGTTTATACCGAGTCAACCTTGACTTGATTATTGTTTGTTAACATTGGTGATGGTTTGCTCTTAAACTTCTCTGCTCCGTCATTAGAACTGTCCTGAAAGAATATCCTTGCAGTACAAATAGAGATGATTATCCTCTTGTATTCCCTCCTGAAGTTTTGGTTCAGGAGGCCATAAATTATGGCATTAAGGCAACTGTTGAAATATGCCATGTAATAACTGCCAACAAACAACCACTCTGGGATTCTAGGTAGAATTGTCTCTGGGTTCACAGCAACAGCCAAACCTATAAAGTTTAATGGGGCCCAGCAGACTGCAAATAACACAAATACCACAAACATTGTCAAAAAGTTCCTGAAGTCATGAGGTTTCAGTTTGGGCTTGTTGTCTGGTTTCACCCGACGTCTTACTTGAATAACCAAGATCCATATACGTAAGTAGCAAAAAGTTACAATGGTAATTGGGAGTATAAAATGGAAAAACACCACAGCTATGGTGTACGCTGAACTAACAGACTGTGAGAACGTACAAGAGTAGATCCGGGCATCATATTGTAAAGATCCAACAAATAAATTTGGCACAATAGCAATGAATGTGAGCACCCATATCAAAACCACATAGAATAATGAATTTTTGTCACTGTACAACTTGTCATATTTGAGGCTATGACAAATGTAGCAATAGCGATTGATTGCGACCCCAGCAATGTTAAATATAGATCCTATGACGCTTATTCCCATTAAGAATCCACTAATTTGGCAATGAAGGTATCCAAGATTCCATCCTTTTCGAAATATTGATGTCACAACCAAGGGATATGGGTAAATGGCCACCACCAAATCTGCCACAGCCAGGCTTACGACAAATATATTTCCTGTAAAAGAAAAATGCATACATTTAGTTCTCAAACTGATTTCAAGTCATGTGTATAATAATTAAGGAGGTCTATGGGAAAAATGAATACTTTACATTTCATAATTCAATTTGTATGATGATGACCTCTTTCTCTGATTCTTTTGTACATATTAGAATTATGTTACATAAGAAATCTCATAATTTTCAGTATTTACAAAATGGTAGGTATAAACCATAATTTTCACTGTGTGACTCAGTCCTTGTCACTGCCTTAAAATACTTTTTTAAAGCAGATTTTGATTCTTTTGCATTATATTCCTGTCAAGTAACAAGGGTGTCTGTGCAGAAGAAAGCAATATATGCACAATGCAGCACCCATTGCATATCTGTTTCACCGAAAACACTGTTGTGGATATCCTCGGCAGTACATATTATTAGCTTATGTGATTTAAGTTCTCAGTATAATCTTTTTTATCAGCTAAAGAAAGTGTTCATTTGATGGGCCTAATTAAAATATGTAAAGGAGTTGTCCACTATCTGTAAAACATTTTTTAAAATGAATTAGTCCCCCTTGCAATATTAATAGCTGACACTCATGTCCCGCACCAGCGTCTTTCTAGTATCTTCAGCACTGGGCCTCCTGGGATTTACATGACTTTTTTATGCCAAGTGAGCCCTGCAACCAAGCAGTGGCCACTAATGGGCTGCTGCGCTCTCGCTACCTTCTGACAAACCTCAGACAAGCGGAAGAAACAAGAGTGCCACAGTCCAATTGCGGCCACTGATTGGCTAGAGGGCTCTTGTGGCATAATGATGTCACACGAGCCCCAGGATATCCAATAATGACATTGTTGGAATGGCGCTGATGAGGTAGGTGAGTATTTGTTATTTTTATTTTACAAGGGGATCTAATTCATTTTTAAAAAGGTTGACCAGGTAGTTGAAATCTGAAGTGTAAAATCTATCATTTGTTCAGTCGGCTGTCCTGTCCTTTCCTACTGCTCATCTATCTGAGTTGTTTTGCTCCTGTCTGAAAGCACAATCCCACCGGGACATTTCATAGTGAAAAGTCAATGCATAGAAACAGAGCACTCCATGTATATTGGGGAAACTAGGTCTGAGTAAAAGCGGAAAGGGTGGGGATTGCAGAGAGGTCCACTAAAGTACAATGAATGTCTGGACATAAGAAAGTTAATTTGATTGTGTGTATAAAAGTCACATTTGTATATGATTACTCTTGGGAATTTTGTTATTGTCATGGCACACTGATTGCTATAATAAGGATCAAGCCACGTGGTACATGTAGATGTCGTTGCAATGGAGGAACAAAATGAAACTCAAACAGGTAGTCTGGTTTACACTCAGGTGTCTGGCACCTTTACTTATACAAAGTTAGATCACTAGCTATGCTACAATGGAAGCATGCCAAGTCACATTCAATTTTTCAAGAAAGAATGGATAAAAATCCTTCAAACAAAAATTAAAAGACTCTTGTCTGGCAACAAAAAGCATTTACAAGCTGTGATCATTTCAAAAGGAAGTGCTACTGGGTACTAACCAGGCAGGGTGCCCAACATTTTTCACTCTTTGTTTCATTGCAGCCATTTGGTAAATGCATAAAAGTTCATTTTTTCTCATTAATGTGCACTCTGCACCCCATCTTGACTGATAAAAGCCAGAAACGCAGAAACTTTTGCAAATGTATTAAAAATGAAAAACTGAAATATCACATTGTCATAAGTATTCAGACCCTTTGCTCAGTATTGATTAGAAGCACTTTTTTGAGCTAGTACAGCCATGAGTCTTCTTGGGAATGATGCAACAAGTTTTTCACACCTGGATTTAGGTATATTCTGCCATTCTTCCTTGAAAATCTTCTCCAGTTGCGTCAGGTTGGATGGTGAACGTTGGTGAACAGCCATTTTCACATCTCTCCAGAGATGCTCGATTGGGTTTAGGTCAGGGCTTTGGCTGGGCCAGTCAAGAATAGTCACAGAGTTGTTCTGAAGCCACACCTTTTTTGCTTGGGGTCAATGTCTTGTTGGAAGGTGAACCTTTGACCAAGTCTGAGGTCCAGAGCACTTTAGAAGAGGTTTTCATCCAATATATATATATATATATATATATATATATATATACACATGTGGTCAAATTTGTTGGTACCTCTCATTTAATGACAGAAAAATCCACAATAATGACAGAAATAACTTCAATCTGACAAAAGTAATAATCAAAAATCTATGAAAATGAACAAATGAAAGTCAGACATTGCTTTATATATTGTGAGACAGTGAAGGGGTGCGTACTGGACGGGGTGTATATCTCGCCCACGTTTCTTAGCCGGGTCGCATAAGGAATATATAGTACGTTCACTCCACTCCCCATCCAGTACAGGCTTGCAGCTCAACCCTGAGTACACACAGCTGCCTAATTAAGCAGCCAGAAATGGGTGGTAGAGTTACACAGACAGAGCTCTCAGTCTGAATCTGGCTTCAGAAGCGGCTGGAGTCTACTGCATACCAAGCTCTGGTAATTATAAAGCTGTGTTGTTGTGGCCAGGCTGCTAGAGTCTAGACCACAGTAGTGAGGAAACTAACTGTGTTTAGTTAGCAGCCTGACAAGCTTAGGATTTTGGTTTATGATTTGGTTTATGTTTGTTTGCTGTGGACTTTCAATAAAACTGGTTGCGGCCAGTTTATACCAGTACTGCTGTCTGTGATTGAACTTTCCTATGCCACTCCGTCTACCTGAGACGGCGATCCCGGAGCTAAACCCCTGAACAGTCTACAATATTTATATATACACTGCTCAAAAAATAAATTGAACACTCAAATAACACATCCTAGATCTGAATGAATGAAATATTTTCATTGAATACTTTGTTCTGTACAAACTAGAATGTGCTGACAACAAAATCACACAAAAGTCATCAATGGAAATCAAATTTATTAACCAATGGAGGCCTGGATTTGGAGTCACACACAAAATTAAAGTGAGATGTAATGTCCTTAAAACAAGTCAAAATGATGCTCAGTAGTGTGTGTGTCCTCCATGTGCCTGTATGACCTCCCTACAATGCCTGGGCATGCTCCTGATGAGGCAGCAGATGGTCTCCTGAGGTATCTCCTCCCAGACCTGGACTAAAGCATCCGCCAACTCCTGGACAGTCTGTGGTGCAACGTGACGTTGGTGGAAGGAGCGAGACATAATGTCCCAAATGTGCTCAATCGGATTCAGGTCTGGGGAACGGGCGGGCCAGTCCATAGCTTCAATGCCTTCATCTTGCAGGAACTGCTGACACACTCCAGCCATATGAGGTCTGGCATTATCCTGCATTAGGAGGAACCCAGGGCCAACTGCACCAGCATATGATCTCACAAGGGGTCTGAGGATCTCATCTCGGTACCTAATGGCAGTCAGGCTACCTCTGGCGAGCATATGGAGGGCTGTGCGGCCCTCCAAAGAAATGCTACCCCACACCATTACTGACCCACTACCAAACCAGTCATGCTGAAGAATGTTGCAGGCAGTAGATTGATCTCCACGGCATCTCCATACTCTGTCACATCTGTCACATGTGCTCATTGTGAACCTGCTTTCATGCGAGAAGAGAACAGACAGTGGAAAATTTGCCAATCCTGGTGTTCTGTGGCAAATGCCGAGCGTCCTGCACGGTGTTGGGCTGTGAGCACAACCCCCATCTGTGGACATCGGGCACTCAGACCATCCTCACGGAGTCAGTTTCTAACCGTTTGTGCAGACACATGCACATTTGTGGCCTGCTGGAGGTCATTTTGCAGGACTCTGCAGTGTTCCTCCTTTTCCTCCTTGCACAAAGGCGGAGGTAGTGGTCCTGCTGGGTTGCTGCCCTTCTATGGCCCCCTCCACATCTCCTGGTGTACTGGCCTGTCTCCTGGTAGCACCTCCAGCCTCTGGATACTACGCTGACAGACAACGCAAACCTTCTTGCCACAGCTCGCATTGATGTGCCATCCTGGATGAGCTACACTACCTGAGCCACTTGTGTGGATTGTAGAGTCTGTCTCATGCTATCACGAGTGTGAAAACACAAACCAACATTCAAAAGTGACCAAAACATCAGCCAGAAAGCATTGCTACTGAGATGTGGTCTGTGGTCCCCACCAAAAGAACCACTCCTTTATTGAGTGTGCCTTGATAATTGCCAATGATTTCCATCTGTTGTCTATTCCATTTGGACAACAGCATGTGAAATTGATTGTCAATCAGTGTTGCTTCCTAAGTGGACAGTTTGATTTCACAGAAGTTTGATTTACTTGGAGTTATATTCTGTTGTTTCATTGCTCCGTTTATTTTTTTGGGCAGTGTTTATCTCTGTCTATATCTATCTATCTATCTATCTATTATCTATATATCTTATATATATATATATATGCCTAAAGTACCAAGGAAATTTATCTACTCTTACTTTAGGCCTTTTAGAGATCATTTCACCTTCAACTTGCTTAACTGTTCACAATAACAGTAATTTTCACAAGGGGGCCCATACTTTTACCTGCCACTGTATATAATTATAATACATTTCTATGAGCTTATTCCTTATCATCACAGACACACTGCTGATTATAATGTATACAGTTCTGATAGTATCTGCTTGTGACTGTCAGTTCTTGGAATTGTCAGGACAAAAACTTGGTCACAAGCGGGGTTCAATAACACAACTAAATTGCTTCTTCTTCATCTTGATCCAAAGTCTCTAAAATGGCTGTTGATCAGTAGTAGGCCCAATTACAATGCAACTCGTTGATCAGATTTAGCCGCTCCAAAAAGAATATTTTCCTACAGAACTTAGATGCAAATTTCACCAATGATTTGGCAATGAATGTCTGCATAATTATCACCTGGATGAAGATTAGTTGGAGAAAACCATTTTTATGTACACTACTAAAGAGTAGAATTGTGCAGAAAGGTAAAATAAATAGCAATATCTCCTCTTGAGTACTTGTACGGTATTATGGTGTGGGCACATGCTATTTTCTTCAGGCGGATTTCACCTTTAACCAACCTGAAATAGGAATTGCTAAAAAAAAACATCAAAACTATAGAACAAATTCACAGCAAAGCAAAACAACTTGCTGAGCATATATTCCATTTTTGTCACTTCTTTTAACCAGTTAAGGCTTTGAAAGCCATGAAGCAGCTAAAAAGCAACCTGTACATTCTTCAGATGCTTCCTCTTGGAAATTGCTCATTATTTATTGCTTAAATTACAAAAAAGTCTCCAATTGCAAAAATGATGGAAAAAATACGATTATAGGGGTTCCAGGAAAAAACACAATCGGCATTTTCTTGAAGAGTTTTCATATTGAAAAACTTTGCAGGTGTGCCGGTGTGTAAATGACGCTTTGTGCAGAAGACGCAAACATTAATACCCCACTGATTTGTAAGGATATTTCAAAATGCTTAGTTTTCCGTATATCATTGCTGTGATATTGAACAAATGAAGGCTAGGGTCAGACGGCCATAGATTCTCTCATCTGAGAGAATCCGGCCGATTATGTAGATGACACTGATGAAACTCCGATCAGCCGTTGGGAACCTGCCTCTAGAACCAGTCACCCGGCTTTTAAATGAATGTCTCCCGTGAAACATTGCAGCATTTCACATTAAAACATACCTGTCTGAAATGACGGTGCCGGACTCTGATTCTTGCTGTCTGTTGTCCAAGCAGCATGAATCAGCTGTCAGGTTGCCTTTAAAGTTCATTGTCACATTTTCATGACATTTTTAACGTAAAAAAAAGAGGAAATGGGGCAAAGACCATTTTACACATGCTGCAGCCCAATGTTATTGCCTGTAGTTGAAATGTTAGTATAATTACAATGGTTTTATCTTCTCTGTACTTTACAACCATAATAAGAACATTTAACTCAACTTGTTGATTCGATACAGATCTGGCACGATTATGTAACATGTAATGATTTCCTCAAAAAGCTAATATTAATAATTGAGGAGACGTATTTTTAGAGCCATCAAATCATGTGTAGACTGTAAGTCTATTTTTGTTTATGTCTCTTGATAGTTTCTCTTGTCTTGTAAAATATGCAGGATGTTCTTCCCTGATATAATGAATTATGTATCATCTCAGACATGACTAACACTAGATAAAACTGGAAGGAATGGTCCGGAGGTTGTTGTTTGTCTGTTTTTTTATTTAGTCATTGCAGCCTGCAATATTTTACTTTGTAGCTTTTTTACATGTTTTTCCAAAACCCATTTAAAAGAGATTCCATAACAGAAATACATAGGAACACATTTCAAGCTTTCCTGTAGTAATGTAAAATATAAAAAAAAAAAAGCAAAGCCCTTAAAGCTGCTTTGGGGACCACTATGTGCGCTGTAGCAGATTGGTGTTCTGATTTATTTTATTGTATGGCACTTTACATTGTGTTACATTTATTCTATCATTGCTGGGCTAATATTATGGAACAAACATTCACAGGCCAGGGACCTGAAGGATAACCAGCTGTGCATAAACCACAATCGTTACTTTATACCCCAACATATGTTCGAGTTTTACTTTCTATAAAACTTTATAATTAATATCTGTTTTTCCCATAGCCTGCTTTGTCTCATTTTTTTATTCACACATTGATGCCTGTCTAACGCTCTTATCACATTTTATCCTTCAAAAACAGACAATATGATACAATATGTTCCAGTCTGCTTTAAATATTCATTATAGTTACACATCCTATATTTTGTGATATTGCTCTGCTATTTTATCTTATCAATTCCTAGTCACGCCAACAATGTCTCATTTAAAGGCAATACATCATCACAAAATCACCTGTCACTAAGCTTTTGGTAACATACTTTGGTGTTGTTTATATAAGTTTCTTTTTCTATGGCATGTGTCATAGAAAAGCTGCAGGCCTCACATTAGCAACTATAAAATGTATCACCAATATAACGCGAGAGCAAATGACTAGCAAATAGCCTGTTCACTGGTAAAGAGAGCCAGCGACTCTAGTGCCATCCATTGGAAGTACAGGTGGCACTACAGATCCTGCTCTTTTATTTTGTAAAGAGGATATTTGCATATTTAAATTCTCACGGCAGTATTGCATTGTCTTTAAGTCTCCCTACACACACTTTGTGCTTTCCACTGAGAAACCTTACCCCACACTTCAAATACATGGTTAGGGTATGGTTACATTTCACCTCTCAGCACATTGACCTCTGCACAGGTTAAAAAGCAAGTCTAGAAATGCCCATAGAAGTAAAAATGTCTGGTTATTGTTGCTTCTGGTTCATGTGGCTGATATAAGATATACTGTATTTCTAAACTGCAGTTAATAGCATAGCAGCTCCCACAATCATATGGAAATTGGAAGAAATACTGTCAGACAATAAAAACGCTTTTCAGAAGATCAACTTCATTCTTTGTTGGGGTATGGTAACTCACAAGTAACTAAAACCTGACAATGGAAGTTTATGTTCCGCAAAAAGTAAGACTTTCTGGTCAATCCAGGCCTCTGTACCTTCTGTGAGTGACTTTGCACATTAATGTTCAGACGTGATACATGGGAATTAGTGATGAGGGAATGAGCTTGGATAACATATTATCTGAGCACGGTCGGGTGTTATCGGAGCATCTGGGAGTGCTCATCTATTATATTTGAGTCCCTGCGGCGATATGATTTGTGGCTGTTAGACAGCTTCAACACATGTGGGGATTGTCTGTTTGTTAGGGAATCCCCATATGTGTTGAGGCTGTCTAACAGCCGCAAATTATAGAGCCGCCGGGTCTCGAACATAACATACAGGAACTTCCAGATGCTCAGATAACACCCGAGCGTGCTCCGAAAATATCCAATCACTTTCCCTCATCACTAGAGTTGAGCGAAACAGGTCGGTCAGATTCAAAAGTCGTGGGCTTTCGCCAAAGTCGGGTTTCGCCGAGCGAAACCCAACCATAGCGTGAGGTCGGCCATGCGTTCAGTGAAATGAGCGCCAAAGTCGATTTTCCCACAATGCTTTCAGGGCCTTTTTTCAGCCAATGAGCAAGGACGTACACTGTGGGCAACGAGATGACATGGGCAGCGTCCACCACCATCTTAGAGAAGGGCATTGCAGTGATTGGCTTGCTTTGGGAGGCGTCATAGTGTCTATAAAAGCCCTGATCGCCGACCGCCATTTTACTTCTGCTGATATTAACAGTAGGGAGAGGTTGCTGACGCTGTTTATCAGTAGGGAGAGAGTTAGGGCTGGAAAGAGAAGTTCTTATGTGCTTGTGCTGATATCAATTGTGCTGTACAGTGAGTGTGCAGTGACAGGGGAGGATTTATTGTGTGCAGCAGCACTGGTTATTAGGCTGCCTGCCAGTGACAGGGGAGATTTCTTGTGTGCAGCAGTGCTGGTTATTAGGCTGCCTGCCAGTGACAGGGGAGATTTCTTGTGTGCAGCAGCGCTGGATATTAGGCTGCCTGCCAGTGACAGGGGAGGATTTTCTTGTGTGCAGCAGCACTGGATATTAGGCTGCCTGATAGCTGTATTGCTGTGTGTACACTGCAGTGCAGACTGCTTTTTACACAGCACTAATACTTTTATTCTTTTTTCTGCACAGTTACCGAGATTTCATTTTTTCCCACACCGTACAGAGCTGTACGCTCCTCACACACTACCGTGTACCGGCTGGTATCACGGACAAATACATGCTGACTATCTGTGTGTGACTCTGGACATACAGTATATACGGAGATTTAAATTTTCCCCTACACCGTATACAGCTGTACGCTTCTGAGACGGTACCGTATATCTGCTCTTTGTATTATGGTCAAATCCATACTGAGAGAGCGTCTGTGTGTGACTCCGGAAATATATGGATCCGGAGCATCATGAATTGTGGTATGTGTTAAAGGGGCCCACTGAGACTCTTTTGCATGGGGCCCATGAACACCTGGAGCCAGCATTGCCCCCCACAACTTTAGCCAAATAACCCCCAGTTTTCAAAGCGTTACTATTATTATAAAGTATATGAAGGTTGACAAGCTTAAGTAATAATAAGAATTGATGTCGTTGGCATTGAAATGGGCACTGTAGGTGTGTTTACTGTCCTCCACTCTCTGCCGACTTTTCTTCCCCATTGACTTGCATTGGGGTTGGGTTTTCGACTCCGACTTGACCTTTTTAGTCGTCCGACTTCGTTCAACTCGACCCTCAAAAAGGCAAAGTCGCTCATCTCTACTCATCACTAATGTGAATAACAGGGATGCTACAGGCCAGAGCTCCCTTGCAAGAAGACTACTCATATCACTTTTTTCTTTTGGCTTGAAAAAGACTACTCATCTGATATTGCAATGGGACTTTGACTTATATTTGGATTACTGGATATTTTGAATTGTATTTTATTATGTTCACCTTGAATTGAGCGTCTACATTCCCTTATTCTGTACACAATAGACATTGGCATTGCATGTATTGTATATTTATTACCTACACCCATATAGGCCTCTCATGGATTGTACTGACACTTAGAAGTCACATTTTATGTTCTGCTCTTAGTTTACACAGTTTCTTCTGTACTAATACATTTCAGTCCTTTTGTGTTGCAGCTCACACATACTGAGCGCGGAGGTTTATTGTTTATACATTTATCATAAAAAAAATATAGAGAAAAACAATGAGCTTCAGAGGTTGTTATTACTCAAACATGGAGAGACGGTTTCCTTTTGTGATAAATTTGATGACAATTTGACAAATCACAATGTCAGCGTTATTGCATGCTATTATTGACAAAGCATAATTATGAGTCGTCTGTTGTATGCAGAGGCATACAGTGAAATATAAACTGTACCACATGGGTATGCTTTTTCACAATGGAGACCTATTTGCACCATATGCCCCTGTAAGATACTGTGGCAGACATTACAGCCTTCAGTCAGACTGATATGCCAAGAAACACTTCTGATGGAAGGTTAAAATAAGATGTAAAAGTTCATTCTCTTCAGATTGCTGAATTGTTACAGTGTGCATTGTGCACACAGTCAGGATTCCCCTCTATTTCCAGCTTGGGTGCGATTTCACATGACCGCAAGTATACGCTTTACAGACATTGAGAGGAGTAGATGAGAAGTAAACTACCCACTTGCACTGGCAATGAATCTGAATCATGACAGTGTACACATCACACAATTTTAAAATTCATCACTTTGTCTTGATACCAAAAAACCCTTTAGAATTTTATTTTTACAAAGGGCAACATGACGTTCAGGAGTTTACACTATTACCTCGCAGCAGTGGGCCTGGGTTCTGACCAAGAACAACATCTGCATATGTTCTCCCTTTGTTTGCATGGGTTTCCTCTCACAATCCAAAGACATACCGATTAGGAATTTAGATTGTGAGCCCCAATGGGGACAGTGATGGCAAAATAAGGAACAAACTGTGGAACATGTTGGAGATACATAAGCAAACATAATAAATAGCTGGATTAAAACTGTGACTTTTTGTTACAATAATACATTGCCTGAAAGTCTTTGTCCAGTAGATACTGTCTCCTGCCACATTGTACTAGGCCATAGCATGTACGGTAGATACTGTCTCCTGCCACATTGTACTAGGCCATAGCATAAAGTATGCACGCTCTGCAGCTTCAGAATTCTTATGAGAACCTTTCTAGCGTTTTTATAGATTTAATATAAGGTAAGAGACAAGATATCTTAGAGCTGTACATCATAATTGTGCAATAGATATAAATAGTCAAAAATGATATAATTGAACAGGGAAAAGGAGAGACAATGACAAAGAAGTGATGTTCATGTGGACCACTCAGCTTTTATCCTCTTTTTATGTGATTTTACTGGTATAAAGTTTGTGAAAGTGGCAACGTCAAGGTTCCAGAAGCCCTCTTCCTACTCCCATCAAAAAGTGTATGCTCTTAATATATTGCAGTCACCATAATATATAGCACTGTGTATTTACAATTGCTCATTTTGACTTTCTACCCAACTAATTCATCTGTTTTCGTTAGGTCTATCACATTACATGATAAAAAACTAACTAGCTGAATCATTCTAAGCTCTATGTAGGAATAGCAAGTTCCTTTTCCCTGCATGAGTCATCATTAGAGCTACAATTCTACATCAAATAGACGCTGTTGTGTATTTAATCAGCAGAAACTGCTATACACTGGACAAAGCGCCACAGTGTCGCTATGCTTCCAGCTTTTATCTGGCGACTGCTGGAGCTACTAGCAGCTGATTGGTGAGGTTGCTGGGTGTCGGACCCTCAATAATATGATAGTCATGATCTATCCTAAGGATAGGTTTTCTATGTCATCTGCTTGGATAGCCTTGTTAAAGGATTGAATCAATGTGCTGCTAAAATCGAGATTCCGGATAGCACAGGACACTTTAGGAGTCATGTGGGTTCAGTGCCTTCACTTACTGCGTAAGGGAAACCTTCACAATATTAGGCAGGTGGATTTCATGTTGTGTCTGATGGTGTAAAAAATACACACTTTTTTTAATCTGAAAAATGGCACATCACACAGAAGCTCTTCTTGTGTTCTCAGTAGCTTTGCTACTCAATGTACAGATAAACCCATGCCAGACTAAAATACTAGGGAAGGGAGTCAAAATAAAGAACACGATGGACTAATTTAGTAATATCTAGTCTCACGCAATTCCTTCAATCCAGCATAATTGTGCCTTGAGGGGAGATTTTCAGTTCCTTATAAAAATATCCCACATCTGTAAAATGTAACTTTCAGCACCAATATACTGTATTTCCGTGTGCCCTGTTTAGATATTTTTGACATTTGACTAAGGCAGAAAATTGGTGACTGCATTTTGTAAAGCCCGTAAGCAATGCAGTCAGGAATGAAGAATGGGAAAACATCTTTTACAAGTGTTCATTATCACAGTTTCAATATGAGTTCTGCACCCACATTTTAAGCAAATCACAATGACTAGATAGGCAGCAAATATAAAGCCTAGCACCTTTACAGTATCTTGCTGTTTCTCATGTTTTTTTCACTTTTTTCAGGTTATTTATAGAAAAAAACATCAGAAACTGTTGTAATTTATCAATGAATGTATTTTATTTGCAGAGCACACAATACCCCTTTAAAGGGAATCTGTCAACATGTTTCGCTATTTGCTGGAAGCCGCATAATGCAGGGACAAAGAAACTGATTCCAGCGATGTGTCACTTATTAGGATGTGTGCTGTAGTTTCAATACAATCAGTATTTTATCAGCAGGAAATTATCTCTTCCGGACTAGGTCTCACGTCCGTCTAATCTGTATAACCCCACCACTGATTGGCAGCTCGCTAATAATGCACATAGCAAGTTGCTATGTACATTAGTTGCTAATGTACATAGCAAGTTGCCAATTAGTCCTGTGGGCGGGGTTATACACAGCTCAGCATTCTGAGCACTGCTATATTACACATACCATAAGGAAACAGCCTTCCCAAAACCTGGCTGATGACAAATGCACTTCTAGCAGGATGCAGCAGGCCCCCCACTAATAAAGGCAGCAGAAGCACAGATGCAAACTACTGATAAAACAAACCACCCACACCTACCAGATTATGGAGGGGTCGGCTGCCTAGTAGAAAAAATTGCACATCAATAGGGCTTGCATAGAACGCCAGTCACACAGGCAAAGTGTCTGGCTTACAGCCTATTGATGATGCCCATAATATGAGGTGGGCTGCACAGGACTATAATATACTGTATGCACCCACGGGGACAGAACCCCAATACACCAAGCCAACAAAAAGAAGCCTAGCTGCATCCTGCAAAAAATGATAAAAAGTGCGAAAAAATTAATGCATATGATAAATACATTACATAAGTTATTGTTAATATTTTAGCCAAAATAGATAAGCTCGCAAGCCAACGTCAAGGGTCCTCATACTTGCGAGTCCTAACACTAATTTTAAAAATGGTTAACATAGAAAAATTCAAAAAAATACATACCGTAAGAAAACAGCCTTCCCAAAACCTGTCTGATGACAAATGCACTTCTAGTAGGATGCAGCAGGCCCCCATTAATAAAGGCAGGGGCAGCACAGGTGCAAACTACTGATAAATACAGCCACCTCAGCACCTACCAGATTATGGAGGGGTTGGCTGCCTAGTAGAAAAAATTGGTATATGTTTTTTTGAATTTTTCTATAATAGCCACTGCTACATCTACAGCAGAGAAAAGAGGGATTCTATCCAAACTACTCCAAACAGACCAGTAAGTGACACACCGCTGGAATCAGACTCTTTGCCCTTATATCTTACTGCTCTCAGATTGCATAACAAAAACTTGCTGACAAATTCCCTTTAAAAAAAACACCCTTATATGCTGCAAGATGTATTTACTATATAATTAGAAAAAATATTTTTAGTTCACCCATTTATTAATTTATGTTTTATTTTCAGGCTATGTGCACACGTTGCGGAATTGCCATGGAAATTTCCGCGGCAATTCCGCACCTCCCTGCCGTGGGAAATCCGCATATTATAGGTATGCGTATTCCCGCTAAACACTAGCGTTTTACAAGCGATCTGACAGCTTGGTCACACGAGTCAAACAAGTGTTTGACTCGTGTGACCAACTTTTTACTATTGATGCCGCCTATGCCGCATCAATAGTAAAAAGATCTAATGTAAAAATAATAAAAAAAAATAATAAATAATGATATTCTCACCTTCCGGCGGCCCCCGCAGCTTTCCCGCCTTCAGCGACGCTCCCGGCAAGTTCCGTTCCCAGGAGTCCTTTGCGACAATCACCCGATGACGTAGAATCACGCGAGACCGCTACGTCATCGGGTGATCTCGCAAAGCATCACTGGGAACGCGATTGGCGGGAGCGTCGCTGAGAGGCGGGAAAGCTGCGGGGCCGCCGGAAGGTGAGAATATCATTATTTTTTATTTTAATTATTGTTTTTACATGGATATGGTACCCAGGGCTTGGAGGAGAGTCTCCCCTGCTCCAGACCCTGGGTACCATCCGCACATGAACCGCTTACTTTCCGCATGGTGGGCACAGCCACATGCGGAAAGTAATTGGTTCAATGCATTCCTATGGCGGCGGAATCTCCCGCGATGCGATTCCGCCGCGGAAAAAACCCGCAGCATGTGCACAGCATTGCGGAATCTCATAGGCCTTAATGAGTTGTATTGTGTAAGCGGTTTTGCTAAAAACCGCAACGTGTGCACATAGCCTCATGTATACGTCTAAATGATCTTTCAGCAACAATGCATTTTTCGATTCTAAAATGCACAAAACTCTTTTCTAATGGATGCCATGGTGTACACATTTATCAACTGATAGGAGAAACATCAGCATGTAATATTGAACATACAGTTCTAGTATACTAACGCTAACTAATTGCATTGACTTAGATAACACTTTTCATTAGTCTTCACAGTAAGGGGCAAGAATGACTGGCATAACAATATAAATGTTTAAATATGTCTTTATTCATGTGCTGGCAGCATAGTTATGCCTTCTTGTAGCTCTTGGGAGTAGAATGACCCAGAAAGAGAGAAATCTGTTCTCCATAATGTCTTGAGCAGACAGTTTCATAGAGCAGTTTAATTTTTTATTCAAATTCAGCTTTGAAAACTACAGAAATACCTCAACAAAATGTTTGCTTAGGATAATAAAAATGTACTGAAAGCTGAGCTCTCATTGGCTGCTATGGGTATGTCTCAGTATGGGTAATATCTTTCAAGTAAAGTATGATTTGTATGGCAAATATGAAGTGTTACCTACAATTTCAAACAAACCTTAAATATTTCATTGTGCAAGTTATCCCTTTAAGTCTCCATGCGCAGAGCAGAGACGTGCACAGAGACTATATGGCTCCATAGTACATGGCAGCTAATATGCCGTGTTCTACTTCACAGGCTGAAAATAAATATAGAGGCGCATACCTTAGCATGTACAACATTCAATTGAACATACCACATTTTTATTTTTTCTGTTTTCTTTCTATACATCCTCTTTTGGACTATTAGCCGACTTTTAATATGTCTCTGACATGTCCTTTCTATATTCCAATATCAATAGTTTTAGCATTCTCTAAAACATCTTTTTAGGCAAGGCATTCAAACTAATTCTTTTTGATTTCCCCCTTTAATATGAGTTCTTAAAATCTAATTACTTAGCATTTGTTCACTCATATGCGCTTCATATATGAGCTTACATAGAATAGAATATCTGCTTTTACAAAAATCTTAGGAGAGGAAGGTGTATTATTCATTTTATTTAACAATTCAAGTTTTGTTTTCTGTATGTCAAAGTGAAAAAAAATGTTCCAAAACTCCTGGCAGTGAAAGGTTAAAAAAATTGAGGCAAAACACAAAATTGCAGTTGGCAAAATGCAGTGTTTTATCCTTTGTGTTTGATGTAATACAATTTCACACATGCCTAGATTCTTCAGTTCTCGGCACAGGGAATTTTTTGTTGTTGTTGAGAAGTCTAGCTTTGTACGATCACAGGAAGAAAAAGAAACTCAAATATTGGAGGACTAAATTCTAAAAGAATGATTCAATATGATGACTATATATTAAAAATAATGATAGTATTAGTTTGACAAGTTTGGTTGGACAGATTTGCAGAACTGTATGTTTTTTGTGAGATGGAGGCCGGATGGATACACCTTTTACTAATCATGGGGTAGCCATGTAAAAAATGTCATAGAATAGAGAACCGAAGAAAGAAAAGACTATTAATTCCTTCTCAAGAGTGTTGGGTTTATTTAGCTCCGGCATAGAAAGAACAGATATGGTCTGTTTAAACCTTCATAGGGGTTTTTTGAGGGTATCCCTTGGAGGGAGATTTGTTGTGGAAGAAGCAGCCACCATAACCTATGACATGAAACTGTCTTCCACAACCTCACCTTTGTACAAGGATCTAGTTGTTCCACAATGAATTTTAAGTCACTACTAAGCTATTTCAATTTCACTTAATGAAAATGGAGGTATCACTCATGCGCTGCTGATGGCGAATTATTGGTGAAATAAAATTCTTTTATTTAAACAGGTTTAAAAGTCAAACACATTTCGAGGTCACGCAGGACCTCTTCATCAGCACAGAACCAAAACCAGGACAAAACCAAAAACTAAAAACTGGTTTTGTCATGATGAGGAAGTCCTGTGCGACCTTGAAACAAGTTGACTTTTATACCTGTTTAACCCCTTAAGGACCAAGCATTTTGTAGGTTAAGGACCAGGCCTATTTTTACAATTCTGACCACTGTCATTTTATGTGCTTATAACCTGGAATGCTTCAACGGATCTTGGCAAATCTGAGAATGTTTTCTCGTGACATATTGTACTTCATGTTAGTGGTAAAATTTCTTCGATATAACTTGCGGTTATTTATGAAAAAAATGGAAATATGGCGAAAATTTTGAAAATTTTGCAATTTTCAAATTTTAATTTTTATGCCCTTAAATCAGAGAGGTATGTCACAAAAAAATAGTTAATAAAATTACACTTTCCCACATGTCTACTTTACATCAGCTTAATTTTGGAACCCAAATTTTTTTTGTTAGGAAGTTATAAGTGTTAAAAGTGACCAGCGATTTTCTCATTTTTCCAACAAAATTTACAAAACCAGTTTTTTAGGGACCACCTAACATTTGAAGTCACTTTGAGGGGTGAATATGACAGAAAATACCCAAAAGTGACACCATTCTAAAAAAACTGCACCCCTCAAGGTGTTCAAAACCACAAATCAAGAAGTTATTAACCTTTGGTACTTACAAGAATTGAAGCAATGTGGAGAAAAAAAAATGAAGATTTAACTTTTTTTCCCAAAATTTTTCTTTTGACACAATTTTTTTTATTTTGTCAAGGGTATAAGGAGAAAATGAACCACATATTTGTTGTACAGTTTCTCCTGAGTATACCGTACCCCATGTGTGGAGGAAGACCATCTTTAGGCACACGGCAGTGTTCAGAAGGGAAGGAGATCATTTGAGATTTGTAATTCAAATGGCTGGAATGAGAGCGGACGCCATGTCACATTTGGAGAGCCCTGATGTACCTAAACAGTGGAAACCCCCCATAAGTGACCCATTTTGAAAATAGACCCCCAAGGAACTTATCTAATGTGTGGTGAGCACTTTGACACCAAAGGGTTCAAGAAGGTTATAACTAGAGTGTAAAATTAAAAAATACATTATTTTTTTCCACAAAATGATCTTTTCACCCCAATTTTTTTTCCAAAGGGTAGCAGGCCCCAAAAGTTATTGTGCAATTTTTCCTGAGTAAGTGATACCCAATATGTGGGGGTAACACTATTTGGGCGCATGGCAGAGCTGGAAGGCAAGCAGCGCCCATTTGACTTTTTTAGTGGAAATTGAGATTGGATGCTGTGTATTTGGAGAGTCCTGAGTGCCTAAACAGTGGAAAACCCCTGACAAGTGACCCCATTTGGAAACTAGACCACAAGGAACTTATTAGATGTGTGGTGAGCACTTTGAACCCCAAGGGCTTTAGAAGGTTATAAGTAAGCATAAATTAAAAAATCATATTTTTCCACAAAAATGATCTTTTCACCCCCAATTTTTATTTTCCATAAGGGTAAACAGAACCCCTAAAGTATTGTGCAATTTGTCCGAGTACGCTGATACCCATTATGTGGGGTAAACCCAACTATTTGGGCACTGACAGAGCTCGGAGGGAAGGAGCGCGTTTTGGATGCAGTCTTTGATGAAATGGTCTGCGGGTGTCTGTTGCGTTTGCAGAGCCCTGATGTGCCTAAACAGTAGAAACCCACAAGTGACCCTTTTGGAAACTAGAGCACCAAGGAATTATTTAGATGTGTGGTGAGCACTTTGAAACCCCCAAGTGCTTCACAGAGGTTTATAAATGTACTGTGAGCCGTGAAAATAAAAATCATATTTTTTTCCCAAAAAATGATCTTTTTGCCCCAAATTTTATTTTTATAATGGTACAGGAAAAATGGGACCCAAAAGTTGGTGTGCTATTTGTCCTGAGTACGCTGATAACCATATGTGTGGGGTAAACCACTGTGATCGCCTTACTCAATCTTTGGGGAGCAGAATGAACAATCCACAAAGTGAGAATTGGTTTTATTTTTTACGCCGTTCCTTGTGCGGTATTAGTGATTAGGCGACTTTATTCTTCGGGTTGGTGCGATTACGCGATACCAGATTTATACCGTTTTTCATGCTTAGCTTCTGTTACACACTAAAAGACTCTTTTTTTGGAATAATTTTTTGTAAGAAATTTTTGCATTTGCCGCATTTTGAGATCTATAAATTTTTCCATATTTTGGCCGACAGAGTTATCTGCAGGCTTTATTTTTTGGGGACCGAGCGGAAGTTTTTATTTGTACATATTGGGCACTAACGTTTTTGATGCTTCCTATTACGATTTTTGTGGGAGCCGAAATGAACAAAAACCAGCCATTCAGGAATTTTTTTTTGTGGTAAAAATTGACAAAGCAGCTTTATTCTTCGGGTCATTATGATTACAACGATACTCATCTATATTTATTTTATGTTTTGGCGTTTTTTACACATAAAAGTTTTATAGAAAAAATAATTATTTTTGCTAATTTATTCTGCGAGCTATACTTTTTTATTTTTCGCTGATGATGCTGTTTGGTGGCTTGTTTTTTGCGGGACAATATGACATTTTCAGCGGTACTATGCTGTCTCAGCCAGTATTAATATGACATTTCATAGTTACTGTGTACTTTGCTGCCACCTACTTGGTTTATTGTTTTGCTGTCTCGGGTTCTATTTCCCATAATACTTTGCTCTTCTCTTCTACATCCTCTCAATGTCTTCCCTTTCCGGCATCCATATTGTGTGCTTGTCATTCTGTGTTTTCATCATTCATGCTAGGAGCTTCAAGCAGCATTCCTTTTAGACCTCTTATCCTTTTTCTGAAGCCACCTTGATACCTCTTGCCTGAAGGAAATTGTATGTATTCATCTGCAACAAAGTATTGTAATGCCAATAAACCTTTCAGTTACATTCAAGTTCACCTTCTCAAGAAAGGATATCTGTGCACGATTAAGATTAATGAAGGAAGTTTTATAGTGGAGTTCCTATCTACCATTGTTTATATCGGAGATTGTCACTCACAAGGATCAGAACTGTTTTCTTACATATATCGGTGGCAGAATAGTCTAAAAGGAGTGTTGTTGCGGCCTATTGCATGTTTACCTCACAGAATGTTAACAAGGAAGACACCTTTTACTCCTGCTTGATGGAAGCCCAAGTCCTTTGTGTGTGTGTTATTATACGTTGTAGAAGTTCGCCATCCGCATTCAAAGTATAGAAAAGTCCAGAAAAAGTTGGATCCTGGTGTGGAATCAGAACGAACATCAGTCTCAGAAAACAGACGCACGAGAAGCAGACTCTATGTGATCCTGAACGAAGTGGACCTAAGCGGCAAAATAAAACCCACGAAAAGGCAGAGAGAATTTAGGCAACTAGAGAGAGTTTAAATAACCTGGTATCTTATGGGAAAACCCCGAGCGTGTTTTTGACTATTTACGCCATAAGAAAACGCAGCGACCTAACCACGCTTGCATCGGTTATCTGAAGCCTATGATTGTATCAGGGTATCACAAAGTATGCCACTTTTGGGAATTTGTTGGAGTGTTTGCAGAGTTAATGAGGAAAGACCTTCCAAAGAAAAACAAGCTATCGTGAAAGATGCAAAGACAAGCGAGTGCGCAAATATGCAGAAGTGAGGTCCCAGCGATGACTTAACTAAAATCACTCCGATTAGATCTTTGTTTCAAAAGATCGGCGTATCTGAGGGTAATAGAAATCCGTGCTGATGCAGAAGAAGCCGGTAAGGAGTTCATTTGTGGAAGGAAGCAGAGATAGACCCCGCGAATGAAGGAAGCAGGCGAGGCCCGTGAAAATTTCTCAAACAGAAAAAGAAAGAAGCCGCCTGGCTAAATTAAAGGTGTTTGAAAAGCAGTGTGACGGCCCCTTAGTGTCCTTTCTGAAGAAATGAAGTGGTATAGTACCAAGATTACGGTTAAAAACACCAAACATCCACAATCCTGCTAATATGACCTAATCCGAGTAGAAGCCTTAAACCCTACACACCGGATTTTCCAAGCTACCCATGAGTCCTGCCCGCCAAAGATTTATGCCTGTGAAAGGTAACTTTCGCACAACCCACAGTTTCAGTCGACAAGAGCCTAGAGACTAAATACACCTAAAACCTGTGAAAATCATTTGGTCAAGTTTCTATCCTTCACGCCAGGGACTTACAACCTCGAGGTACCACAATCAATCTTGCAACAAGGAACGAGAACCAGAATGTCGGTTTCCCAAAATTTAAAATGAAGCGGGAACTGTAAACGTAGTTCTCAAAGTTTGTGACTCTGCTGAGAATATGTCGGAAGTCAACCTTTTGAAGTGTAATCACAGGTCTTAACCTTAGCAAGGCCTGACTTGTTGTAATTGGTAGGCCAGAATCCACGAGGCACGAAAATTAAAGCAACCATGTTGACAATTGATGCGGGTTCACTGCGCATGGGAGAGGTGGGCAAACCTAGGAGCGCGGAAGTATAGAAGAGATTTTTGGGAAACTGCAAAACTTCCCAAAGATAACTAAAAAGACAATCCAAATGCGGATTAAGTGATTGTGAGGGAATTGGAGTTAGCCAAACTAGACCCTGTTTAGGATGGTACTAGACAGAACATGGTGTGAAACGGGGGTCTAAGTCCACACGGATGAAGACAAATGGGGATTGGGATCAAGGAAAAGAGAGAGCATAAGTGTCTTTTATCTTTCTTTATTTTGCAGGTTTATAGCGACCGCTAAAGAAGAAGGATCCGCTTTGACTTTGGAACCTACTTTGACCTGTTTCATCATCATTTAAAGAAGTAAAAAACGAGGATATAAAGATTCAAAGGGACGGTATCTGTGAGAAAGGACAAACATCCACTTGCAAATCGTCTTAAACTAAGCAAGGTTTTAGGGAATGCAAAGAATTTCAGTCTTAGGCCCTTCCAAGAAGTCCTCATTTTGAGGAATCCGTGGGTCCGGGCAAAACCCTTGCGGAGGCAAGACTCCTCAAGGGTTGGAATAGCTACAAGTGTTGTGCCTCCCTTCCCATCGCTAAAGACTGCAAACTATTGTTAAGTGTGCTGAAGGGAGTGCAAGGCAGTGAAAGTATGATCCAAATACATCAAGAAATGCCCAACCCTCAGTTCTAAGCCGGTCAAGGTATGGCGGGGAAAAGGCCAGACCAAATAAAACTGTGTTTCCTTTCTGCTGGAAGTAGTGGAGAAAAGCAGCCCCAAGGTTGTGCCAGGTATGCTTGTCTTAAAGTGTATCCTGGGGGCAATGAGAAAGCCACCTGGTGTAGCCATCTGATGAGAAAGAACAGGTTTAGCAAAGCCCAAATTCTTTGACATCTTCGGAACAAGGCCAGAACACCATACATCTCAATACCTGTCGGTCGGGTAGGACTTGGCAGAAGAGCCTTGGGTAGTTATCTCTTCAATCAAGAGAAATGCCTATACCCTTGCCGCGAATTGGTTGCCATATACCCGATGAAAGACAGGAATTCCCACTCAAAGGGCATTAATTCCCTTTAAAGACCTGCTAAAGAAATTCCTCCATAGACACGGAAGGACTCCTGACTGTCGGAAGGATATCCTGAGGGTCAATAAGGTCGGTTTAACAATGCAATGGTCAGATGAGCCCTTGCCCAAAGACTCGCCTAGGTGGGTGATTTGGGTGATGTATGCTGGAAAAATGCCCAAAAACCCTCAGGGTAAACTTTCAAAAACCTTGTGTAAGCAATGTCCTTCACCGCGGTTTTGCTTTATAAAGGTTACATAGGACGTTCGATGGGTCAGAGTATGGGGAAGGAGCAAGAATTTCGGAAAAGAGAATTTTTTTTGTGGCGAGGCCAAAGTTTGCCCAAAGGGAAGAGGCATCGATTGTAAAAAGGAAAAGTAGCTTTAAAGGCCAATCTGAGACTACACAAAATGTCCCAGCGCCACCGTCAGGAAGCTTCCACCCAGGACATGCTGTGGAATTCAGAGATTGAACCGGGTTGACAACCCCCTGTTCAAAGAAGTTAGGATTGCGGTGGGGGATTGCGGAAGGATTATTATTTCAGGTCTATACAGAAAAGCATTCACCAAACGGAAGTTTCTTTCTTAGTGAACAGGCTTTATGACCTTGGGGTTTGTAGCTTTTGACCCTAAGGCAAGGCATGTTAAGAAGCTCTCGAAACTGTTAAAGCTGGGATACCCATTTCCCCTGACAAAAACAAAAGTGGGAGCTTGGAAGAAAATTGTGTGCTTAACAAGGTTTGCTTTTCCCGAAGCTTGCTCCTATCTCTTCATAAGCAAAAAAGGAAACCCCCTTTCTTGGCACCCCCAAAGCTATAGAGTGTTGCATTTAAAGGTATTAGAACTTAAGGAGAAAACAGTAGGGTTCCCTTTTTGGGGGAGGCTAAATAGCTTAAAACCGAAATACTTTCCCCCGGCTTAAAAATTTTCGGGGCGTACTAGTGTAAAAATTGCAGATTTATACCGTGAACGATTTTCCATGGAGAATTTAAATTTTTAAAGAAGCAAGGTGTTTGGGCTAATATAAACAGACAAAGTTTTTGTATATGTCAGTCTGTGAAGGATAGAAAAACCCAACTGAACAAGGGCCCCTACCCCTATTATTTAAAACCCTGCAGTTGAAGAAACAGTGGTTACAATGGGTTGGAGGCAGTTTGGCAAATGCGGCTTCCCAAAATCCGAAGAGGTTTTGATCGTTGGGGGATTTTTCGTGACAGTTCACTTTTAAGACTCATGTTTTTATTGTTGCTTTCCTTTTCTGTGTTATTTTTGGTTAGTTATTCTTTTCAAGGACATGAGGTTGTTTATTTGTGAATCCAAAAGTTAGGGGAAAAAGTAGTGTCCAGCAGTTTAAATATGGCTTTCATATTATGTGTACTTTGTGCCCCTATGGTTATTGTTTGTGCTGTTGGGTTCTATTTCCCATAATCTTTGCTCTCTCTTCTTCACCCTTTTTAACTGTTTCCCCTTTGGCTCCATATTGTGTGTTGTTTTCTGTGTTTTCTCATTATGCTAGAGCTTCAACGCAGCTTCCCCTTTTAGCCCTTTTTTTCCCCTTTCTTTGAAGCCACCTTGATACTCTTGCCTGAAGGAAATTGTATGTTTCATCTGCACAAAGTTTAAAATGAAAAAAAACTTTCAGTTACATTAGTTCCCCTTTTAAAAAGAAGTATTGTGCACGATTAAGTTAAAATGAAGGAATTTTATAGTGGCTTTACTTGTTTATATCGGAGTTCCCCTAAAAAGGATCAGCTGTCTCTTTTATTGGGGGGCAGAATAGGTCCATGTTTATTTAATCTTTTTTTTTTATTGCGTATTATTGCATTTTTCCAAGCGGTATGTGAAAACCCTTTGAAAAGTATAATTTACTACTTTTTTTGTTTTTTTTTAGCTTTACGAAAAGGGTTACTAGGGTAGCTTTTATTGATGGGTTTTTACGGACGCGGCGATACAAAGTGTTTTTTTTTTGTTTTTTTTTTTTTTTTTTTACTTAAAAAAGTGTATTTTTTTGGGGAATTTTTTTTTTATTTTTTTAAATTTTTTTCAAAGTTTTAAAAAAGTTTTTTTTTCTAGTCCTTTTGGGACTTTCCTTTTTCACTTTTGTTGAGGTTAATGTATTGCTGCTAGCATTGCAATGCATTTTAAAAAGGAAATGTTGAGCCAAATTTGGGAAAAAGGGGTTTTGCGGCTTTCATAGTGGAGACCCCGGGGTTGTATGACAACCCCCCGGCATAAGTAGGATGGGCCCTTTTGATTTTATCGGGGGATGCGATTGGGAAAAAGGGGGCCCGACCCCCTGCCCCCCCTGATGCTGCGATCGGTCGATGCGCAGTAGGTGGTTAAAAGCCAGGGGCGGGTGCAGGCCCCCCGGTGTCGTGAGGAAATGGCCACTGCAGCGTGGCTCTGCATGATGGACAGGAGAGGTGAAAAATCGAGATGTTTTGAAAATTGTATTATTGTTAAATTCATTTATATAATTTTTGATTTTATTTCTATTATCTATTATTTTTGGGGTAAATGATTTAAAATTTTTGATGACACAAAGTAGGAGGGGATAGCAAAAATGGAAAAGGGAGAGAGGGATCAAAAAGGTTAAATAAGGAGCAAAGGGCACAAAAGAATGGTTTTAATAGGGAAAAATGCAAAGTAAAAACATTGGTAAATAAATAAAAAAAACATTACAAAATGGGAGGAAAAGGCTAAAAACAGCAATGTGAAAAAGACTTGGGTATTTATGATCACGTGAGTGAGCAAAGTGTGAGCAGCAGAAAAAAAAGGCAAATACAATTTGGGTGTTTAAAAAGAAGCTACGTCTAGTAGGATTATTATTCCCCCCTATCCTTTTTGGGGCAGCCCCTTTTGGGGAATGTGCCAGTTTTTGGGGACCACATTTTAAAAAGACATAACAAATGGAAAAAGTTCAGAGAAGAGCCACGAATGGTGTTCGGTCTAAAACCCCTGTTTTGGGAAAAGGTTACGGTTTGGGGATTTTTGTTGAAAAAAAAAGGGGAGAGGTGATCAATAGCTGTATACAAATATTCCGGGTGTCCATTGTAAAAGGTTTTAAATTTTTCATTTGCACAGGAAACTGAAAGGGGTTTTGAAATGATGGGAGGAGACACGTTTGATTTTAAAAAAAACTTTTTGTGGTAGGTGATCAATGGGGAACAGGCTCCAGGGGGGTGAGTTCTCTTAAAAAGGAAGTCTTCAAAAGAGGGGGAATTGTCTGGGAAATTTTTTAAACCTGTTTGGCGGGGGGGGTTTGGACAGAGACCAGGAGGTCCTTTCCCAAATCTACCATTTTGATTCTAGTTTTTTAATTATCTATCTTCTATCTAGGGGTTTTGATTTTTTTTTGGGTTTTTTTTTTAAGGAAGAAAATAAGGGCTATTATCTCCCAAAACCAATTTTTTTTGAAAAACCCAAGGAAAGTGTCTTTAAATATTTAAAAGCTAAAAAAGGGAAGGTTTTTTTTTTTTTTTTAAATTTTTATATTATATTTTAATATATACTTACGACCAAAAGTTTGTAAACCCCTTTTATTAAAAAAAATTTTCGTTTTTATGATATGAAAATTGTAGAATCACCTGAAGGCATAAAATTTAAATTTTAAACGTGGAATTTTACATTACACTTTCAAAAAAAGGGAAAAAAAAATGAAAATATGTCTTTATTTGGTTTTTTCAAAGTAGCCACCCCTTTTCTTTGATTATGCTTTGCCGAGAAAAGGTGAACGGTGGCTCTTCCCGTTCCCCCCCGTACCCAGGAGGAGGTGGGGTGATGGTGTGGGGGTGCTTTGTGGTGACATTTTTTGGGGTTTTTTCAAATTAAAAGGGGGGGGGTCCAGCCCCCCAAAAAACTTGATTGGGTTCAGGTTGGTGATGTGGAGGCCGGTTTTTTGGTGTGCACCCAAATTCCTTTTTGGGTCAAATAGCCTTACACGTTGGGGTGTTTTTGGGGGGGATTGTCCTGTTGAAAAATAAATGAGGGGCCAACTAAAAAAACTGAGGAAAGCATGCCCCTGCAAGATGTGGGGTAGCCTTTTTGGTTACTATCCCTTTAAATTTTTTAAAAACCCCCAAAAGTGTCACAGCAAAGCACCCCCCCCCAACACACCACCCCTCCTGCTTACGTGGGACCAGGCATGTAGAGCCCCTCCGTTCCCCTTTTTTGGTTTTCAAAGCAGAAAACAAGAAAAGGTGGCCTTTAAGAACTAAATATAAGAATATTTTCGTTGTTACTTTTTTTGTAAAGTGTAATGTAAAAATTCCACTTTTTTAATTATTTTTTTGATCCTTCAGGTGTTTAAAAATTTTAAAGATAAAAAAAAAAAAAATTTTAATGAGAAGTGTGTCCAAATTTTGGTTGTTGTAAAATAAATATGCAAAAAATAAAATAAAAATGTTAAATAGCAAAAATGCAAAAAGGCGGGTTTTGTATGATATTGGATGATAAGGAGTTTTCCCTTTTTTTTAATGGTTATTTTGTTGAATTGCCCCCCCCGAAAAAATCATATAAATGGGGCATGTCTCATTTTTTCTTTGGGATAACCCAAAAAAAATGTGAAAAGCATGGTAGGAACATATGTGAAAAATTCTTTTTAAAATGATGCTTTAGATGTTGACCAAATTTTAAGTTCTGAACTGTGTACGTGCAATGGAACATGGACTTTGGCAAAAAGGGGAAAAGATGCAGCAACAGAGAAAAAAAGACAATATTTTATTTGTTTAAAATTTTTATTAATTTTGCTTTTAAAAATTTTTAAAAACCCTTTTAAATTTTGGGAGGAATCGGGTTCCCCTGTGACAAGGGGGGGAAATTTGAACCAGTTGTGCGGCCCCCCACCCCCTTGGCTTAGTGGACCCCGTCAGGGAGGTCGGTCCCAGGTTCGCTCAGACAAAAACTGTGCGAGGTTGTTGCTCCCCCCTTTTGGTTTTCCCCTTTTTTAACAGGCTGGCGGCAGTCTTGGGATAAGTCCTGCGTTTCTTATCTGAGCATGCCCCCGGGGAAAATCTCCCCTTGGAGATCGGGGTCACATGCCGGTTAAGAACGATCCCCTTGGTCTGCCGGAAGGCCCCAAATGTTTATTCTAGAAAGTTTTCACTGGTCTTTTCTGGAAGGTCCCCTAGCTGCTTCTTTTAAAAGGTGAAAAGTCTCTCGGCATGCGTTGTATCAAATCTGTTAGTGCTTGCGCCAGTGTGGTCATGTTGTGTGGTTGGTTCGGGGGAAATAAGCCCTAGAAT
Organism: Oophaga sylvatica; assembly: GCA_033576555.1. Lineage (NCBI taxonomy): Eukaryota > Metazoa > Chordata > Amphibia > Anura > Dendrobatidae > Oophaga > Oophaga sylvatica. The sequence goes on along the minus strand of JARQOD010000001.1, from coordinate 110,977,096 downwards.
TTTGGTACTTGGTGAGGGATTATTTTGTGTTTGATTGCATGACCCCCGACTGTGACCGCCCCTTGCAGTTTCTGGTTTCCCCCCGTGAGTCTGAAGGACAAGTTTTGTCCGGGCTTGTGAATTAAAAAAGTCCCTTATATGCCCTAGCCTATAGTGAAGGGGTTTTTCATCTGCGATCTGCGGGATAACAGGTTTGTCATACTGCCATTTACGCCATCTTACTAGAGCAGGCTCTGCCTGCACGGTGGCCCCCGGTGCGACGACCCTTCCCCTTTAAATCTATTAGGTGCGTTCGCAGGCCCAACAAAAAGGGCCCGTGAGTACATTTTGTCAATGTTAGTTGGGCAGGTATTGGGTGTGTTGCGAAGGCCCCCTTTATGATGCCTTTCCTGGACATTTTTTTGATTCACCATTTATACCCCTTAAATACATTAAGCTATTTTTTTTTTTTTTATTTTTCTTGGTTGGTGAAAAATACCCTATATAAATTAATTGCGATACCTTGCGTTTTTGGGGTTAAAAAATCTCTTTTTTTTTTTTTAGATGGATTGATGTAAAATACGATTATTCAATGTGAAGCAAAAAAAATAAAAGCTTTAAAATAAAAAGGACAAATTTTTCTTAAAAATGGGTCATATAATATGCTCACAAGAAAACCCCCATTCCAAATAACAATAATAAAGTGTTTTATACTGTAATTTCAGTGAAAAGGGCCCTGTAACATGACTTTTTTTTTCAAATTTGTTTTTTAAAAAAAAGTCCACAGCATGATAGAAAAAACAAAAAATTTAAAACCCCCCAAAAAAAATTAAGGTATGTTAATTCATACCCCTTTTTTTAAAAAGTGGTACATTTTAACTTATGTAAAAAGGTTTACTTCTATCCCTGGATTGGTTTATTAAAATAAAAGTAAAAAAATTTTTTTAAAATGGCTATCAATGGAATCTATTCAAGGCCCCCAAAAATCAAACAATTTGCAAAATTGATTAGGCAAAAATTTAAAGAATACATTTTCGAAAAAATTTTTAGTCAGAGGTGACATGACGTCAGGGACGGCAACTTGCCCCTTTCCATATGCCCCTTCACTATACATCCCTGACCTCAATCAGGAGGGATTAGGTTGTATAAAAAAAAAAGCAGAGAATGTAGCAGCCATTTCGAGTGATTTTTGAAAAGAGAGAAACCTATAGGTAAAGTTGCAACAGGATAGGGAGAGAAAGCCCCAAAATTTTCAAATATTCCAGAAAAACCTTTTCTTTTGGGAGATGGATAGTAGTTGGAAAAACAAAGTAATACTAAGATAATTAAGGGG
>JARQOD010000001.1:110946233-110975684 GCA_033576555.1 Oophaga sylvatica | reverse complement strand
GAGTCTTCCCCTGCTGCAAAAAGGGGAACTCGAACCATCCTGCGCGGTCCCCCCATCCATCTTGGCCGAGGGGACCGCTAGGGGAGGTGGGGTCCCCGTCTCGCTCGTTTATCTGTGCAGGGTTGTTGCGCCTTTTTGGGTTTCCCCTTATTAAACAGTCTGGAGCAGGCATTTGGGGACTGCCTCTTTTTCTCTGAGCATGCCCAGGAAGATTTTCCCTTTGGAGTCGGGGCCCAAATGCTGGGTTTCAGCGCGCTCCCATTGGTCTGCCGGAAGGTCCGAAACTGCTTGATCTAAAAGTTTTCCCGGGCCCTTTTCGGGAAGGTCCCTGTACTGCTTTTAAAAAAGGGGTGCAAAGTCCTCTCGGCCTGCGTTAGTATAAAATCTGTTACGTGCTTGGCCAGTGTGTCATGTATGCATGTGGTTAGGTTGGGCTAAAATAACCCCCTAAAATCCCGGTTTGGGTGGGGGAATTTTTGCTTGTTTTCCCTGTTGCTGCCAAGACTGTGACCCGCTTAGCAGTCATCGTGTCCCCTGTAGTTAAAGGGGACCAGTTTTTTGTCACAGGGGCTCTGTAATTAACAGAGTCGCTTATACCGCCCCTCCCCCCATATAGGGGAAGGTTTTCACTGCGATTTGGGGGGTAACAGAGTTTGCTCATACTGCCTTTCGCCTTTTTCTAGCAGCAGGCTCTCCCCGCCGGGGGGGCCCCGGGCTGCGAACGCACCTTCTTAAAATTTATTAGGGGTTCCGCGGGGCCCCAACCAAAAGGCCCGTGTGTACATTTTTCAAGTTTTGTTGGACGGTTTTTGGGGTGTTCCCCAAGGCCTTATGCTGCCTCTTCCCGGGGAATTTGTTTTATTCCCATATTATCCCCATTAAAACTATAAGTATTTTTTTTTGCTTTTTTCTTGGTTGGTGAAAAATCCCAATAAATTAATTCAGATCCCTTTTTAGTTTTGGTTTAAAAAAGTATTTTTTTTTAGATAGGAGATTTAACATATGCTTTTAACTCGTGAAAAAATAAAAAAAAACAAAATAAAAAAGAGTAAAATTATTTTTTAAATGTGGGTATAAATAGTGTCACCAAAAAAACCCAATTCCCCAAAAGACCAATAGATACAGTGTTTTATCTGTAATTTCAGTGAAGGCCCCTGAACATGACTTTTTTTTTTTTTAAAAATTTGTTTGAAAAAAAAAACCCAGCATGCAAAAAAAAACCCCCAAAAATTAACCACCACAAAAAAAATTAAGGACAATTACTCCCCATTTTTTAAAAAATTTGGAACATTTAACATTATAGTAAAAGGATTCTTTACCCTGGATTTTTTTAAAAAAAAAGTAAAAGTCTATTTTAAAAATGAGCATATCAATGTGAATCTAATTAAGGCCCGAAATTCAATCAATTTGCAATTAGATTCAGGCAAATCAAAGTACACTTTGCAAAGATTTACAGCTACAGAAGGCTGACATGAGTCAGGCCGGAAAAAATTTTTTTACCATATGCCTTGCAGCTATAATCACAGACCATAAAACGGGGGCCCCTCAGGCTTGAAAAAAGCAAAGCGGGAAAATGTCACCTTTCAGGTGATTTGAATGGAGAAGCCTAAGGTAACTTTTTCAGCACGGGAAAAAGGGAGGAAAGCCTAAACACTTACAATATTAGAAATACCACTGAAAGGGAGAGATGAGCATTTTGTCGGAAATAATAAAAAAAAAATAAAAGATTCAATTTAGGGAAGAATAAAGGTTCCCGAAAAGCGTCCCACACAAAATGTCCCCTTTGGATACGAAGTCTCATTTCCCCTGATTGTGAAGCTACTGAAACGGCTGGGGTTTTTAAAACGCTTGGAACCTTGAGGTGTTTTTTTTTTAATTATTTAATTTACTAATAAGTTTTTGGGGTTTTCTTGGTGTAAGCCTTCTCAACATTAATAAAAATAAACATTAAATAGATCACTCTGTTTGTAAGCTCTATATAATATATGGTTTATTTTTTTTGTATTTGAGAAAAAACATCTCATTTTTTTTAAAATATCGCATGAAATGAAAAACCTTTCCTGTTTTGGCAAAGGATTCCCAAAAATTTTAAAATTTTTTAAAAAGGCCAGAATAAGAAGGAATTTTTAAAAGGAATCTGTCACCAAATTGGGGGGGATATTTAAGGATGGCGTCAGGTCAGATGGGGGTGTTTGGGTATTGCCTAACATGTTGTTCACCGCTGTCCCATTTTTGGGGGAAATTTTAGTCGTTGCCCCCCTTTTAAACCCTGCGCATTGAATCTTAATTTTCGCACGCCAGTATGCTTTGCCCCAGTTTTCAAGGGAGGGGTTATAGGGGGCAACGACTACAATTCCCAAAAAAAGGGGAACGCGGCAAAATTTTTTTAAAGGAAAATACAAAACAGCCATTGACTGACGCACTTTAAAAACCCCCCTTTGGGTAAGTTCCCCCCTTTTAAGGCATTTGTATTACTTAATGCAAAGTCAAAGTTTCTTTAAACCAAATTACTAGCCTTTAGAAATTTGGATGCCCATAGATGATTCTGTTTTTTGGGGAAATTTGATAGTTTTTTGGAACCTAGTTAATTAAGACTCCCTTGGATGTTTTTAAAAACCCAAAATAAAAAACACTGCTCTTTGTGACACATGGAAAGAAAAAAAAAACACCGTTGGGATAAATTGGGATTTTCACAAATTTGGTCCCTTTGGAACAATATCAGATATTTTCTGCCTGTTCAATCTTTAAGGTGTTTGTAATCAGCCCATGCAAACCCCCTGGTCATTTTTTCTTTTGGGAAAGTGGTTTCCCCACAGTATTTTGAAGCTGGGACAAAAGGGCCCTTTCCCCTTACTTTTGGATTAAGCTTGAAACTGCATCACAGAAAAAGGGCGCAACTATGGAAAGGATATTACGACTTTCTAAAATTTACGCGCAAATGTTTTGAATGGCAGTGATGCCCCCCAAAAATTTGATGGTGAAAACCCTTTTTGGCTTTGGTTCCCCCCAGGCAGCAGTTACCCCCAATCCTCTTTACGTTTCCCATATTTTCAGAATGACCCATTTTCCCACAGGAAACAGTTTGCCCCCTTCCCAAAACCAGCTTTACATTTTTTTGTGAGGAAAAACACTGCCAAAGGGTTTTTTGTTGAGGGACGGGGGGGGTTTCTTTTGTATAAAGCACCAAAGACGGATGGCCTGTCAAAATTAAACTGGGATTTTTGTAAAAAACAAGCCAGGAAATTCTGCTGCCTTCCATTTTTGGGAAAATAAATTAGCTTTTGATGGATGGTGTCAGGGGTGAACCAAAACCCTTGCTGCCCGGCTAACTGCAAATGGCGCCCCCCCCATACAATTTTTAAATCAGTTACATAAATCTAGTTTTAAGATCTTATCTATTCTGAAATGGTACATAGTGGACATTTTAATAAAATAAATAAAAAAAAAGGGGTTCAAACAAAAGGGGTGTCGTCCCCTCAAAAAATACAAGAACCTCAAGAAAATCAGAACAGTCATTTGGAAAAGGGGGGGCCGGCAAGGCAACAGCAAAATGAGGCCTGTAGGCAGACAAAGTGGGGACCCTATGCACAGGGGGCGCACTGTTTGCCAACCATTACTCGGGACACGCCTACAAAATTGGGAACCCCAAAAGTCAGATCACCATGGGATCGTCCGCAACCAAAAAAACGATCAGAGTTGAGTATCAAAAGCCTCCTTCTCCCAAATTTTTGCCAATCACAAGCCTACACAGGGCCCCTGTGGAGTAATAAGGGCTTCCACCCCCCAACCCCACTCAGGGAAACATGTGAGTGTTATGGGAGGGGCAAAAATGTGATGGGTTTTTCTCTCAGGGGGCAAATATGATGGGGATAACTATTACATCTAATGCTCTCGTATTGATTTATACGTTTGTTTGATTCGCCTTAGTTGCAGTACCAAGAAAAGTTGCTACTTTACAACAAAGCAGGGTCTCGTAGATGATGAAGATGAAGCTGTGCTCTCCATAGTGCTCGGCTTGGTCCAAAGTGGCCACATTGCCTTTTTTCCCATAGAGGCAAATATAGCTACAGAAAATTTAGCATATCGTCAAGAAAGATTGACATGTTGCGAATTTGAAGAATGCATGCAGGTCAGTTTACACTGCATAAAAAAACCCCCAGTGGGCATGAGTATGTGTTTTTTTCATGTGTATGGCATGTTTGGGTGGGCATTGGGAGGCTATGGGGGTGTCGTGCTGCACATGGGGAGGATATGGGGCCTCATTCAGTATATAGGGAGGCAATTGGGGCATTGTGCAGTATAGTGGGAGGCTGTGGGGGAAATGGCAGTGTATATAGGGAGGCTGTGTGAGGATCATGCAGTTTTATAGGAAGGATGTGGGAATCATGCAGTATATAGGGGGCTGTGTGGGGATCTGCAGTATATAGGGAGGCTGTGTGGGGCTCATGCATAATATAAAGGAGAAAACAAACAGATGTATTGGGAAATGGCGGGGCAAAAAAAAATTGGTAAGGTGCAAGAGAATGAATATAATTGAACTAATAAAACCAATAAAATAATCCAAGATATAAAATACACATAAAATAAGAATAAAAAATAGGCCTTTATTGACAATTGGCTGAATACAAATACCACAAAAATTGTATATAAATTTAATAAGATTAATATAGATGATAAAAATTATTAATAAAAAACATGACAATGGCACACTCAAATATAGCCCAAATAAGCAAAATTGATAAATGTAATAGGTGTAACCTGGTGGTGATATGCACATGTGTTCACAATGGGTTTATTCAATAAAGAATGAAAAATTGATGGATAAAAAATCAAAAGTGTAAGTGAGCAATAACCATAAATGTATGTGTAAAACCTGATTAACCACAATAGGTAAACAAAGATAGAAAAAAGATACAGATCAGGCAAAAATGGGATGTGCTCAAAAAATAAAAAATGAGAAAAAAATAATAATATATAATAATATATATATATGTGCATATACTTAACTAATCACTCACAAATGTGTGCAAAAACACCACACACATGGACAAGGTGGACAAAGTGTCAAGATATATGAAAAGCATCAAAGCCCATAAGAAAATGGTGCAGTGTGCATGGTGTTGATGTATAAACGGTGAAAAGAAACAAATCCACCATGTACCATGTGCAATGATATACCTGAAAGCAATGGAGTGCTGGAGTGTGCACAGATCCGTGCCCCTACGCAGTTTCGGAATTGTTTCTTCGTCAGTTCGAAGTTCCGAAACGTGCGTAGGGGCACGGATCTGTGGCACACTCCAGCACTCCATTGCTTTTCAGGTATATCATTGGCAATGGTACATGGTGGATTTGTTCTTTTTCACCGTTTATACATCAACACCATGCACACTGCACCATTTTCTTATGGGCTTTGATGCTTTTTCATATATCTTGACACTTTGTCCACCTTGTCCATGTGTGGTGGTGTTTTTTGCACACATTTGTGAGTGATTAGTTAAGTATATGACATATATTTTATATTATTATATATTATTATTTTTTTCTCATTTTTTATTTTTTGAGCACATCCATTTTTTCCTGATCTGTATCTTTTTTCTATCTTTGTTTACCTTTGTGGTTAATAGGTTTTACACATACATTTATGGTTATTGCTCAAATTACACTTTTTGATTTTTTATCCATCATTTTTTTCATTCTTTATTGAATAAACCCATTGTGAACACATGTGCATATCACCACCAGGTTACACCTATTAGCATTTATCAATTTTGCTTATTTGGTATATTTGTGAGTGTGCCATTGTCATGTTTTTTATTAATAATTTTTTCATCTATATTAATCTTATTAAATTTATATACAATTTTTGTGGTATTTGTATTCAGCAATTGTCAATAAAGGCCTATTTTTTATTTTATTTTATGTGTATTTCATATTTGGATTATTTTATTGGTTTTATTAGTTCAATTTATTTATTCTCTTGCACCTTACCAATTTTTTTTTCCCGCCATTTCCAATACATCTGTTTGTTTTCACATTTGGGTGGTCAGCCATCTTTCTTTTTGGTGATATCAATAATACATTACTTTTCACATTATATTATTTATACTATTCAAAAAAATTTTTTCCACATTTTATTGATATCGCATTGTGTATGTATAATATAAAGGAGGCTGTGTGGGGCCTCATGCAGTATATAGGGAGGCTGTGTGGGCCTCATGCAGTATATAGGGAGGCTGTGTGGGCCTCATGCAGTATATAGGGAGTCTGTGTGCAATTCATGCAGTATATAGGGAGGCTGTGTGGGGCCTCATGCAGTATATTGGGAGGCTGTGTTGGCCTCATGCAGTATATAGGGACGCCGTGTGGGGCTCATGCAGTGTATATAGGGAGGCTGTGTGAGGCTCATGCAATGTATATAGGGAGGCTGTGTGGGGCTCATGCAATGTATATAGGGAGGCTTTGTGGGCCTCATGCAGTATATGGGGAGGCTGTGGGGGCTCATGCAGTGTATATAGGGAGGCTGTGTGGGCCTCATGCAGTATATAGGGAGGCTGTGTTAGCCTCATGCAGCATATAGGGAGGCTGTGTGAGGCTCTGCAGTGTATATAGTGAGGCTGTGTTGTCCTCAAGCAGTATAAAGGGAGGCTGTGTGGGCCTCATGCAGTATATAGGGAGGCTGTGTTAGCCTCATGCAGTATATAGGGAGGCTGTGTGAGGCTCATGCAGTGTATATAGGGAGGCTGTGTGGGGCTCATGCAATGTATATAGGGAGGTGGGTAAGGCTCATGCAGTATATAGGGAGACTGTGTGGGGCTCATGCAGTATATATAGGGAGGCTGTGTGGGGCTCATGCAGTGTATATAGGGAGACTGTGTGGGGCTCATGCAGTATATATAGGGAGGCTGTGTGGGGCTCATGCTGCATATAAGGGGCTGTTGGGGGGGCTCATACGATATATAGACGTGGCTGTACTCTGGTTCAAACGATATATAGGGGGATGTCAGCATACTTAATTCTGCTCAATATTAAATGATACAATTAATATTAATATAATTATCAATAATATCAATAATTTATATTGATGTTAATATTGAGTAGAATTTATTTCAGCCTATTGATTCGGCCCCCTACAACAGTCACGGTCTCTTATGTGGCCCCTTGGGAAAATTAGATGCCCACCCTTTGGTTAAAGGGTTTCTCCAGCATCATTTATTTATACATTGTGAAGTGAGTGGTGTGATATCTTGTGTAAAACCATACGTAACAAGACATGTCCATGATGGCTGCCATTCATGCATCTGTCCTGTCAGGTATCTGTAGACTATGTCTTCAACGCTGTTCGCCTCCCAATGCTGAAGTAAGCAGCGCTGAGCAAACACTTTAGGGTATGTTCCCACGGTCAGTATTCACTGTGGGTTGGGCGCTGCGTACATCCACAGCATCCAACCAGCAGCAGCCAGATGTTACAGCATAGTGGATGGGATTTCATGAACTCCATGTCCCACTATGTGTGCACAGATGCTTGCGGATCACATGTGTATATGCACATGTGGAGCGTCTTTACAGACCGCAGCATGTCTATTTATCTTGTGGAGACGCTCAGTCTCCGCAAGATAAATGTCCCCATACAATGTACAGGATGCAGTGATTCTGCACGGTTCAATGATCACATGCGGAATCGCCTGCGTTCAGAAGCCGGCAGTACTTTGGACGGAGCAGACATGTGCTGCATCCAAAGCGCTGCCTAATACCGAACGTCTACACATACCAGTAAAGTGACCCTGACCACTGATACCTGCTGTGTGACCCATGGGAAGCACGTGTCCTGCACTGGCTGTACGATCTCAGCCAGGTAAGTTTGTCTCTGAAACGCTGCAGCGTCCAGAGAAAAACATTTCTGACTTCTCCCCTTCTGCTGCCAATGACTGGTCTGTTGCTGGACACACACGCAGGAAGAAAACTGTCCCTCAGTGGGAGAGGATGGGTAGAAGCCACCAGGGACCCACCTGTGTGACTAGTCACCTGTGTGGCCATAGTCTTTGGTGACTTTTAAAGAATGTTTTACCCTGAAACGCAGCAACATTTCAGAGTTAAACACACTTGGCTGAGATCATACTGCCCATGTCTGATACATGCCCCCTGTGGATCGAGTAGCGTGTATTAGTCATCAGATTCCCTTTACAATCCCATAGGTGCCATTTATGTCACATGGTTGACTATTATCCTTGTGCCTTTGAGGAGAACTATAACTCCCAGCATGTACAGCAGCTCCTATGGCATGCTGGGAGTTATAGTTCACCACAGGAGTGGTGATTTTCTTGAGTTAGTGGCTGGGAGCAGAGTGGACACATCTTTTTTTACTTCTTAAGTCTATTAATGCTTGCCTCTTAGCTTCTTTGTTCCTAGGTACAGCTCTGTGCTCTCTGGGCCTCTCTGCACTCAGATAATCAGACGCTGGTAAATTCCTTCTGACCCTGCTGCCCAGTGCTAAACAGGAGGAAGTGGGCGGTCTGGAGCTGCAGTGAGAGCAGGGCTGGAGAAGTGAGGAGGCAGGGCAGGGGGAGGCTCTCTGTGCTGTTCTGTCAGCTCCTCTCCTATGCTGATTGCAAGCTGGAGCTAATACAGGAGAGCAGTGCAGGGATTTTGCCGCCCTCTCTGCACAGCAGCCGACTGCCGCCTGAGGCAACAGGCTCAAGTTGCCTCATTATAGGTGCGCCCCTGGATGGTGTCCTGAATATAATGGTGCAAATCTATTAATGAAATATACCCATTTGAAGAAAGTGATGGCTATGATCAGGAAATTGCTCATTTCAACCATTCTATTTCAGTAAGGCATGTCTTCCAGGCTTTGAAAAAACAGAATGGCCTGCCTAAGCACCACATGATTTGCAAAGCTACAAAACAATGGAATCAAAAGCTTTATATATTGAAATGGTTGTATGAGCAGTGTACAACACTGATGTGTTATATCATTCAGAAGGTAAACTGCAGCTTGGTTTGCTTTGACATCCACCATTGGCAGCTGTTCAGTGACACGTATCTACTGAATCCCTTAAAAAAAAAAGCCATTACATTTGTCAGTGGGGCAACTGTTGCATCACTAATGTCATATTGCTCATATTTGTATTGGAAAACAAACAAGAAGGAAGAACAACTTATACATGATCATCATTATTCTGAAGCTATTTAGGACCCCCAAGGTTAATGTTACATGCAGCAGGATATGAGAAGCAGAAGTAGGAGGAAGAGAAGCAGAAGAATGTGAATGGCCCTGGCAGGGAAAAAGGTTAAAAGTTCATGTGAAATTGAAGATGATGACAAGGATGCTGAGCATGATAACCAACTGTTGCAGTGGTGCGCATAAGTGAATTATTATTATTTATTTATATAGCACCATTAATTCCATGGTGCTGTACATGAGAAGGGGTTACATACAAAGTTATTACTATCGTTTACAGTAAACAAATTTTCAATGACAGACTGGTACAGAGGGGAGAGGACCCTGTCATTGCGGACTTACATTCTACGTGATAATGGGGAGGAGACAGAAGGTCGGGGGTACGGCAGCTCTGGTGGTGGTGAGGTTGCAGCTCTGGTGGTGGTGGTGAGGCGGCAGCTCTGGTGGTGGTGTGAGGCGGGAGCTCTGGTGGTGGCAGCGAGGTGGCAGCTCGGGAGGTGGCAGCTCAGGTGGTGGTGAGGCGGAAGCTCAGGTGGTGGCGAGGCGGAGGCTTGGTGGTGACGGGGGTGGCAGAATGGTTATTGGAAGCAGTAGGCTTTCCTGCAGAGATGGGTTTTCAGGTTCCGTTTGAAGGATCCGAGGGTGGTGGTAATCGGACATGTTGAGGCTTGAAATTCCAGAGGATGGGGATATTCGGATGAAATCTTGGAGGCGGTTGTGTGAGGAACGAATAAATGTGGAGGACAGTAGGAGGTCTGGGGAGGATTGAAGATTACATGAAGGAAGATATTGGGAGATTAGTTCAGAGATATAGGGAGCGGACAGGTTATGCATAGCTTTGTAGGTCAGTGTTAGTAGTTTGAACTGAATTCGTTCGGGAATTGGGAGCTAGTGGAGGGATTTGCACAGGGGAGAAACAGGGGAGTAGCGAGGAGAGAGGTGGATTAGTTGGGCAGCAGAGTTGATGACAGACTGGAGTGGTGCAAGAGAGTTGACGGGGAGGCCACAGAGGAGGGTGTTGCAGTAATCAAGGTGGGAGATGATGAGGGCATTCACAAGAGTTTTAGTAGATTGAGGGCTGAGGAAGGGACGGATTCTGGAAATGTTTTGAGTTGGAGGTGACGGGAGGTGGCAAGATTTTGGACGTGTGTATGAAGGACAGGGCAGAGTTGAGAGTTACTCCGAGGCAGCAGATTTCAGGTGCGGGAGAGAGCATGATGCCATTTACCATAATAGATAGATCAGGTAGGGAAGATACGTGAGATGGGGGAAAGATGATGAGTTCGGTTTTGTCTACATTGAGTTTTAGGAAGCGAAAGGTGAAGGAGGATATGGCTGATAGACACTCCAGGATTCTGGACAGCAGAGAGGTGACATCTAGGCCTAGAGAGTTAGATCTGAGTGTCGTCCGCATACAGGCGGTACTGGAAGCCATGGACTTTATGAGGCCAAGGTATAGATGGAAAAAAGTAGGGGCCCCAGGACAGAGCCTTGAGGGACTCCAACTAAGAGAGGGTGGGATGAGGAGGTAATGTGGGAGTGGGAGACGCTAAATGTGCGTTCGGAAAGGTAAGAGGCGATTCAGGACAGGGCAAGGTCTTTGATGCCAAGGGAAGAAAGAATCTATAGCAGTAGGCAGTGGTTGACCGTGTCAATGTCAGAGGACAGGTTGAGGAGGAGGAGGATGGAGAACTGTCTGTTAGTTTTGGCTGTAAGTCATTAGTAATTTTGGTCAGGGCAGTTTCAGTGGAGTGGTGGGGCAGAAGCAAGATTTTAGGTTGTCAAGGAGAAAGTTAGATGAGAGGTGGGAGGAAAGTTGAGCGTGGACATGCTGCTCAAGGAGTTTGTAAGAAAACGGGATCAATGATATTGGGCGATAGCTGGCATAGTAGTTGGGTCAAGGTTTGTTTTTTGAGGATGGGTGTGATGGTGGCATGTTTGAAGGCAGAGAGAAAGGTACCAGAAGATATCGATAGGTTGAAGAGATGGGTTAGGGCTGGGATGAGTGTGTTAATGAGGTTGGGGAGCAGGTGGGGATGGGGTCAAGTGCATAGGTGGTGAGTTGTAATTTGGAAAGGAGATGAGTAAGCTCTCCTTCAGTGATGCTGGAGGGAGAGGTTATTAGGGAAGGGCAGAGGTCTGGTATATAGAGTGGTTGGGGTGGTAGAACAGTAAAGGTTTGCCTTTTTTGGTCGTTCTTATTTTTGAAGTAGGTGGCAAAGCATTCTGCAGAGATGAGGGGAGTTGGAGGTGGCAGTGGTAGGCAGAGAAGAGAGCTGAATGTGCTGAACAGTTGTTTTGGGTTGTAGGATAATGAGGATACAAGGTTTGTGAAATAGGTCTGTTTAGCAGAGGTAAGGGCTATTTTGAAGGCAAGTGTAGCTTGCTTGAAAGCAGTGAAGTCGTCTGGCAGGCGTGTTTTCTTCCAACACTGCTCCGCGACCCTGGATGCTTGTCGAAGTTTCTTGGTGAGGTTGTTGTGCCAGGGTTGCCTATTGATTCATCGCACTTTGCCATGCGTGAGAGAGATGACTGAATCTATGGCCGATGTGAGTGTGGCATTATAGAAAGCGATGGCGCTGTCTGTGTCGTGGAGTGAAGATATGGAGGACAGAGTTAGAAGAGAGTGTGAATGTCTAGGTGTACTAGGTTTCCTGCGAGGATGTGCCAGTGGCTGGACATAGGGGGCAGGTGAGGAGGACAGGGATGAGAAGGTGAGTAGGTGGTGGTCGGATAGTGGGAGGTTGTGAGATTAGATAGGGAACAGAGGCGGTGAAGATGAGGTCTAATATATGTCCATCTGTGGGTGGCTGTGGAGGACCACTGAGTAAGTCCAAAGGATGAAGTAAGTGACAGGAGTTTGGAGGCTGCTGGCTGGCGGGTGTCAGTAGGATATTAAAGTCATCCATGATGATGGTGGAGATGTCAGCAGAGAGAAAGTGAAGAAGCCAGTTGGAGAATTGGTCAATGAAGGCAGTGGCTGGGCCCGGTGGTTGGTATGACAGCCATTTGGAGATTGGAGGGAGAGTAGATACGGACCGAGTGGACCTCGAAGGAAGGGAGGATAAGGGAGGGAGGGGTTGAATAGGGTTGAAGGAGCAGTTATTAGAAAGAAGGAAACCCACGCCTCCACCATGTCTGTTGCCAGAGCAAGGAGTGTGGGTAAAGTGGAGGCCACCGTAACTCAGTGCAGCAGGGGAGGCAGTGTCAGGGGGCGTCAGCCAGGTCACAGTGAGGGCCAGGAAGGAGAGGTTGCAGGAAGTAAAGAGATAGTGGATCACATGGAGCTTGTTGCAGACGAGCGGGCATTCCAAAGTGCTCCAGAGAGAGGAAGCAGGGAGGTGGGGGTCAGTGGCACAGATTTTAAGTGTGAGGGATTGCGGTAGTTTCTTTTAGTGTGAGAAGTATAGTGGTGAGGATTAGTAGGATGTATGAGGGAGGGGGCCAGGATTGGGGGATATGTCGCCAGCAGTGAGAAGAAGCGAGAAAGGAAAAGCAGGTGGGTGAAGGAGAGTTACCGGCTTATGTTATATTTTAGTAGGAGAAGTCTGAGGTTAAGGAGCAGGTCTGCGTGAGGTGATGTGGGGGGTAAGAGAGAGGGAGAGAAAGTTTATTTGGTTCGAGCTTGCAGGGTTTGGGGATAGCGAAGAAGAGTGAAGATTAGTGGAGTAAAAACGATGGGGGTGAATGTAAGCATGGTTAAAGACAGGGTAAGAAAAGAAAGGCAATTAAAATTAGAAAGCAGTGGTTATTCTTACCTTCTGACCGATTCTGGACATTTCTGGTATATTTCTGATAACACTTTAAAGATTCCACTTCAAATGATATCGCATCTGACCAAGGTCATATCGACCTGCTCTGTTCAACTTATACATACAAATGTCCATGAAATGAAGCCAGGTGAGAGAGAGGGAGGAGAGAAGGGGCAGGGACGGTTTCACAGCAGGGAGCAATTACAGATTGCAGTTAATAGACATTTGACTAGCAGTGCCCCTCAGTTATGCAGGCAAGCATGTTAAGCTGTATGCTCAATTGCTTGCAGGATGCAAAAAACAAAATGTGGGAATTTATTCCAACTTCTGTAAGGTAGTCAAAAATTGGTGCATTACCATTATAAGCTCTGTTCCCTGCTCAGCAAATCTTTCATAAGCAGATGCCTGCCAACCGCATGTCTGACCAGAGAGCCATTGCTGTTCCCCAAAGAGTTAATACTCTCCCATCTGTTCAGTGTTAAGGCTACATAAGTAGCCTATGCAGCAGCAGTGATACAGTACTTAGGACTTAATGGACAAGATATTTTGCCACTGTGTTAACCTGATTCATATCACAGAGATGAAATTACCTGAAATGACAGATTCAGTTGAACTTGTACTTTGTCCTTTCTCTGCAGATACCTTGATCCCCAAATCTATGGATTTACATGTCACAGACTGAATCTCCCTGACTGCTCATTTGCTCTTCATTATTCTTCTGCTGCCAGTGTTGATGCACCCCTGCCAGGTCAATTATCTCTTGCCATCATTTTATATCTTTATTGTGCAACTGATACCTGCTGCTAGTGCTGGGTTTTCAACAGCCAAACATCTCCTTGCCTATTCCATCATATTTTATACCATTCCACTGCTGTTCTTGCCACTACCAATACATATAGCTACCCCATCCTTCATTGCCTACCCACTGGGTTACTTACTAGTAGTGTTGAGCATACTGCTCGATATCTAAAAATATCGTAATCGAAATGGTATCGCCGATATCACTAAATATCGTCGATATCCGATTCCGATACCGGAAGTCCAATGTAAGTCTATGGGAACAAAAATTCACTAAAAAAAAACCTTTATTTCCTGTAACACTAAATATACACACATAGAATACATAATAATATATATACATGTCATTGTGACATATATATATATACATATATTATGTTTATACACTTCTACATAGTAAAATATCCTCTGATCAATTGCGGGTAAAGCCGGCTTCTGTGAAAGACAGAAGCACCCGACATGAAATGACACTTGGTGTAATATGGGTTAACCATGTCTTTTCATGTCGTTTGCTATCTGATTTGCACAAACAATTACATCAGTTCTATGGTGCAAAATTTCACACCTGTAGGGGTTAATTAAAGGTGTAAATTCGTTGTAAAAAAAAACGGACTTTTTTGCTACGAAATTTACACCTTTAATTAACCCCTACAGGTGTGAAATTTTGCACACATAGACTGATGTAATTGTTTGTGCAAATCAGATAGCAAAGGACATGAAAAGAATGGTTAACCCTATGTACACAAGTGTCATTTCAGTCGGGTTCTGCATTTTCACAAAAGCCTGCAATTGAATTAGCGGCTATTATACTATGTAGAAGTGTATGAACTATAAATATAAATATATATATATGTGTCACAAATTCAATGACATTTATATATATATATTATATATATATATGAGGTGTAAAATTGTTTAAAAAAAATGCGTGGGCTCCCGCCCTATTTTCGCAACCAGACAGACAAAGCCAGCGAATGGGGGCAGATATAATACCCAGAGAGGGACCATTATTTTTGGCCCCCCTGGCTATAACATCTGCCCCAGACAACCCCAGAAAAGACAAATCTATAATTAGATTCGCCCTTTCCTGGCACTTTGCCCGTCTATTCCATTGCCCTGTAGCGGTGGCGAATGGGTTAATATGGGGTTTTAAAACCACATTGCAAATTGAAAGGTGACCTTAAGCCAGGTTAATAATTTGAGAGCTGTCAATAAGACAACTATCAATTTATTAATCCTATTGCCATGAAATAAAAATAAAACACACACACTTTAATTAAAAATCATTTTAATGAAATAAAGACAACATGTTTTTGACCATCTTTTATTTGACTGCAAAAACCATTCCTGTAATAAAAATAAAAAAAAAAGCAAAAATTATTCTTACCTATCCCATGCACCATTCAGGTCCCACGGTGTAATCCTCAGAAGGGTTAAGCTAATGCTGCAGCCTCACAGTAAACCCCAAATGAATGAGTTCCTCTCCTGGCTGACAGGAGAGGAAGGGAAAGCTTAATGATTGCTTTCCACTTTCACTTCAGGTCAGCCAGGACACAATCAGTGACGTCAAGGGAAGATTAACAAAATAGGGGTTCCCCTTCGAATAAAAATGGCGTGGGGTCCCCCTATTTTTGTTAACCAGCCAGATGAAAGCAGACCGCTGAGGCCTGGATTTCAGGCTGTTAAGACCAAGATCCATGGACCTTGCCACCGATAAACCAGGCCACAGCATTGCATATCTTGGCTGATAACAAAAAAGGGGTCCCCCGAAAAAAATTGGCGGGGCCCCCCCCTTTTTTTGTTAACCAGCCAGATAAGCAGACCGCTGAGGCCGGATTTTCAGGCTGTTGGAGCCAAATCCGGGACCTTGCCAGCCTGATAATACCAGGCCAACAGTCTGCTATCTTGGGATTAAAAAAAAGGGGATCCCTCGAAAAAAATTGGCGGGGGTCCCCCCTTTTTTTGTTAACCCCAGATGAACAACCGTGAGGCCTGGTTTTTTTCAGGTGGTAGGATCCAATATCCATGGACCTTGCAAGCCTGATAATACCGCCACAGAGTCTGCTTAGCTTGGCTGGTTAACAAAAATAGGGGATCCCCTCGAAAAAAAAAAGGTAGGGATCCCCTTTTTTTGTTAACCAGCCAAGTAAAATCAGACTGCTGGGCCTGGTATTAAAAGACTGCAAGGCCCATGGATTTTGCCCTCAAACAGCTGATAATACCAGGCTACAGCAGCCCAACATTTGGCGCATCAAAAAGAGGGCCAATTTGGGCACTTTACCGGCTTTCCCACTGCCCTTTAGCGGTGGCAATGGGGTAATAAGGGGTTAATGTCACCCGTTGATTGCACGGTGACAATAACCCTTATAAGGAGAGGTTCAATAAGAACCGTCCTTATTAATCCCAAAGTTTTAAATCATAAAAAAAAGAACAAAGCAAGAAAAAAGTATTTTAATGAAAAAAAGAGACAAAACAGTTTTCATTCTTTTTTGTATCTATTCCTGCGCCGCCATCGTCTCCTGTAAAAAAAAAAAAAAAAACAAACCAACAGTATACCACCTGTCCGCGCAGTCCCAAAGTAACGACATCCCCCACGACGATCCACTCTGCTACATGCAAGACGGCAGGAGCCGCATCGCGACGCACCAGCATACCTGCTTCCCCGGGCTACGTCATGGGGTGCTGCTTACGGGGGATTACCCACATCACGCATTACGCGAGAAATGCTGTGACCGCCGGAAAGATGATGGCGCCAGAAGCAGTCCGGGGTGACCGCCGAGATCTTCTGCCAGGAAGTGCCGCTGACTCCTGCAGAGACCGACGGCACGACAGTGACAGCCCCCGACCGACGGACATGACAGTGACATGACATCCCGATTCCGGATCCGTATACAAAATATCGGTATTGGAATCGAAAGGCCGAACACTAATACGGCCGATATCCGATATTTGAGTTTGTATCGCTCAACACATAGTAGTCAATAACACTGTTATAGGATTTCAGGCTGTCCCTACAAAGCCTAATATAATTTGCCTGTCTTCAAATCGTACCTTAGGTGGCTGCTCCACTGCCATAACGCCCAAATCCAATTGTTCCATCCAAGCGATTGGCCCAGAAGTTACCCTCTATGGGGGGAAAAAAAACACCTAAAACCGCACCCAAAATGCATAGCTTTTGAAGAATTGTTAATGTCAATACTTTTTCATTTTCAAAAACTGAAGCACAAAAAAATGGTTATTTTTGAAAGTTTGTTTTAAAAAACTATGTTTCTTAATTAAACAGAATAATTTTGGACTATTACAACAAAAAAATATGGTTTCCTTTGTGTTACTTTTGGTATAAACATTGAATAGCATTTTCTGTCCCATAAAAAGGATAATTTTTTAACTTTTTTTTATATTTTAATAAGCATAAACAGTTGGCAGTGCATTGTGTTATTAAGCGTTTGTTGGTTACCATCTGCTTGCTATGCATATATGTTGAGGTCATTGGACATCAATAAGATCGTTTGTGTTTAAAGACCTTGAAGACATTCAATGTATCCTAGGAGACCTAAAAGTGTTACCCAATCTTTAAGGGCCCAATTGGAAGTTTGCGTATTGCGATTCAGGCAAATCAATTGCTGAAGGCTTCAAATTACAGTACTAGCTTCATCCATTCTGTGTATATATTTTTTTATAGAGAAAATATATAAATAAGTGGAAAAGATGGGAATGCTAAAAATGTACATTAGGCTAGTCAAAAACCTTATTGAATTTTTTTGTTAAAGGGAGCTGTTAATTACAACCCCATCAAACACATCCACCTTCTGTAGAATAATACAGTATATGTTCTAAATAGGTAAAGTTGATAACCTTTAGTGACAGCCGATTTACATGAGAATTAAAGGATGGGGAATGTTTAAATTCAAAAGCCAATTCTTGTTTCCCGAAATCAGCCACCCAGCGGAAAAGCCAACCATCCTGAGTACTGACAGGGATCAATAACCTATGACTTTCCAGCTGTTTAAATACAAAGTCCAAATATGTTGACAATCGCTCTGGAGTACAAAAGGTTTTTTGCTCCCTTCATAATAGTGGACTGGTCCTCTAAATTATGGGTTTAGAATAATGATTTAATACGCATGTTTCCATTAATAAAATTCGCATTTTTAGAAAAGCAGTGATTTAAAAAAATGCTAGTCATTTTCAATTTTGACGCAATATTTCAATTTTCTTCTTTTCAATAAAATATATGTGCACTCCAGCGTAGGTGACCCGGGATAGGTGCTTCTTTCCCTGTCCCTAACACAGGGGGCACCCTTCCTAGCTTGCCCTGCTTCCCAGGATATTCAGATGCCGAAGATGCCGATGCCCCCCCTTGCCTTTTTCTCCTAAGTTACATCGTTTTCTTTTCCCCCCTCCACAAAGAGGGGGTCTACTGTGCACCGGTGTAATCAACCCGCAAACAAGGTAACAAAAAGGGATAACTAAAACTTAGGCAAAAAATATTCCTCACTGTTTCAGAGGAATGCACTGGGGTAAGGGAATAAATAAAAACAGGAAGGATAAGAAATTGCCCACGCATACAAACCAAGCAACAGTCACAAAAACTCCTTAACCTCCTTCATAGTAAATCTTTCTCCCACCTATAGCCATGCAGCAAATCAGCTCTGACAAGGATTATAACAGAACCCAGATTATAAAGGAAAAGGGGGAGGAAAACGAGCTCGCTTGAGCACAGGATTTAACATGGGCTGATTACCCTATTCTGCCGAAGGAAAAAAACATTTAAAATGAAGGGAAGTGCTTCTTCTCCGCCGGATAGGGCATCAACATGCATTACTGGTCCAACTGGGGTAACCCTGTGACAATAAAAATAAAAAACTTTATTTATATAGCGCCAACAATTCCGCCGCTTTACAGTTTAACGTTTCAAAAAATAATCATAAAAACAACGTTAACCAACAATAATTAAAGAAAAATAACCCGACCCTGCTCGTGAAGTTACAATCTACAAGGTGGGGGAGCTACAAAGTACAGGGGTATACAATGGTGCATTTAAAGGCCAGCCATTTGAGGGATGAGGGATGGATGGAGATAGTGAAGGGTCACATAACATTAAAATGAACGGCTTTGATTATGAATGTGAAGGCCCACTTGAACAAATGTTTTTGGGGAGCGCCTGAAACCATGCAAATTGTGGATGTCCCTAATTTTCTGGGGTAGAGCTCCAAGGATTGGGCAGGGGGGGAGAAGTCTTGGGTCGGAGTGGGAGGTACGGATTGTGCAGAGGTTATCAAAGTCGTTTGCGAGCGCAGCTCGTTAGGCCGATAGATAGAAATGAGGGGAGATTTAGGGGGGTGCGCACTTGGAGACTTGTGGGAGAACAATATTTGAATTGGCCTATAATTTAATGGCAGCCATGTAAGGACTGGCGAAAAGGACCGTTAGTACCGATTAGCCATGATGACCCTGGCTGCGCTTTAAAGGGGTGGCGGGAGAGGGGTAGTCGAGTAATGGGGGGCCAGTAATAGGTGTTGCAGTAGGGCGGGAGTGGATCAATGCTACGTGAGGGTTTTTGTTGTTCCTGTGAGAAAAGGCAGATTCTAAATGTTCTTTGGTGTAATGGCAAAAGGGGGGCAAAGATTGTAATGGGAGGTGAAGGAGGGATTGGTGTCAAAATAACACCAGACAGCGAGCCTGCTGCGGGTGTTATATGGTGCTGCCACAGAGAGGGAAAATGTCAGATTTAGGGAGGTTGTAGCGGCGGGGGAGCAGAAGGAGTTCAGTTTTGGAAGGTTAAGTTTCAGTAGAGAGCGGACATGATGTTGGAGAGCGGCAGACTCGTGGGGGTTCGAAGAACAGGGGTAAGGTCGGGGGAGCGGTTAGTTGTGTGTCATCGATAAAGAGGTACGAAAGCCAAATTTGTGATGGTCTTCCAATTGGGGCCGGAGAGAGAAGAAAGAAGGGGGCCAAGGACTGAGCCCTGGGGTAAACCGACAGTGAGAGGAAGAGGAGATGACGTGGAGCCGAGAACAAACACTGAAGGAGCGGTGAGAAAGATAGGAGGAGAACCAGAGAGAACATGTCCTTAATACCATGCTGACAGACAGAGGAGACAGTGGTCAACTGTCGAAAGCTGCAGAAAGGTCGAGAAAATGAGAAGAAGGTCGCCTTACTTTGCTGTCAAAGGTCATTGGCACTTGATGAGTGCATTTCAGTCGAAGTGGGGGGCGGAAGCCGGATGTGAAGGGTCTAGGGGAGTGGTGGAAGGTAACTGGTAAGGCGGGAGTAGACTAGGCGCTCCAAAAGTTTGAGATAAGGGGAGATTTGGAGGCCGTCTGTAGGTTTGTGAGGAAGGATCGAGAGGGGTTTCTTTAGTAGCGGAGTAATTGGAGTGTTTTGAAGGAGGATGGAAATGCCAAGGAAGAGAGAGGATTAAAGAAGTAATGGCCGGAGCAGAGCCTCCTCCCCTCAAAAAGGCGTGGGCGGAGGCCGATGAGGGGGTTTGGGGGGTTTAAAATGGGGAAACTTTAAATGAGAGGGGGTGGTGGGGGGGTTTATAAGGCAAGATGGGGCGGTTCCAGGGTCGTTTCCGTCTTGCCCCATCATATACACCTTACCGTCGTGAATGGGCGATCGAACGCCCGGTCTGCGGCCTCGCGCAGCCGCCTGGATGGTGGAGGCACGGTGGCGATTCTTGTTCAGGGAGGGTGGTCCGTCGTCTGGGGGGAGGCAACGGGAGAGGCGCCAAGAAGGTGAGGCCTTGAACCCCTTTCGCCGGACCAGGCTCCCTCGGGGCCCGGCGGCGCAACCCTCCAGGCGGGCGCTGCCGGAGCTCGCGTAGCGGCCTCGGCCTGGGAGGAATCCGAGGGCCGCGAGGGGGCCCGCGGCGGAACCTCTCCCCGGCGCGTGCAAGTCAGGGGGCGGAGGGTTAGCGCCGGGCGTCAAGCGAGAGCTGCGTCATCGGGAGGTCCGAGTGGGACGATCGCTGTGCGGCCTTTCAGATAGCAGCGCGGGTGCTCGGCGGGAGCCTCCAAGCCCCGGGCATGTGGGAGACTCGTCCTCGGGAGGCGCAGTGGCGAATATTGCTGGCGGCCTGTTCTGATGCACGGGGTGCGCGGCTTGGAGACGTATGCGCCGGCGTCGGGGGGAGAATTGCTCTTCAGGAGGTGCATTGGGGGAGGGACTTGCTGGCGGCCTGCCCAGGCGCATCAGATGCGTGTCTTGGAGCCGCTAAGCGCGGGCGTTTTTTAGAGCTGCGTCCGGGGGGGTCGCAGTTGTGATCACTGCATTGCGACCTGCCTCAGATACTACGAGGTGCGTTGTCGGATGGCTTACGATCGCAATTTCCCCCCTTGGAGCGGCGGGGTTCCAGGTTCGCGGGGTCGCAGGCGGCAGTTTTTCTGCACTGCGGCCCCCTGTGGACGGCTCCGAGTTTCGGGGCCGGGCATCGGTCGGAAAGGACAGCATATTTTACCCCCCATACGGTGGGTTTCCTGAGGGATCGGGGGCCGTTCTATGGGGTGAACGGGGGCGGCCTGCCTTGTGTGTGTGAATTAATCGGGGGTGCTACTGCGACCCGTCCACTGTTATTTCGGATCAGGGGTGGATCCCCAATGGGTTTAGGCCTTTCTCTTCTGGAATCACGAAGGGGTTTGGGACGTCAGGTCCAAAACAGCGGAGTGGGTGTCAGACAAGGCGTGGGGATAATCTTCGGAGCCAGGTTTCCGGCTGGAGGGCTCACAGCACCCCGCAGCCCGGTGGTATAATTCATGTAGGTGTATATTCATTTTGTCTTCTTACCGTTTGGGTGTTCGTCGGGATTTGGGAATGGGTTTTGGGGGTGGAGGTAGGGGGTTAGGACATCTGGTCGATGTGCGGAATTTGCTGCCGTTTAGAAAAGGGTTTGGGTTCTCCGTCTCCGGTGACGGCGTGGGGTGGGGCGCAGGTTGGGGGGCTGTGGTTGCGACGGATCGGAACGGGGAAGGGCATAAGAGAACCTTGTCTGTTCGGTGCAGAAAGAAAGGAAAAAAAATGTCGGGTGCGCTTGGAAAGGGTCCGGGGAGGTGTATTTTGCTTTGAGGGCCCATTGGGAGCGCATTTGAAAAGGAGGTAAGGGAGGTTTTGGAAGGATGGTATGTTGAAAATTCCTTTTTTTGCTTTGGAGAAGTTTAATTTGGACAAAAGTAAAAAAGAGGATAGTAAAAGGAGGGGAGGAGAAACGGAGGGGGATTAATTCCTCAGACTTTTGAATGGCAACAAGCTTTTGCCATTTTGCAAGTGTTATGGGGAAAAACTCCGGACAATGTTCGGTTTGTTTTGTTATTTCGATGCTTCGGGGAGGCTATAGGGTGTATGGGGGGCAGGCTTGGCTGCGGTATGACGAATTTTAGGCAAAGGAAGGCTGTGGCCGCTATTCGTTGGGACAGAGGCATTGGTCTTGGATGCGAGTATAGCACAGAATAAGTTTGGGCATTCCTTTTCGGGGAAATGGGGGTGCCGGCCAGAGTGGAAATACGCTGGGGCAGGGGAGGAAGTGGTCAAGGCCCAAGGCAATCAAGTGGAAATAAATTTGGGGATGCTGGCAGTTTAATGACGGCCAGGTTTTGGGGGGGTGTAAATTTAAACATTCTGCTCCCCATTGCAAAGGCGCCTCCAGGACGGTAAGTTTTTAAAAAAGGGAAGCAAAAATTGGGGTGGTAATTCCCCCAAAGAGAGACCCGGGAGTTGGAAGGATGGTTTTCAAATAGAACGGCGAAGGGAGAAGGCGGGTTGTTGTTTAATGGTTTTAAGGATGTTTTGTCATCCCCCAAACCTCCTTTGTTATCCCCCGGGGGTACTTAGGAATTTGCATTCGGTTATTGATAAGGGGTGGGGGGGAAAAAAATTTGGGAAAAGAGTTTCGTTGGGGTATGGGGGGCCCTTTTGTCGCCACCTTTTTCGGATTGTGGTTTCCCCGTTGGGATTGTTCCAAAAAGGAGCTGAAAAGTTTCGGCTTTTCAGCATCTTTCTTACCCCGGGGGGGAGGTCGGTGAACGTGGCATCGGCCGGAAATTTGTTTGGCGTTTTTTAATTCCTCTTTTGACGAGCGCGCGGTGGGTGAGGAAGTCGGGGAGGGGCCCTTATGTAAGACAATTGAATCTGTTTGATTTTGCCCGTTCATCCGGAAGTTTGAAGCTGTTGGTTGTTTTTGGGAGGGGGGGTTTTTTGTTGAAGGTTTTGGATGGGTGTTCTTTATTCACCTTATTTAGGCTTTTGTTCTTTTTGAGTGAGTGGTGCGCGAGTGTCCCCCGGTTTGTGAATCAGTTATTCATTTTGGAATGATTTCCTGTGTGGGCCCGGAAAATTTTTACGGTCCTGGGATTTTTGAAAACGTTAGTGGGTGGCGGCAATTCGGGTTCTTTGCGCCAGGTAAATGAGGGCCCTTTTTTTTGTTTGTGTTTTTGGGGATAGTATTGACCGGTGGCATGGAGTTCGATGCCCGAAGAAAAGTTGTGGTTTGGCGGGCGGACTGGGTAGAGCGCGCCGTTTGAAGAAGTGTGTTTTGGGATTTGCAGCGTTGCTAGGGAAGTTGAATTTTCGCATGTCGAGTGATCCGATGGGGCGATTTTTTACGAGGCTGGCTAGTCTACGGCAGGTATTAAAGCCCCTCATCATTTTCATACGGTTTGGGGGAGCTAAAGGGGGACTTGTGTTTGGGATTCTTTTAAGGGGTATAACGGACGCTCATTGGTCATGGGGGTTTGGGAATGATGTGTTGGGTTTTTTTACGGAGCGTCCGCGGGGTTGGTTTTGGAGCCTATTTTCAGGGACAGTGGTGTCGTCTCGGGCCCTGCGGAGTTGGTGTCTGGGGCTTATTTGCAACAAACTTGTTGAAAATTTTTTCGATTTTGTGGCATGCATTTATGGGGGAAGGAGTTTCGGGATCGAGGGGGGCGGTTCAAATTGTGACAACATGGAGTTGTTTGCGCGTTTATGGTTATGCGTCCTCTCCGCCCTTGTGCGAGTTTTGCAACGATTGGCGTTATTTTGGCATTGAATGCGCATGTACGGCGCGCACTTCCGGGTGTGAAAATGATATAGCGATTCCTCTTCTCTTTTTACAGTGGTCGTTTTCCCTTTGGCCCCAGAAGGGGTGCGAAGTCTAGCCCCCGGAGGGAGTTGTGGAAGGTGTTTACGGTCTCAGATCTTGTTAAGGCGTCTTGGCTCCAAAAATTTGGCGGCTTTCAGGCAGTGTGGTGTAATGGGAAATTTTTTTAAAAAGTCAATTACATGTGGGGAGGGGTGGATCAACAAAGGGCTTTTTTGGCTGGTTGGGCAGGGGCGAGGGAAGGATGGTCTGTGCTAAAGTATCGCGGGTTTTAGCGCATTTTCTTTTGGTTTTTGTTTGGGGGGGGTTTAGGGATGTGTCGAAAAACCTTTTTGGTGCAGCAGGCGGCAAAGGGTTTTCGTCGAAATAAAGGGTGGGTGATAGAGGCGCCCGGTATCCTTTGCTCTTTGAGCAGTTGGGTTTTATTTTGGAACTACGTGTTCTTCTCCTTTTGAAGTTTTGTTTTTCCATTTGTTTTTTGTTGGTTTTTTGGGCTTTGCGGGTGGGGACTGGTTTGGGGTAATAAACAGGCGGTGGGGCGGTTTGTTGGCTAAAGACTGCTATTAACGGCAGGTGGTTAGTTTTGGTGCGTAATCCAAGACAGATCAGAGGAAAGGGGGGGCCGGGTAGGTTGGGCAGGTACCGGGTATTCGATGGTCCGGTGTTATGCTGAGGCTTTTGGGGGTGGGCCCCAGTTTGGGGGGGGCTCATTGTTGTGCCATGCTGATGGCGGTAGCCTTTAGGTATCAGTTCAACGCCATTTTCAAGAGGTCCATTCGAGCGTTAGGTTGGAGATTCCGTTTTGGGACTATTCTTTCCGATTGGGGCGGCAACTGAGGCGGCAGGTAGGGGTTTGGGCGGCACAATAAACGTTTGGGGTTGAAAGTTAATCGATTTGGGGAGTTAATTAGGCCTTGACTCTCGAGGTGGGCAGTTGTTTTTCGAAGGCCAGTTTGGGGCGATTGGAGTTGTTTTTAAGGGTTTCTTTTTGTATGTTTATTTGTTTTCTAAATTTCGGTGCCCTCCCCTGCCTGATTTGGATTTTTTGGTCACTCCTTGTCCCTGGGGGGCGTTGAAGCGATTCAGGACAGAGGGTCGGAGCTGGGGTTTCCCCGGTCTATGGTGGTGGGCATGGTCGGTTTTGAGGAATGCAGTGGAGGAGGGTGTTGAAAATTCATGGGTTTCGCTCGCTTGGACCGTCTTGATGTTTTTTTTTTACCCATTAGGGGGAAATGATCTTCGGGCGCCCTTTTGGAATTTGTAAAGACATTAAGCAGGATTGCTTGCGTTTGGATAATAAATCCGGGGGGTTTTTGGTTTTGGTTGAAATTGGCCACGCAGACGTTGGGAACAGAGGTCCCGGCTTTAAAATTAATAAGCCGGATAAAGGTAAACAGGGTGGTTTTTCTTTATGGCTCGAAAGGAAAGTGTCGGTGTGGCATTTTGATGAGGGGTGGAGGGGTTTTTGGTGGCCGATGGGTTCATTGGGAAAGCTTTTGGTTTTGATATTTGGGGGCTTGGGATTCAGGGGGAAGGTATTGAAAGGGCCATAGTTGCGGTTTTTGGGGGTTCGGGCATTGAGGTTTTCAATGGGCCCTCGTTGTGGCGCTAAGGGGGGGGGAAAGAGTCCTTAAGTTGTTTTAAAATTGGTTTGGGGGGACCTGTTTGGGTCCCCGTCTGAAGTTACGTGTGGTGTCTGGTAAAGGTGGAAGGGGAGTTACACGGAGTGGGCGGATCCCCCAGGTGGTTGGGGAAAACACCTCAATGCTGGTGCTTGAGCCTGTGGGTAACGGCTTGGGAGTAAGAGGTGGGTGTTGTTCACAGGTATTGGTTTAATTCACCATATCTTGTAGCTTCAAGGCCCTCCCGATGTTGTATGGATATTAATATATATAGTGTTATAATATTTTTTTGTTGTTAAAATTTGTTTGTATTTAAATAAAGGTGCTGTTGGCCATACAATTCCAAAGAAACTGTAATTTATGGGGTGGGATATCGGGGGCCTGAAAGGAAAAAGAGTCATGGAAGTCCCCGGTTTTCCGAATAAACAGCTCGACAAAACCCAAAGTCATAATGGGCCGGAGCAGACCCCTCCCCTCAAGAAAGAGGCGGGGCGGGGGGCCGCATGAGGGGGTTTGGAGGGTTTAAAAGAGGAGGAACATTTAAATGAGAGGGGGTGGGGGGGTTTTTTAGGCAGAGAAGGGGCGGTTCCAGGGCAGTTATTGTCTTGCCCCATCAGAGTCCCGCCCCTCCTCCCAATTTGATGTGTTGTTTATTTTGAATAATTTTGGGCTGGCGGTCAAGGGGGGGGGAGGTCCTTGAAGTTGTTGGAAAGGTTTGGGGGGGGCTTGTTTTAGGGTCTCCTGTCTGAAGTTATGTGGTGGGATCGGGAAAGGGGGAAGGGGGTTCACACGGAGTGGGCGGATCCCCCAGGTGTTGGGTGAACAGCACACCTCAATTGCTGGTGCTCCTGAGCCTGTGGGGTAACGGTGGGAGTAAGAGGTGGGTGTTGTTCACAGAATTGGTTTAATTCACCATGATCTTTGTAGCTTCAGGACTCCTCCCTGATGTTGTATGGTATATAAAATATATAATATATATAGTGTTATATATATATATAATTGTTATTTATTGTTAATATTGTTTGTATTTAAATAAAGGCTGCTGTGGCCATACATATTCCAAAGAATTACGTAACTCGTTATTGGGGTGTGGATATCGGGGGTATCCTGACAAGGAAAAAGGGGCTCAGTGTGAGAGTCCTGGTTCCGTACGAGTAAACAGCTCGACTATACCAACGTCATGTAGTAGGTGAGTTGTGACAACTGGAGAGAGAGACTGGAGGAGATGAGAGGGGATGGGGTCGGTAGTGCATGTAGTCGGACGAGAGGAAGAGAGGAGTCTGGAGACTTCTTCTTCTGTGATGGGATCAAATGTGTTAAATATGACAATATGTTAAAATGACGGAATAAATAAATGTTTTGAAAAATATTCATCCTAAACTGTCTTGCTTTGTCTGTAAGCAGGGACACAGCTGGATTGGCTACAGATGATGTCACTCCGATATCCTTCTATCTGAGGAACCAAATATTCTTGTACACTAACAGTAGGGAGACACGTGTGCTTGGCATGTAAACGATGAATGACATTTGGAGAAGTCTTGTTACTCCTCTGAAAAATTAAAGTATGATTGTTTGACAAATATTGTGCCACAATAATCAATGTGCATTTTCAGTATTATTGATAATGGATAAGTATTGAACTGTTTCTAGAAAAACTTACATAACCCCCTGCATTACCTCTAACCCACAAACTTTTTGAATTAACACATTAATTACAAGATTGTTATGAGATATAATGGCTTTCTTGATTTCCATATATTCACTGTTTCATAACTGTCAGCATTTGTCAAAGTTCCTGTATGAACAAAGATAAGCAGAGTAGATTCACATACTTTTCTACAACAGAAAACGATACATAGGATTTCAGCTGCAAATTTGCTGTGGCCGTACTTTGGGGTATGTATCAGATAACGACTGGTTTCACTGTCATTCAAGGATGCTAATTATTGCATTTCTAAAAATTAGTCTTAACCAATTTGGTTAATACACCACTACAAAGTCATAAAGACAGTAGAACACTGGTATATTAAAAAGGTATAGAAACAAACATCAAAACCGAAGTCCAAATTATAAAAGATGGCTTCCATCCAAATAGTATCGAACTTGAAGATGTACTTTACTTTGAGTAAAAATACAGGATTACAATGTAAATGTGTATCACTGCACAATTGCACAGAAGAGAATACATACTCGAGTATTCCTCTCCTGCTGGGATGTTGTCCACACCAAAGTGCTTTTCGGCAAAAGCCTTCATCCAGGGGATGTCACCGCAGCAGGAAACAAGTTTTATACAGTATCTTACCATACCCAATCATATTGCATATCCACCATCAGAACAGAGAATAAACGCTAGCCATATATTAGAAGCAGTGAATATATGGCATCCATGATCCACCATCAGAACAGAGAATAAACGCTAGCCATATATTAGAAGCAGTGAATATATGGCACCATGATGACCAACATGCCCCAATGCACCTTGTCTAAGCTCTTCAATGCACTTAATATTAATGCATTCAGCCCCATTATACAACTGGGTTTATTTTCCTACACATCCCTTTTTCTAAGATATTCATACACTCAGATTTGATTCAATCATGCTGTGTGTTTATATATTTTTATGTTATTGGTTGATTCAGCCTCATTTATATTCTTATACATCCTTTGACTTTCATCATTGTCTCACATCTCTAATAAAGCATTATGACTTTGTTTTGTTCTTATAACTTCTATTAATTATTTTTTTATATTTTGTGTTTATATAATACAATATTCTTTATACTGATCATCGGTTAGTTCATAATTACAACTGTAAATCTTCTGTGTCTGTTCTTCTACCTTTCACTCACCTTAGGTTTTTCATTATTTAAGCTGTTGCCAGTGTGCATGCCCCATCCCCGGTTGCCTGTGTCCTCCCGAGATCTGTGTCTTTGCGGTGGCTAGCGCCAGATCATGGGATCAGAACTGCAGTCACATGCTCAAGACATCAGATGCTGTATGACGTAGAGTTGGGTAGGGGTTGGTGATCGTGGAATCCGTACATGTGTTACTTCTAATTTATGGCTATCACTAATTCTTTATTGAGATAGTGGAGATGCAATCTCATTGGATATTAGGAAGTATAATACCTGTTTTTTGCTGGGGTGGCAGCATGCCCAATAAAGACTTTTGCAAGAGTGAACATTGGGGCAGACACCATCCCTGCATCACGGGATACATGGGTATGTATTTGACCATGTAATTTTATGTGATTATGCTGTGATACACATGCCCATATTCTACTTATTGCTAGGTATGGGGTATCAGCCGTTCAATGTGGCTGTAGTTGAAGGGCTGTTTTACTTTATTTTTGGTGAGTATTTTATAGTATTGCAAGTTATGATTTTAATAACTATTTCAAAGTTATTGTACATGCTCTGAAAGTTCTGTCCTCCCTTGCTGTGTATGGTCCCTTTTTAATTTCTCCTTAAAATAAAGTGTACGTCTTGAATTTTGATTCTATTCTATTTTTTCCCCATCTTATGTGAGTTAGAGTTTTTGGTTTTATCGGCATTTTTGACTTAAATAAGGGACATTCCATTTATTTCTGCTACAGATTTTTTTTTTCTGTGCATCTAAATCTGCACAGAAACTTTTACAATGCTCAAACTCCATTCATATATGTAGGATGTGAAGGTTTTATGGATTTAGTTATGGATTCTGCAAAAAAAAAACATAAGGTAAACATCTGATAGAGAATCATTCACCACTGTGACAGTGGAACAGTCTGTTTTGTTCATATATGGATAAGGCTCGTAAGTGCTGAAGGGGCTGGTTGCAACCCCAAACACCAGTGAGATGGTTCCTCTGGCTGTGTGTGATGTTAGTCCCTTCAGTGTCCCCAATAAAGCTGCATACTTTCAGACACACAGGAACTCCCCTCGGATATCTATAGCTAAGAACAATCCGTTTCATTTTATAAATATAAGTTGAGCTTTACTGTTAGATAAAAGTGTGATGTTATAAGGGAGGGCCCGGACTTTAGTT
>JARQOD010000001.1:110827255-110946133 GCA_033576555.1 Oophaga sylvatica | reverse complement strand
AATGCCTGGGTCCACGATTGGTGCCATCAGGTGACACCACGCCTCTTCCCTTGTGCTTGGTGCTTCCCAATCCCATGTCCATAACACTGGCGCAGATGCCTCTCGCACTGCACCTATCCTTGCACATTCTGACTTATCATCATCAGGCACTTCCAAATACTTGTCCCAGCACAGTGTTGAGCTGTCACTATAAAGGACATAGAAAGAAAGAGAAAGCTTGCAGCCACCCACAGGACCAAAGGCTAAACGGACACATTTCCATCTGCTTGCCTTGGAAATGTTGCCATTTCAGCTTGTTGACAAGGAGGATTTTCATCGACTCATAGCGGTAGCTGTCCCTCAGCACTCAGTCCCCAGCTTCAAGTTTTCTCCCGATGTGGCGTCCCCGGCTTGTACCAGCATGTGTCCAGGAAGATCACCCATGCTCTTATCAACGCACTTACTGGGATTGTCCACTTAAGAACCACCACATGGCCAGGGATGCTACATTTCACTGACGGCACACTGGGCGACCATTGTGGAAGCTGTGGCCGAGTCCCACGCTGGCACGGCACATGTGCTCCCAACACCAAGGATTGCTGGCCCTACTTCTTTCAGGGATTCTGCCACCTCATAAATCAGTTCCTGCACTCCCTCCTGCTCCTTCTCATCTTCATTCTCCAATGTATTATCTCAGAGGATGTCTTCCGCATCAGCAGGAAGCTGGAAGCTCTGCAGCAATGCCTCAGCGAAGTGGCAACAGGTTCTGCTAAAACTGATTTGTCTAGTAGTCAAACCACATACTGTGGTAGTGTTACATAAAGAAATAACTTACCAGACAGATCGGTTGCTTTTGTTGCTGAACTTTAAGCCAGGCATGATCGTGTGTGATAATGGCCGTAACCTGGTGGCAGCTGTGAAAGCTTACACACATAATATGCTTGGCATATGTGCTCAACTTGGTAGTTCAGTTGTTTTATTAAAATATTTCAAGATTTGCCAGAGTTTCTGGTGAAGGTACGCTGTGTCAACCCCCATTTCTGAAAGTCAGCTACAGCTACTATCGCTTTCGCAGTACTGCAACATCGCATGAGAGTGCCAGCTCACTGACAGGTGTGTGACATGCCCATACTCCACACTGTACATGCTGGCAAGGCTTTGTGAGCAGCAGAGACTAGATGTTGAGTAGCAGGGCCAACACGCCAGTCTGTATTCTTGTCAGCCTCCGCACATAATAACTGAAGAGTGAGCATGGATGTCTGACATTTGTGCAGTTCTCCAAGACTTTGAGGACTCCACAAAGATGGTGAGCGGTTATGATACCATAGTCAGTGCAATGATCCCGCTTCTGTGCTTACTTAAACAGTCACTGCTCACAATTAAACATGAAGCTATGCATGCGGACCAGGTGGAGATGGAGGAAGACATGAGAAAGGGAGAAACTACCCAGCCCAACCTAATCTTATCTGTTCACAGTGGATTGGGTAACAATGAGGAGGCAGAGGCTGAGGAGGAGGAACAGGAGCTGTAGGCTAGCACAACAGAGGCTCGTACCCACATTAACCTTCATCCCGTCTCTCCTACGTGGATGGGATGAGGTGGGCAAAGAGGAGGAAGAGGAGGAGGAGATAGAAATTCATCATCATAGTGTAGAGAAGGAAATGTTGGCTGTAGGGAGCTTGGCACATATGGCCGACTTTATGTACTACTGCCTTTCCCATGACCCTAGCGTTATATTTATCTTGGGCAAAAAAAGAGTACTGGTTGTTCACTCTGCTAGACCCACACTGCAAGGAGAACTTTGCATTTCTCCTTCCTGAGGTAGAGACCTCTTCTAAAATGTTGATATACCAAAAGGCCATTGTTGAAAATCTGTTGAAAAATCAGACAAAGCTAGCAGGAGGAGAGAAGCTTCCTCCATGCCCAGACAAGGAGGAGAGGAGAGGGAGACAAAACAGCAGAGGGAAGTATACACAGTCAAATGCCTGGGCCAATTTAATTACACCATCCCAACATTCATGCTCTGATGACAAGGTATTTTTGACAAAGAGGTAAAAGTTTTTAAAGATGGTCAAGCAATACCGGGCCCACCAAACCGAGTCCCTAATTCCTCTGTGACCTTTAAATATTGATTCTCAAAGCAGGACACCTGGCATGAACTGTCCCTCTATGCCTTGAAGGTGTTGTGCTGGCCTGCTGCTAGCATCTTGTCTGAGCGGGTTTTTAGTGCCACCGGGGGACCAAAACAGACATGTGTATTTACTTGTCAACAATATTTGAATGAGGCCCTACAGTTGTTGCCTTCAAGGGTGTATGGATGACCCTCCTTATAATGTTTTCCTGCTTTTGTACTTTGTGCAAAGTCTTTATGAGTGTAGAAGTATAGAAACTACACTTTAAAAATATTTGAATAAGGCCTGCTAGTTGTTGCCTTTCAGGGGTTTACGGATGACCTTCCTAATATTTTTTTCCTAGCTTTGCACTTAATGCTAAGCCTTTATGAGTGTAGTACATCAACTACATTTTCAAAATATGTACGTTAATTTTTTTTCAATTAATCATTCATACAATTGAACGTGGTTATTGATACATTATAGTGGTATGTTAAACTACAAAAAAGCATTGAAAAATATTTCTGGATTCAATTACTTATCCATAGAGTTTTACATGCTATTGGGTAAATTTTGTAGGTATATAACCCTCCAAAAAAGCATTCCACACTTTATCTGGATTCAATTATTCATCCATATACTATTATGTGCTCAGTGGTACATTGCAATGGTATCTAACCCTCCAAAAAATTGTTAAAAAAATTATCGCTATTATATTGCTCATCCATAGAGTATTACTTCTTCTTGGGTGAGTTTCGGTGGTATCAAACCCTCCCAGAAATTATTAAAAAAAAAGTATCAGTATTCATTCAGAGAATATTACATTTTCGTGGGTGTATTTTGGTGGTATCTAATGCTAAAAAAAAGTTCAAGTTTTTACAGCATTATAGTGCTCATTGGTGCAATATTATATGTTCTTGGGTACATTTCGATGGTATGTTTAACACTACAAAAAAGCAGTGAGAAATTTGACTGGATTCAATTACTGATCCATTCAGTAATACATGCTTTCTGTTACATTTCGGAGGTATATAATCCTCAAAACAAGTTATCAATTTTTATTCAGTATTACATTGCTCACCCATACAGTATTACATGTTCTTGGGTACATTTTATATAACACTACAAAAAAGCAATGATAAATTTGTCTGGATTCAATTATCATCCATACAGTTTTATGTGCTTTTTGGTACGTTTATGTGTTAAATAAAACTAAAAAAATTGAAAACAAATTTTATTGAATCAATTACTGATCCATACAGTATTAAGTGCACTTTGTTACATTTCGGTGTTAAATAAAAATCCCCAAAAACCTTGAAGAAATGTTTATGGATTCAATGATTCATCCATACACTTTTACTTGTTACATTTTGCTGGTATATTAAGCTCACAAAAATCCTTCCAAAACTTTTTAGGGATTTAATTACTCATCCACACACTGTAATGCAGTTCTTGTTACATTTCGCTGGTATATGAAACTCACAGAAACCTTGAAAATGTTTATAGATTCAATGATTCATCCATATACTGTAACACCGTTCTTTTTACATTTTGTTTGTATATGAAACTCACAAAAACCTTTCAAAACTTTTTTATGGATTCAAGGATAAATCCATACACTGTAACGTGGTTGCTACATTCCGCTGGTATATTAAACTGACAAAAACCCTTCTAAAACTTTTTAGGGATTCATTTAGTCATTCATACACTGTATTAATACACTTGTTACATTTGCTGGTATATTAAACTCACAAAAAATCTTCTAAAAATTTGTATAGATTCATTGATTCATCCAAACACTGTAATATGGTTCTTGTTACATTTTGCTGGTATATTAACCCCTTTCTGTCATCGGACGTACTATCCCGTCCATGTGACCTGGGACTTAATTCCCAGGGACGGGATAGTACATCCAAGGCGATCAGCCGCGCTCCCTGGGGGAGCGCAGCTGATCGCCGCCGGGTGTCAGCTGATTATCACAGCTGACACCCGGCACTATGTGCCAGGAGTGGTCACGGACCGCTCCCGGCACATTAACCCCTGGCACACTGCGATCAAACAAGATCGCGGTGTACCGGGGGCACAGGGGAGCATCGCGCAGGGAGGGGCTCCCAGCGCGCTCCACTGAGGCCCTCAGAATAGCGCGATGTGATCGCGCTGTTCTGAGGCCTTCCTCCCTGCAGGACTCCAGATCCAAGATGGCCGCCAGGTCCTGCAGGGAGGCGGCTTCCTCAGCGCCTGCTGAGAGCAGGCGCTGAGGAAACCTGCAGCACTGCCTGTGAGATCGCTGGTTTCACAGAGTGCTGTGCAAACTGTGAGACCAGCGATCTGATAAAATACAGTGATGTCCCACCCTGGGACAAAGTAAAAAAGTTAAAAAAATGAAAATCAGAAGTGTAAAAAAAAAATCCAAAATAAAGGAAAAAAAAATATTCCCCAATAAATTCAATTCTTCCTGTGAATAAAAAAAACAAAACAATAAAAGTACACATATTTGGTATCGCCACGTCCGTAACAACCCACACCTATAAAAATGTCCCACTACCTAACCCCTTTAGTGAACCCCTTAAAATAAAAAAAACAAAGCAAAAAATCAATGCTTTATCATCATACCGCCGAACAAAAAGTGGACTAACACGCGATCAAAAAGACCGATATAAATAAACATGGTACCGCTGAAAACGTCGTCTTGTCCCGCAAAAAACGAGCTGCAATAAAGCATCATCAGCAAAAAAAATAAAAAGTTATAGCTCGCAGAATAAAGCGATGCAAAAATAATTATTTTTTATATAAAATTGTTTTTATTGTATAAAAGCGCCAAAACATAAAAAAATTATATAAATGAGGTATCGCCGTAATCGTACTGACCCGAAGAATAAAACTGCTTTATCAATTTTACCACACGCGGAACTGTATAAACGCCCCCCCAAAAGAAATTCATGAATTACTGATTTTTGTTCATTCTAACCTCTCAAAAATCGAAATAAAAAGCGATCAAAAAATGTCACCTGCTCAAAAATGGTACCAATAAAAATGTCAACTCGTACTGCAAAAAATAAGACCTCACATGACTCTGTGGGCCAAAATATGCAAAAATTATAGCTCTCAAAATGTGGTGATGCAAAAAACTATTTTTTGCAATAAAAAGCGTCTTTTAGCGTGACAGCTGTCAATCATAAAAACCCGCTATAAATAGTAAATCAAACCCCTTTATCACACCCTTAGTTAGGGAAAAATAATAAAATTAAAAAAATGTATTTATTTCCATTTTCCCATTAGGGTTAGGGTTAGGGTTGCGGCTAAAGTTAGGGTTGATTCTAAACTTAGGATAGGTTAGGGTTGGGATTAGGGTTAGGGTTGTGTTAGGGTTAGGTTTGTGGTTAGGGTTATGGTTAGGGTTGGGACTAGGGTTAGGGGTGTGTTGGGGTTAGGGTTGGAGTTAGAATTGGGGGGTTTCCGCTGTTTAGGCACATCAGGGGCTCTCCAAATGTGACATGGCGTCTGATCTCAATTCCAGCCAATTCTGCGTTGAATAAGTCAAACGGTGCTCCTTCAATTCTGAGCTCTGCTATACGCCCAAACAGTAGTTTACCCCACATATGGGGTATCAGCATACTCAGGACAAATTGCACAATAACTCTTGGGGTCCAATTTCTTTTGTTACCCTTGGGAAAATAAAAAATTGTTGGCGAAAATATCATTTTTGTAAAAAAAAATGATTTTTTTTTGCTTTTACAGCTGTACGTTATAAACTTCTGTGAAGCACTTAGGGCTTCATAGCGCTCACCACACATCTAGATAAGTTCCTTGTGGGGTCTATTTTCCAAAATGGGGTCACTTGTGGGGGGTTTCCACTGTTTAGGCACATCAGGGGCTTTCCAAATGTGACATGACGCCCGCAGACCACTCCATCAAAGTATGCAATCCAAAACGTCACTACTTCCCTTCCGAGCCCCGACGTGTGCCCGTACAGTAGTTTTCTCCCACATATTGGGTATCAGCGTACTCAGGACAAATTAAACAACAAATTTTGGGGTCCAATTTCTCCTGTTACCCTTGTGAAAATAAAATATTGGGGGTGAAAAAATCATTTTTGTAAAAAAAAAAAAAGATTTTTTATTTTTACGGCTGTATGTTATAAACTTCTGTGAAGCACTTTGGGGTTCAAAGTGCTCACCACACATCTAGATAAGTTCCCTGTGGGGTATATTTTCCAAAATGGGGTCACTTGTTGGGGGTTTCCACTATTTAGGCACATCAGGGGCTCTCCAAATTGCACAACAACTTTTGGGGTCCAATTTCTCCTGTTACCTTTGGGAAAATAAAAAGTTAGGGACTAAAAGATCATATTTGTGGAAAAATATTACTTCAGTGAAACACCTGGGGGTTCAAAGTTCTCACCACACATCTAGAAAAGTTCCTTGAGTGGTCTAGTTTCCAAAATGTGTCATTTGTCGAGGGTTTCCACTGTTTAGGCAGATCAGGAGCTCTCCAAACATGACATGGCGTCCAGCCAATTCTGCGTTGAAAAAGTCAAACGGCGCTCCTTCCCTTCCAAGCTCTGCCATGCACCCAAAACAGTGGATTACCCCCACATATGGGGTATCAGCGTACTAAGGACAAATTGCACAATAACTTTTGGAGTCTTGTTACCCTTGGGAAAATAAAAATTGGAGTGAAAAGATCATTTTTGTGGAAAAAATATGATTTTTTAATTTTACGGCTCTACGTTATAAACTTGTGTGAAGCACTTGGGGGTTTAAATTGCTCACCACAGATCTAGATAAGTTCCTTAGGGGGTCTAGTTTCCAAAATGGGGTCACTTTTGAGGGGTTTCCACTGTTTAGGCACATCAGGGGCTCTCCAAATGCAACATGACGTCCAATCTCAATTCCAGCCAATTTTGGTTGGAAAACGTCAAAAGGTGCTCCTTCCATTTCGAGCTCTGCCGTGCGCCTAAACAGTGGTTCCCCCCACATATGGGGTATCAGCGTACTCAGGACAAATTGGACAGAAACTTTTCTCCTGTTACCCTTGGGAAAATAAAAAATTGTCGACTAAAAGATAATTTTTGTGCGAAGAAAATAGGATTTTTTATTTTTATGCTCGGGCATTATAAACTTGTGTGAAGCACTTGGGGGTTCAAAGTACTCACTACAGATCTAGATAAGTTCCTTAGGGGGTCTAGTTTCTAAAATGGGTCACTTGTGGGGGGTTTCCACTGTTTAGGCTCATCTGGGGCACTGCAAACGGAACATGACCCCATCAATGTCTGCATTCCATAACGTTATTACTTCCTTTCCAAGCCCTGCCGTGCGCCCAAACAGTTTCCCCCCATATATGGGGTATCAGCGTACTCAGGACAAATTGGACATCAACTTTTGGGGTCCAATTTTCTTGGGAAAAATCAAAAATTTGGGACTAAAAATTTATTTTTGTGGAAAATTGCTTTTTTCACACCCAGGCATTATAACTTTTGTGAAACACTTGGGGGTTCAAAGTGCTCAAAGCAGATCTAGATAAGTTCCACAGGGGGTCTAGTTTCCAAAATTGTGTCACTTGTGGGAGAATACCACTGTTTAGGCCATCAGAGGCTCTCCAAATGCGACATGGCGTCCAATCTCAATTCCAGCCAATTTTGGTTTGAAAAAGTCAAACGGCGCTCCTTCCCTTATGAGCTCTGCCGTGTGCCCAAACAGTGGTTTTCCCCCACATATGGGGTATTGGCGTACTCAGGAGAAATTGCAAAACAACTTTATCTGTCCATTTTCTCCTTTTACCCTTGTGAAAATAAAAAAAGTCTGTAAAAGTTCATTTTTGTGACTAAAAAGTTAAATATTCATTTTTTCCTTCCACGTTGCTTCAGCTCCTGTGAAGCTCCTGAAGGGTTAATAAACTTCTTGAAAGTGGTTTTGAGTACCTTGAGGGGTGCAGTTTTTAGAATGGTGTCACTTTTGGGTATTTTCTGCCATATAGACCCCTCAAAGTGACTTCAAATGTGAGGTGGTCCCTAAAAAAATGGCTTTGTAAATTTTGTTGTAAAAATGAGAAATCGCTGATCAACTTTTAACCCTTATAATTTCCTAACAAAAACAAATTTTGGTTCCAAAATTGTGCTGATGTAAAGTAGACATGTGGGAAATGTTATTTCATAACTATTTTGTGTGACATATTTCTCTGTTTTAAGGGAATAAAAATTCAAAGTTTGAAAATTGCAAAATTTTCAAAATTTTCGCCATATTTGTGTTTTTTTCAAAAATAACCGCAAGTTATATTGAAGAAATTTTAACACTAACGTGAAGTACAATATGTCTCGAGAAAACAGTCTCAGAATCGCGAAGATCCGTTGAAGCGTTCCAGAGTTATAACCTCATAAAGAGACAGTGGTCAGAATTGTAAAAATTGGTGCGGTCATTAACGTGCAAACCACCCTTGGGGGTTAAGGGGTTAAACTCTTAAAAAAAGCTTCCAAATTTTTTTATGGATTCAGATTCATGTGTACAGATTAACGTGCTTTGTGTAAAACTTTAGTG
The DNA here is from genome assembly GCA_033576555.1 of Oophaga sylvatica. Taxonomy (NCBI): domain Eukaryota; kingdom Metazoa; phylum Chordata; class Amphibia; order Anura; family Dendrobatidae; genus Oophaga; species Oophaga sylvatica. The sequence continues at coordinate 110,937,510 of JARQOD010000001.1, read as the reverse complement.
GGTTAAAAAAAAATTAAAACCGCTTGTCCTAGTACAGTTTACAACATTTTTTACTTTTGTCATATATACTGTACAACCTGGCTTGTGTGAAATTTAATTGGTTTGAAATAAATATTAAAATTAGCCTGTTGCAGATGTACACTTTTTAATATTTTAATGAGGCTGTCCAGCTGTTGCATTCAAGAATGTATAGATGACCTTGCTTGTAGTGTTGAGCGATACTGCTCGATATCTAAAAATATCGGATCGGAATGGTATCGCCGATATCACTAAATATCGCTGATATCCGATTCCGATACCGGAAGTCCCATGTAAGTCTATGGAAACAAAATATTTCAACTAAAAAAAACCTTTATTTCCTTGTAAATACTAAATATACACACATAGAATACATATATATATATATATATATACATGTCATTGTGACATATATATATATACATATATGTATAGTTTATACACTTCTACATAGTAAAATATCCTCTGATTCAATTGCCGGGTAAAGCCGGCTTCTGTGAAAAGACAGAAGCACCCGACATGAAATGACACTTGGTGTACATAGGGTTAACCATGTCTTTTCATGTCGTTTGCAATCTGATTTGCACAAACAATTACATCAGGGTTAATTAAAGGTGTAAATTCGTTGTAAAAAAAACGGACTTTTTTGCTACAAATTTACACCTTTAATTAACCCCTACAGGTGTGAAATTTTGCACACTTACACTCATGTAATTGTTTGTGCAAATCAGATATCAAACTACATGAAAAGACATGGTTAACTCTATGTAAACCAAGTGTCATTTCATGTCGGGTTCTGCATTTTCACAAAAGCCGGCAATTGAATTAGCGGCTATTATACTATGTAGAAGTGTATGAACTATAAATATAAATATATATATATATATATATGTGTCACAAATTTAATGACATGTATATATATATATATATATGAGGTGTAAAATTGCTGAAAAAAAATGCGTGGGCTCCCGCCCTATTTTCGCAACCAGACAGACAAAGCCAGTGAGTGGGGGCAGATAATAATAGCCCAGAGAGGGACCATTATTTTTGGCCCCCCCCCGGCTACTAACATCTGCCCCCAGACACCCCAGAAAGGGCAAATCTCTAATTAGATTTGCCCTTTCTGGCACTTTGCCCGTCTATTCCCATTGCCCTGTAGCGGTGGCGAATGGGTTAATAAGGGGTTAAAATGACCTTGCAATTGAAAGGTCACTTTAAGCCAGGTTAATAATTGAGAGCTGTCAATTAGACAACTATCAATTATTAATCCTATTGTATGAAAGAAAAATCAAACACACACACTTTAATAAAAAAGAAGTTTAATGAAATAATCACACAGTTTTTGACCATATTTTTTTTCCTGCTAAAACCATTTCCTGTAATAAAAATAAAATAATAAAGCAAAATTATTCTTACCAATCCGCTGTACAGTCAGGTCCCACGGTGTAATCCTTCAGAAAGGGTTAATGTTTACTGCAGGGACCGCAGCTAATGCTGCAGCCTCACAGTAAACCCCCAAATGAATGAGTTCCTCTCCTGGCTGACAGGAGAGGAAGTGGAAAGCTTAATTGATTGCTTTCCACTTTCACTTCAGGTCAGCCAGGGACACAATCAGTGACGTCAGAGGGAACTGGTTAACAAAAATAGGGGATCCCCTCGAAAAAAATTGGCGTGGGGTCCCCCTATTTTTGTTAACCAGCCAGATGAAGCAGACCGCTGAGGCCTGGATTTTCAGGCTGTTAAGGAGCCAAGCTCCATGGACCTTGCCAGCCTGATAATACCAGGCCACAGCAGTCTGCATATCTTGGCTGATTAACAAAAATAGGGGATCCCCTCGAAAAAAATTGGCGTGGGGTCCCCCCTATTTTTGTTAACCAGCCAGATAAAGCAGACCGCTGAGGCCTGGTTTTTCAGGCTGGTAAGGATCCAATATCCATGGACCTTGCAAGCCTGATAATACCAGGCCACAGCAGTCTGCTTAGCTTGGTTGGTTAACAAAAATAGGGGATCCCCTCGAAAAAAAAACGGCGTAGGGGTCCCCCTATTTTTGTTAACCAGCCAAGTAAAATGCAGACTGCTGCGGCCTGGTATTAAAAGACTGTCAAGGCCCATGGATTTTGGCCCTCAACAGCCTGATAATACCAGGCTACAGCAGCCCCACATTTGGCGCATCAAAAGATGTGCCAATTGTGGCACTTTACCCGGCTCTTCCCACTTGCCCTGTAGCGGTGGCAAGCGGGGTAATAAGGGGTTAATGTCACCGTTGATTGCACAGTGAAATAAGCCCGGTTAATAATGGAGAGGCGTCAACAAGACACCGATCCATTATTAATCCCAAAGTTATTAAATGCATAAAAAAAAGACAAAGCAAGAAAAAAGTATTTTAATGAAATAAAAGAGACAACACAGTTTTCATTTCTTTTATTGTACTCTCATTCCTGCGACGCCATCGATCTCCTGTAAAAAAGAAAAAAAACAAACCAACAGTATACCACCTGTCCGACGCAGTCCATAGTAACGACGTCCCACGACGATCCAGCTCTGCTACATCGCAATGACAGGCAGAGCCTGTCATCGCGACGCAGCACAGCTGATTACCTGCTTCCCCGGCGGTGACGTCATCGGACTGACTGCTTTACGGCCGGGATTACCCAGCAGTCACTGCAGTTATCGCGAGAAACTGCATGTGACCGCCGGGGAAAGATGATGGCGGCCATGAAGCAGTCCAGGCCGTGACCGCCGGAGATCTTCTGCCAGGTAAGTGCCGCTGACTCCTGACAGACCCGACCGACGGACACTGACAGTGACAGACCCGACCGACGGACACAGACAGTGACAGTGACAATCCCGATTCCGGTATCCGATATGACGAAAATATCGGTATTCGGAATCGAAAGCCCGATACAGCTAATATCGGCCGATACCCGATATTTGCAGTATTGTATTGCTCAACACTACTTGCTTGTAATTTTTGGAAGACTTTGCTCTCTGCATAACTTTTAGGAGTGTAGGAGTACCACAACTATACTTTGCTCGGAATATTTGAATAAGGTACTATAGTTAGTGCTTTAAAGGTTATATGGATGCCCATGCTTGTAATTTGGCATATTTTGCACTGTGCAGAACTTTTATTAGTGCAGGAGTATCACAACTGTACTTTGCTCACAATATTTGAATGAGATACTACAGTTGGTGCCTTCACAGATGTATGTATGACCTCCTACAGGCCACTAACATCAATGTGTCTACTCAAAATGTCAGAAACAGACTCCATGAGGGTGATATGAGGGCTCAACGTCCACAAGTGGTTGTTGAGCTTACAGCCCAACAACATGCATGGCGATTGGCGTTTGCCAGAGAACACCAAGATTGGCAGATTTGACATTTGCACCCTGTGCTGTTTATGGATGAGAGCAGGTTCACACTGCTCACATGTGACAGATGTTGCAAAGTCTCTGCAAGATTTTTACCTGAGTGGTTTTGTAAAAATATTACAAATCTGCAAGAGCTCCTACTAATTTCTAATGGCCCTTCCTGTTCCCCCTATTCTCTAATTTCTTAGATAACACCAGTGTGAGGAAAATGTTTGTATGCAGATTCCCATAGCATGGAGAGGGGAGAAAGTATCTTACGAAAGACAGAGGAAAAAGGCAGTAAAAAATAAGGAAAGCAAATGAACCCCTTCAAGACATGGCAATTTACCTTTTTTGCGTTTTTTTTGCTTTTGTTTTCTCACTTTTTCCAATAGCCATAACTTTTTTTTCAGTGTCAATATTGCCATTTATGAGTGTTTTTTGCCGAATGAGTTGTACTTTTGAATGGCTCCATCCATTTTATCTTTTGAGGTTTTAGGAAACATGAAAAACATTCCATGTGCATCCAAATTGCAAAAAAAGCACCTTTCCACAATACTTTATTTAGTTTTGCTTTTCCAGTATTTAGTAAAAATGACGAGTCAATATGATTTTCCAGGTAAGTACTAGTGATGAGCGAGTGTGCTCGTTACTCGTGTTGTCCCAAGCATGTTTGGGTGTTCTCTGAGTCTTTGAGCCTGCTCAGACATTTAGTGAGTGTCGCCGCAGCTGCATGATTTGTGGCTGCTAGACAGCCTGAATACATGTGAGGATTGCCTTTTTGTTAGGAAATCCCCACATGTATTCAGGCTGTCTAGTGATGCGCACGTACCAGGGCTTTGGGGTACTCGGCACCGAGCCCGTTGATGTCTATGGGGGATGTCACGGGTAGCACAGCTCGGTCCGTGCCCTGAGCGCTCACCTTAATGTGGGATATTTACAGGGGATGATGGAATGTTCATATAGTTTGTCGTGACGCCACCTGTAGTATCTGGTCAGAGTGACCAGCGCTGCTATACAAATTACTCTGGAAGGGATGGTGTTGGGCAGCTAGATGGCAGGTCTTCTACAGGCAAGACGGTGTCCTTCCAGAGCAGATAGAAATATGAGGATGCAGGACAGATGGGGATCCCGCCGTCAGAGACAATAAGGGAGACACGCACAAAAGTCAGTTTGGTACCTTTACTGTAGAAATGGCAGGTACTCCCCGGAGCACGGCAGGGCGAAGGATGCACATCCGGATTCCTCCACTGGTAGGTGTATGGCCTCCTGTCCTCTGTCGTTATATCATAAAGTCCTGACCTGCTTGTAGCTAGGTCTAACTTGGTCTCCGTTCTGTACCTGGCTGACTTGGTGGTGGACCTTCTATCTGGCAGAACAGGGTCTTTTATGGCTGATCAGGCCGACTCCGTTCTCCTGATCCTGCTACGTGTCAACTCTGTGGTACTCCTGGGACTTGTAGTCCTCCAGGAACTCCGGTGTTCTCCTAGTAGGTCGTAGAGATCCTTATAGGCTCGGGACCCGGCGTCCGGTATTTCTTGCTGAGGGGAGCTATTAATGCTCTCAGTTCCCTCCACTTCCACGTGCCTTCGGCCTACCTGGGTCCTATTAAGATCACACACGCTGGCAGTTGGTGTGCTGCCTCTTCGCCGCTCTCTAAGCGTCGGCACGCTTCCTCATGAGCTACACTTCAGATTCAGCTCTGACTAGGCTAAAGTGATTCCCTTTTCACTCGTACTAGCCTCCACTTAAGTTCAAATTGAACTGACTGAACAGCTCTGCACTTCTCCCCTCTCCTCTGGTGTCTTGAGGAGATCTCTATCTGAGGTCTAATCTGTTCTCCTTCTATCTCGTTCTGAGGCTGTCTCAGGCTGTCTGAGGCAAACTGAAACTAAAAATGGTTTTTATATGCCTAACACAGCTCCCTCTAATGGTCTTTTTAGGTAAGCTGCAATGTGTGTGTGTATAGTGACCTCTAGTGGGATCTTACTTTAGTGCATCCTTCTGGAAAATATGGATCCAGTCAAAGTTGGGCTCCACATTCCCCCCTAGTAGAACTCAGCACTCCGGGGCTGAAATACAAAACAGGTAACAGATCAATAAACATATCAAAAACAATTCTTCCTTTACAGGAGGTAAGGTACTCTTGAACTGTTGCATAAACGGTAACTGAACAATTATGTACAATGAGGGATTGAAGACTTTGAGCAACCATAAATGTCCCAGTCTATTTTGGAAAGGATGCTCAAATAGGGATGAGGAAACAAGTAGAAATAATGTCCATTCCTCTTGTTCCAAGATTATAAGGGAAAACAGGTTAATAAATAATGGTATGATACAACATATTATTAGCAAAAATATATACATTATACATTTATGTACAGTGGTCATAGATAGTTATTTACATGAGTTAGGTTCTACTCTCTATACCTAACAGGTAGTGTTGAGCGATACTGCTCGATATCTAAAAATATCGGATCGGAATGGTATCGCCGATATCACTAAATATCGTCGATATCCGATTCCGATACCGGAAGTCCCATGTAAGTCTATGGGAACAAAATATTGCAACTAAAAAAACACTTTCTTTCCTTGTAAACACAAAATATACACACTTAGAATACATATATATATATATATACATGTCATTGTGACATATATATGTGTCCTGTGTGCCTTAATTGAACTGTATTTTTGCTTGAGAATTGCAAAAATCATCATAGACTGTATTTGCCATTTTTCCGTCATATCTGCGCCACGAGGCACAGGTGAAGAATAAGGGGGTGCTCTCGTGGGCGTACACTCACTCCGTGGCGCGAAAACGATGTCCGCACACTCTAAATGTTACTGCAATGTAAGATCGTGCCCCACAGCTCTGGAGTTCCGCCTCCTCATCCTCCTCAGTGGGCGTAAACGAACGCGAAGGTGCCGCCTCCCTACAAAAGATGTCGCCTCTCCTGATGCTAATGACACATGTGACTTTGCTGAGATGGCGAATGGACGTGAGCAGAAGTGGGAAGGGATGGAGGAGTCAGAGCTCTCCCCCCACGGAAGCGACCCGATCGCCACGGAGCCATCGTTTGGCACCCGGCCTGGAAACCCTTCTACGCTGGAAGAAGCGGAGGATACCCTGAGAGACCTGGCCCGGCACCGGGAGGAGGTCGCCAGGATGGAAGCGAGCTGGCGGGCCCTAAAACGACAATTGGAGCGGCGCCAATCCCTCTTACCCCCTGAAGTGTCTGTACCGGAAGGTGAGGCACCCGTTCCAGTAGAGGAGGCCGTGCGGGCATCCCAGCCCTTGCAATCTGAACCGGTTGCCAGTATCTCAGTGGAGGCACCCGTTCCAGTACAGAAGGCCGTGTGGGCATCCCAGCCCTTGCAATCTGAACCGGTTGCCAGTATCTCAGTGGAGGCACCCGTTCCAGTACAGAAGGCCGTGCGGGCATCCCAGCCCTTGCAATCTGAACCGGTTGCCAGTATCTCAGTGGAGGCACCCGTTCCAGTACAGAAGGCCGTGCGGGCATCCCAGCCCTTGCAATCTGAACCGGTTGCCAGTATCTCAGTGGAGGCACCCGTTCCAGTACAGAAGGCCGTGCGGGCATCCCAGCCCTTGCAATCTGAACCGGTTGCCAGTATCACAGTGGAGGCACCCGTTCCTGCAGAAAACGCCGCACCAGCACCCCAGATCCCGCTGTCTGCCCCGTCGCTGAGGCAGAAGAAGCGACACCCGTCCTCATGGAGGAGGCTGCGCAGGCACCAGAGCACTACCTGCCTGTACCGGAGCCCCGACCGTCATCTGTTCCAGAGCCGGCTGCTTCCGCCACAGGTGAGCGCCGCCAGGACTGGGGGGCGCCAGGAGAGCTGCCGCAAACCGGACATCGTAAGCTGGCATTTGATGGTGGAGACATGGAGCAGCTGGTGGAGGAGAATTACAACCGGCGTCAGGAGGAAGAGTGGAGACGTCGGGAGCGGGAAGCAGAGCGACAAAGGGAGCAGCGAGAATCCCAAAAGCTTCGGCAACGTCACCTGGAGAAGGACCTGGCAGAGAAGGCACGTATGAGAAAGGATAAAAGTACGGTGAGGGAGCCGCGGCGTAAGGGTGCAGTACGGAACTTTAAGTTAAAAGGTGGTTGGGGCTTCATCCAGGAGCCTGGACTTTATTTAGAAGTTTTTGTAACCCGGCGGGACGTGGAGGCTCACCTCCCAGAAGGACACCCGGGGAGGGACATGTTGCCAGGAGACTTGGTGACTTACACCCGACACTGGGGTTACAATGGATGGTACGCCCTAAATGTTACCAGGTGCGACCCTACTCCCCAGAGTGTCAGGAAACTGACAGACCCTACGAGCCTTCAGCCTCCCCCAACCAGGCCTCTGCACAAGTGCCCACCCCACGCCGTAAATCTCCCCAGCCTCCCTCAGTGGTCTCCTCAGCAGCCCCAGCTATGGACATGATAATGATAGCTGGCCCGTACCCGGCGCCTGTTAGGCCCCCTGGGGTTCGTACAGTCCGGGATATAGGGTTCCAGACCCGGAGGGAGACGAAAGAGGTGGCCACACAGACCCAGATAGCGGGTCACGACGTCACTGTACATGCCACACGACGTCATCAGGTCTGGGTGGACCCTCCTGTCACGGATGTTTGGCAAGCTCCACAACAGTACCAGGTGGTACCTGGAAGAGGCCAGCCAAAGAAGTCTAAATAACCCGGACAGGGTCTCTGTATGTAAATAGTTAAATTATTGATGTACCCGGACGGGTGAATGTTCATAAAAAGAAGTTTATTGTTGCCTTAATATACCCATGTTGGGTAATGGTTTGATGTACCCGGACGGGTGAATGTTCAGAAGAACAAGTTTATTTTTGCCTTAATATACCCATGTTGGGTAATGGTTTGATGTACCCGGACGGGTGAATGTTCAGAAGAACAAGTTTATTGTTGCCTTAATATACCCAGGTTGGGTAATGGTGTTTCACTGTAATGAAAATGTTCAACTTTGAAGCCATGAACTGTAGTGGCTCACAAATTTTTCTGTAAATAGTTGGCACTTCGGTGCTCCATTTTGGTTTTACAAAAAACTTTACTGTGCACTATTTTCAACTACCTCAGAAACTAAAAACCCGTTTGGTGTGGCCGAAAGTGAGGTCTGCTCAAGGAAAGTCTTGCAGCCCACCCAAGACCACAGTTGGAGGTTTGGAGCGGGTCCTCCACAAGCACAAGTAAAGGACACTGTGAAGTTACCCCGGTGGGGTTGTAGTCCTAAGAAGTCTCCACGAACTTCGGCACTAATGCTATTTGCACTTTTGTTGAATATGTATTTATTAACACACATGTATAACACATATCAAGGGTATCAACAGTAACAAAACATGTCACATAATATAAGCCATTTGCACTTTTGTAATGTTATTATTAAAAATTTTATTATGCAACGTTTAACTTGAAGTGTTTCCTGCTTTCTTACTACGTCGCATAGTCCACTCTGCTACATCACTTTGCACCATTGCTCTATCTCACATCTATCTGCCCTGGAAGGATAGCGTGTTACCTGTAGAAGACTTTTCACCTACCTGCACTACACCATCCCTTCCAGAGGACCTGCACAGCAGCGCTGGACACCCTGACCAGGTACTACAGGTGGCGTCACGACAAACTACACGAACATTTTATCATCCCCTGGAAATATCCCACATTCCAGTGATCGCCCAGGTCACGGACCGAGCTGTGCTACTCGTGACATCCCCCATAGAAGTCGACGTGATCGGTGCCGAGTACCCCCAAAACCCTGTCTCTGTGCGACTCAACTTCCCTCACTGTGCTGGCACTTTACATTTACAATGCCTCTGGGTTTTTTTTTTGGTGGGGTGGGGAACATTCAGACTTTTGCTATGGGGCCCCATGATTTATATGTACGCCCCTGCTGCTGAGGAATGGTATTTAAGGCTGTTAAGGAGCCAACATACATGGACCTTGCCAGCCTGATAATACCAGGCCACAGCAGTTTGCTTAGCTTGGTTGGTTAACAAAAATAGGGGATCCCCTCGAAAAAAAAGGCGTAGGGGTCCCCCTATTTGTGTTAACCAGCCAAGTAAAATGCAGACTGCTGCGGCCTGGTATTAAAAGACTGTCAAGGCCCATGGATTTTGGCCCTCAACAGCCTGATAATACCAGGCTACAGCAGCCCCACATTTGGCGCATCAAAAGATGTGCCAATTGTGGCACTTTACCCGGCTCTTCCCACTGCCCTGCAGCGGTGGCAAGTGGGGTAATAAGGGGTTAATGTCACCGTTGATTGCACAGTGAGAATAAGCCCGGTTAATAATGGAGAGGTGTCAATAAGACACCGATCCATTATTAATCCCAAAGTTTTTAAATGTATAAAAAAAAAGACACAGCAAGAAAAAAGTATTTTAATGAAATAAAAGAGACAACACAGTTTTCATTTCTTTTATTATACTCTCATTCCTGTGACGCCATCGATCTCCTGTAAAAAAAGAAAAAAAAAAAAACAACAGTATACCACCTGTCCGACGCAGTCCATAGTAACGACTGTCCCACGGCGATCCAGCTCTGCTACATCGCAATGACAGGCAGAGCCTGTCATCTCGACGCAGCACAGCTGATTACCTGCTTCCCCGGCGGTGACGTCATCGGACTGACTGCTTTACGGCCGGGATTACCCAGCAGTCACTGCAGTTACGCGAGAAACTGCATGTGACCGCCGGGGAAAGATGATGGCGGCCATGAAGCAGTCCAGGCCGTGACCGCCGGAGATCTTCTGCCAGGTAAGTGCCGCTGACTCCTGACAGACCCGACCGACGGACACTGACAGTGACAGTGACAATCCCGATTCCGGTATCCGATAAGACGAAAATATCGGAACTAAGTATCAAAAGGCCGATAGAGCTAATATCGGCCGATACCCAATACTTGCGGTATCGTATCGCTCAACACTACTAACAGGTAATTGCCCCTTTGTCATACGTACTGACCTACGTGGTGTAGTGGTAGGTGAGGTGTCAGTTACCCTGTCTGTCCTACGTACTGGCAAACTATAAATCTGCCTCCACCTCTCTAGGGATCTGGCAAGCATGTCAGCGACTGGGCGATGCGGTTCCGTTTCGCCAGGGGACTCTTCTTCATGAGATTCAATTTCTTGGGATTCCGCTTCTTGTGGTGCTGCTTCTTGGGGTTCCACTGGTTGAGGTTCTGCCGGAACAGGTCCTTCTGGAACTGACTCCACTGGCACAATTGGTGCCACTGGATGTAGAGATTCTTCTTGCAGTTGATAAAATTGCAGCACGGGAATGATTACAGCTTCTCCAATTCTGGGCCAATCTGCGGGTAAATCTCTCAAATCTGTATGTATGACTGCTTCATCACTCACTTCCTGATTGACAACGGGTTCTTCCTCACGAAGCATTAATGGGTCCGGACACAACTTTAGGTGGTCTCTGGACACGGTTGCAGTCGTTTTTTCCTCCATCCTTGCTTTTCTTGTTATCAAACCTTGAACTCTGTATGATGTAGGGCTCTCTTTCCCACTGATCGTCGAGTTTGTGTAACCTTCTCTTTCTTTTTAGTACGATTTCACCAGGTGCGAAAGGTTCAGCTGGCGCACTTTTATTGTAGCGATCTGCTTGTTTATCCCTTCCTCGATTGAGACTTTCCTCAACACAGGCTTGTACTTTTCTGTACTGTTCCTGTCTGTTTGTGTCCCAGTCTCCAGTAGTTACATCCGCTTCCGGTTCTACAACTCCAAGCTCTAGATCCATGGGCAGCTTCCCTGGTCTTGCCCGCATGAGATAGGCTGGGGTGCAGTTGGTGGAACTCACTGGTATATGGTTGTACAGGTCTACCAGGTCAGGTAGCAAGTCTGGCCACCGATTTCTTTCCTCCAATGGTACAGTTTTCAGTAAGTCAATAACGATGTGATTCATCTTTTCACAAAGTCCATTGGTTTGGGGGTGGTACGGTGTAGTTCTTATCTTTTTACACCCGTACAGTTGACAGAACTCTTTGAATAATTCGGCCTCAAAGGCTGGGCCTTTATCAGTTAGCACCTGCTCCGGATATCCGTGTGGTCTACAGAAATGAGTCTGGAACGTCTTTGCTGCTGTCTCTGCCGTCAGATCTTTGACAGGAGCGACCACCAGTAATCTGGAGTAGTGATCCACCATAGTCAGGGCATAGGAATATCCTGACCGGCTGGGTGACAACTTCACATGGTCCAGGGCCACGATTTCCAAAGGGCGAGTCATCTGGATGGGCTGCAGGGGTGCCTTCTGACTGCTGTAGTCTTTTCGTCTGAGGCCACAGGGTCCACAGTTCCGGCACCACTTCTCGATGGAGCTGCGCATCCCTACCCAGTAGAACTGACACTTCAACAGGGTCTCCAGCTTTTTCCAGCCAAAATGTCCCGCTTGATCGTGGTAGGCTTCTAACACCATCTGGATGTCTGCTCTGGGAACTACTATCTGCCAAACCATTTCATGGGTCCTCGGGTTGACGTATCTCCTGCACAGCTTTTCACGGTAGATGAACAACCGACTTCTTTCATTCCACAGCTGCCTTGCTGGTAGAGGTGCGTCTTTCTCCAAGGAGGAACCTTCCTGGTTTATCAGCTCCTTGATACGGCTGACCACTGGATCGCTGTCCTGAGTCTCTTTCCAGCTGTGGTGAGGTAAAGGATTCAACGTCTTACCACGCGGTCCCCTGCTGGCTTGTTGCTCGTAGATCACCCCATTCCGGTGAAAGGCAGGTAATTCAATCTCTTCCAGATCATCCACTTCCTCCTCAGTGTCTGATTCATGAGGCATCCTGGACAGGGCATCAGCATTGGCATTCTTGCGGCCCGCCCGGTACTTAATTGTGAATTGATAATTTGACAGTCGAGCCACCCATCGTTGTTCCATGGCTCCCAGCTTGGCTGTTTCAAGATGCGTTAAGGGGTTGTTGTCAGTGTAGGCAGTGAACTTGCTGGAGGCTAAATAGTGTTTAAACCTCTCCGTGATGGCCCAGACCAGTGCCAGGAACTCCAACTTGAAGCTACTATAGTTCTCTGGGTTTCTTTCGGTCGGGCGGAGCTTCCTGCTAGCATAGGCAATGACTTTCTCCAGGCCATTTTGCTTCTGACTGAGGACTGCTCCCAATCCTTCGTTGCTGGCATCTGTATACAACAGGAACGGCTGGCTGTAGTCAGGGTAAGCTAGGATCTCATCACCTGTCAGGATCTCCTTCATTTCCTTGAATGCTTCTGCCTGTTCTTTACCCCAGTGGAAGGGAGAATTTCTGCTCTTGAGGGACTGTCCCACCAGGAGGTCTTGCAGAGGCGCTGCTTTCTTGGTGTAGTCCTTCACAAACCTCCGGTAGTACCCTGTCAGTCCCAGAAACTGTCGCACCTCCTTAAGATTTTTCGGCTCCGGCCATTTCTGGATGGCGGTGATCTTTTCAGGGTCTGGCGCTACTCCTTCTGAGCTGACAATATGTCCCAGATACTGTACTTTTTGTTTGAGCAGATGGCACTTAGAAGGCTTCAGTTTCATCCCATACTTGGACAGTGATTCAAATACCTCCGCCAGGTGCTTCAAATGGTCTTCATACGTTTTGGAGTACACAATGACGTCGTCCAGGTACAGCAACACAGTTTCGAAGTTGAGATGTCCCAGGCAGCTCTCCATCACCCTCTGGAACGTGCCAGGGGCACTGCTGAGTCCAAACGGCATTCTGTCAAACTCACAGAGTCCCATCGGTGTGGTGAAAGCCGTCTTCTCCCGATCCTCCTCAGCCACAGCTACTTGCCAGTACCCACTAGTGAGGTCAAGGGTGGAGAAGCAGTTAGCAGTTTTTAGTGCAGCTAAGGATTCCTCAATGCGTGGTAATGGGTATGCATCTTTATGTGTAATACGATTTATTTGTCTGTAATCTACACACATTCGCATGCTTCCATCTTTCTTCCTGACTAAGACTAGAGGCGCTGCCCAGGTACTGCAACTATCCCTTATCACCCCTGCTTCCTTCATATCACGCAACATCTCCTTGGCTTTCTGGTAGTGTGCTGGTGGTATAGGCCTGTACCGTTCCTTGATGGGAGGATGATTGCCTGTGGGGATGTGATGTTGAACCCCTTTAATTGTCCCAAAGTCGAGTGTGTGTTTGCTGAATACCTGAGCATACTCCTGAACTACTCGGTATACCCCTTGTTTCTGGTGGGTTGGAGTGGTGTCTGTCCCAACATGGAGCTGCTGACACCAATCCTCCACCTGGGTGGTCGGACCGTTATCCTCCACTGGTTGTGGGGAGGTTAAGGGCTCCGCCGGGTGAATGGAGTTATTATCCACAGCATGTAACTTTGCAACAGTGGCATAACGTGGTAATTTTACTTCATCTTCTCCCCAGTTGAGAAGAGCACTGGCACCCTCCCATTATGTACATCCACTACCCCTCTGGCAGTCAAGAGTGTAGGTCTGTGTTCTGAACAATGTGGCTCTACTACTGCTTGGTAGTTTTGTCCTCTCAGACCTATGGCGGCTCTACACCAAATAAGCATTTCACTCAACGGGGGTATCACAATGGGGTTCGGGTCTGTTACCCGTACATTACCAATCTCACCACCGGTCATTTTCACTTGCTGCTGGCACATCAGGGTTCGGATCTCCCTCCGGATCTCTCCTTTTTGCCTTGGTCTGGCGATTTCGGCAAGCTGTTGGAGTAAAAACACAACCTCCTCCAAACAGATACTAATAATGTTAGTGCCTAAGACCACATTCAACCCATTTTCTTCATTAACAGTCTTTACTACAAGAAGTCCCTGATTCTTTAGCTCCACTCTCCCCACCTTTACGTCTACATCTTTAGCCCCCCGTAATTCAAGAGGGAGACCATTTGAGGCTTATACGGTAAAGTCAGGGTTTGGGGGTTGGAGACTGTCACTGGACCAGTACTTATTGTAGAGAACATCAGGTATAATGGTTACCTGGGATCCAGTGTCCAGCAGGGCAGGGATTGCGATCCCGTCCAGTATGATGGACAGGTATGGTCTTCCTCCCACAAACCTGCGGTTCCAGTCTGAGGGGCCTGAGGAGTCTATTCCTGGGGGTTGGCCCTCGGACCCAGGATTTGCTTGTTTAAAGGACACAGACGTGCTGGGTGACCTTCCCTGTGGCAGCGGTAGCAGATGATCTCTCGGCGAGGATGATGCTGGTCGCGGGTCCTTCCTGGGGGTGGCGTTGTCCTCCTCCGGTGGGGCGACGTCCTCCCTCTCCTCCGGCGCATCCAAGGGACATACTCCGGGCAGTCAGCCAGCAAGATCTTTCCTTCTTCTTTCGTCGTCAGTTGCAAGGCACTCATTACAGTGGCCAGGTTTTTGGTCAGCTGGCGCACTTCCGAGCGCAGACAGTCCAGCTCAGTAGGGGGCGCTTCCTGCGTTTTGGCTTCTGCAACCAGCGGGGAAAAGGTGGATGCTGCTGGCTTTAGGGTGGTTTCACTCGGGTGACACTGGGTTGCCATCTCGGGTGTTTCCAGAGGTCGCAGTCCTTTTATAGCCATATCCTTAAGGGCATCAAAGGTAGCATCAGGATGATCCAAGGACCACCAGTGCACAGTCCTGCCTTCCGCTTGGGACCTCAGTCCCCGTACAAATTGTTCCTTTAACATTTTATTTTTGTCGGTGACACTTATAGGGTTAACTTATTTAAGAGCTCGCAGGGCCCCTTGTAGCCGGCAAGCATAGTCCCTAATGCTGTCATCTGATTTCTGGGAACATTGATAAAACATCATCCGGAGATCTGTTTCAGTGCGGTCTTCAAAGATAGACTGTAGCTTTAAGAAAATTGCATGCACTGACTCCTGATCTGCAGCTGTCCAAGTCTCTACCTCCCTCTCAGCAGCACCAGTTAATTGTCCTATTCCACCGCAGCTCTTTGCTTTTCTGTCATAGGGTACATGTCCATTATGCTGCATATTTTTCGCTTGAACCTGGGCAGCGTGTCTGGCTTGCCGCTGTATTGAGGGAGCCACTTCGCTCCAGGCATGTATGGCAGCGTTAGCGGTACTATTGGGACCACAGGACCAGGTGAGGGGCCCGGATTTCTATCCTGCGCTGCAGCGCCAAGTGGTAAGTCATTGGGGTCGTCGGCCGGGGCGGCGCTGTTGGCTTGCTGCTGCGACATATCTGCGCCCCCCTAATTAATCGTGGCCTACCTTCTCTGAAGGCTGCAGCTCTGCAGGCACAGCAGTGGAGAAAGGACCTGTGTCGCTGGCGCTCTGACGTCAGAGCGTTCACTGAAGCTCTCCACAGGACCTGCCGCCGTGTCAGCGTTGGGGGCGTGTTCAGGACTCAGCGCGCTTTTGCAGGTACGCCCACTAGTTTTCACGCCGGGACGCTATAAATGGCGGCAAATGGCGGGAAATCTTCACCACTATACACAACAGTCTTTTTGCAAGGCACACAGTACCCGGTGGCAACGGGCACAAATTACTCCGTTGCTGTGGGCACAAAATCCTGTTCGTGACGCCAAGTTTTAAGATGATGCGCACGTACCAGGGCTTTGGGGTACTCAGCACCGAGCCCGTTGATGTCTATGGGGGATGTCACGGGTAGCATAGCTCGGTCCGTGCCCTGAGCGCTCACCTTAATGTGGGATATTTACAGGGGATGATGGAATGTTCATATAGTTTGTCGTGACGCCACCTGTAGTATCTGGTCAGAGTGACCAGCGCTGCTATACAAATACTCTGGAAGGGATGGTGTTGGGCAGCTAGATGGCAGGTCTTCTACAGGCAAGACGGTGTCCTTCCAGAGCAGATAGAAATATGAGGATGCAGGACAGACGGGCAGCACGGTGGCTCAGTGGATAGCACTGCAGCCTTGCAGCGCTGGAGTCCTGGGTTCGAATCCCACCAAGGACAACATCTGCAAGGAGTTTGTATGTTCTCCCCGTGTTTGCGTGGGTTTCCTCCGGGTACTCCGGTTTCCTCCCACACTCCAAAAACATACTAATAGGGAATCTAGATTGTGAGCCCCATCAGGGACAGCGATGATAATGTGTGCAAAACTGTAAAGCGCTGTGGAATATGTTAGCGCTATATAAAAATAAAGATTATTATTATTATTGTTATCCCGCCGTCAGAGACAATAAGGGAGACACGCACAAAAGTCAGTTTGGTACCTTTACTGTAGAAATGGCAGGTACTCCCCGGAGCACGGCAGGGCGAAGGATGCACATCCGGATTCCTCCACTGGTAGGTGTATGGCCTCCTGTCCTCTGTCGCTATATCATAAAGTACTGACCAGCTTGTAGCTAGGTCTAACTTGGTCTCCGTTCTGTACCTGGCTGACTTGGTGGTGGACCTTCTATCTGGCAGAACAGGGTCTTTTATGGCTGATCAGGCCGACTCCGTTCTCCTGATCCTGCTACGTGTCAACTCTGTGGTACTCCTGGGACTTGTAGTCCTCCAGGAACTCCGGTGTTCTCCTAGTAGGTCGTAGAGATCCTTATAGGCTCGGGACCCTGCGTCCGGTATTTCTTGCTGAGGGGAGCTATTAATGCTCTCAGTTCCCTCCACTTCCACGTGCCTTCGGCCTACCTGGGTCCTATTAAGATCACACACGCTGGCAGTTGGTGTGCTGTCTCTTTGCCGCTCTCTAAGCGTCGGCACGCTTCCTCATGAGCTACACTTCAGATTCAGCTCTGACTAGGCTAAAGTGATTCCCTTTTCACTCGTACTAGCCTCCACTTAAGTTCAAATTGAACTGACTGAACAGCTCTGCACTTCTCCCCTCTCCTCTGGTGTCTTGAGGAGATCTCTATCTGAGGTCTAATCTGTTCTCCTTCTATCTCGTTCTGAGGCTGTCTCAGGCTGTCTGAGGCAAACTGAAACTAAAAATGTTTTTTTATATGCCTAACATAGCTCCCTCTAATGGTCTTTTTAGGTAAGCTGCAATGTGTGTGTGTATAGTGACCTCTAGTGGGATCTTCCTTTAGTGCATCCTTCTGGAAAATATGGATCCAGTCAAAGCTGGGCTCCACACTAGCAGCCGCAAATCATGCAGCTGTGGCAACACAAACTAAATCTCCGAGCACTCCCAAATACTAGGAAAACAGCCGAGCATGCTCGGGAAAACTCGAGTAAGGACGGGGTAACACTTGCGAGAAACTCCCATGAGTCTCGCACCTCAATACCCGGCACTGCCGCCAACACTCGGACCCCAGCCTAACGAGAACACTTGCTCATCACTAGAAAGTATGATTATTACCAAACATGTATAGTTTTTTTTATTTAATTGGGGAAAAAAATTAAATTAATAAAAAAAATGTGCTTGTGTCAAAATTTCCCTTGACCCTTAGCTTGGTTAAATGGGATATGTGAAGGGTTGTTTCTTGTAGCCTGTGCTGATGTCAATGTCAATCCTAAAAAAGTCCTTGTCACTTGATTTAGGATAAGAAGCAAAACCAGAAACTCCATTTGCAGACGTTTGTTTTATTGTGTTTATACCTCATCATTGCAAAGCAGGATAACTAGTTTGGCTGTTTGTAAGGCCTCTGACATTGGATTTATGGGGTAAAGTTTCTCATTGCATAGAGCAGCAAGTTGTCATAGGGAGCCTTAACCCCTTAATGACCAGAGGTATTTGTGGTCTTGCATTTTCATTTTTTGATCCCCTTCTTCTCAGAGA
The DNA here is from genome assembly GCA_033576555.1 of Oophaga sylvatica. Taxonomy (NCBI): domain Eukaryota; kingdom Metazoa; phylum Chordata; class Amphibia; order Anura; family Dendrobatidae; genus Oophaga; species Oophaga sylvatica. Next base: position 110,919,461 of record JARQOD010000001.1, on the reverse strand, counting down.
TAAAACTTTTATATTTTTTGGTCAAAATGGCAATGTGAGGGCTTGTTTTTTGCGGGATGAGTTGTACTTTTGAACAACACTATTGGTTTTAAAATATCATGTACTGGAAAACAGGAAAAAAATTTCAAGGGCGGTAAAATTGCAAAAAAAAGTGTAATCCTGCAGTTGTTTCTTTGTTTTTTTCTACCATGTTTACTAAATGCTAAAACTGATCTGCCATTATGATTCTACAGGTCATTATAAGTTCATGGACACCAAACATGTATAGGTTATTTTTTATTTAAGTGGTGAAAAAAAATTCCAAAATTTGCTACAAAAAAAAATTGGGCCATTTTCCGATACCCTTAGAGTCTCCATTTTTCGTGATCTCAGGTTGGGTAAGGGCTTATTTTTTCTATGCCGAGCTGATGTTTTTAATGATACAATTTTGGTGCAGATATGATCTTTTGATCGCCTCTTATTGCATCTTAATGCAATGTTGTGGTGACCAAAAAAATAATTCTGGCTTTTTGATTTTTTTTCTTGTTACACCATTTAGTGATCAGGTTAGTTCTTTTTTTAAGTTGATAGATCTGGTGATTCTGAATGTGGCGATTCCAAATATTTGATTTTTTTTACTGTTTTATTTAGAATGGGGCAAAAGGGGGTTATTTGAACTTTTATTTATTTTCTTTTTCAGATTTTTTAAAACTTTTTTTTTTACTTTTGACATGCTTCAATAGTCTCCATGGGAGACTGGAAGCGGCCATAATCCAATCAGCTCTGCTACATACAGGTGATGATCAGATCACCTGTATGTAGCAGAATTGCTCATTTGCTATGAGAGCTGACCATCGGGTGGCGCTCATAGCAATCCGGCAGTGACAACCATAGGGTTCTGCTGGAGACTTCTGGTTGTCATGCCTATCCATCAGGGACCCGCGATCACGTGACGGGGTCACTGATGGGCAGGATTAACAGCGGCATTTATCTAGTAAACAGCTGCAGGTGGATCGCAATTCCACCCGTGACTGTTAAAGGCACATGTCAGCTGTTAAAAACAGCTGTCATGTGTTGGGAAAGATTTGGGCTCAGGGCCGGAGCCCACATGAAAAGGAGGGAGTCCAACATCGGCGTACTATTGTGCCCAATGTTGGAAAGGGGTTAAAGTTCTTTAAGTCTCCGTTCTGCAATGCTACGCTTTCTACTTTCATGTGGTCATGGTCATTAACTACATAAATAGCAAGAAACTAAAAAATGATAGTGTTGGTCCCCTTAAAAATGGTCTGGTTGTAATGGTGGATGAGGATGAGGAAAAAGCCAATATGCTAAATGACTTTTTTTCAACTGTATTTACACAAGAAAATCCCATGACAGATAACATGATCAGTGATAAAAAAATTTCTCCATTAAATGTCACCTGCTTAACCCAGCAGGAAGTACGGCGGCATCTAAAAATCACTAAAATTGACAAATCCCCGGGCCTGGATGGGATACACCCCGAGTACTGCAGAAATTAAGTACAGTCATAGATAGAACATTATTTTTAATCTTTAAAGATTACATAATAACGGGGTCTGTACCACAGGACTGGCGTATAGCAAATGTGGTGCCAATATTCAAAAAGGGGGCAAAAACTGAACCTGGAAATTATAGGCCAGTGAGCTTAACATCTACTGTGGGTAAAATCCTGGAGGGTTTTTTAAGGGATACTATATTGGAGTATCTGAGGCTGAATAACCTCATGACACAGTATCAGCATGGGTTTACGAGGGACCGTTCTTGTCAGACTAATCTGATAAGCTTTTATGAAAAGGTAAGTTCCGGACTGGACCAAGGGAACGCAGTGGAGTGGTGTTCATGGACTTCTCAAAAGCTTTTGATACGGTGCCACACAAAAGGTTGATACATAAAATGAGAACAATGGAGATAGGGGAAAATATGTGTAAGTGGGTTAAGAACTGGCTCATGGATAGAAAACAAAGGGTGGTTATTAATGGAGCACACTCGGACTGGGTCACGGTTAGCAGTGGGGTACCACAGGGGTCAGTATTGGGGCCGCTTCTCTTTAACATATTTATTAATGACCTTGTAGGGGGCATACAGAGTAGTATTTCCATATTTGCAGATAACAATAAACTCTGCAGGGTAATAAATACAGAGGAGGACAATTTTATATTACAGGAGGATTTATGTAAACTAAAAGCTTGGGCTGATAAATGGCAAATGAGCTTTAATGGGGATAAATGTAAGGTCATGCACTTGGGTAGAACAAACAAGATGTATAATTATGTGCTTAATTGTAAAACACTGGGCAAAACTGTCACTGAAAAAGACCTGGGTGTATGAGTGGACGACAAACTCACATTTAGTGGCCAATGTCAGGCAGCTGCTGCCAAGGCAAATAAAATAATGGGATGCATTAAAAGAGGCATAGATGCTCATGAGGAGAACATAATTTTACCTCTATACAAGTCACTGGTGCGACCACACTTAGAATACTGTGTGCAGTTCTGGTCTCTGGTGTATAAGAAAGACATAGCTGAACTGGAGCGGGTGCAGAGAAAGGCACCAAGGTTATTAGAGAACTGGGAGGTCTGCAATACCAGGACAGGTTATTACACTTGGGGTTATTTAGTTTGGAGAAACGAAGGCTTAGGGGTGATCTTATTACAATGTATAAATATATGAGGGGACAGTACAAAGACCTTTCAAATGATCTTTTTACTCTTAGACCTGTGACGGGGACAAGGGGGCATCCTCTACGTCTGGAGGAAAGAAGGTTTAGCCATAATCACAGACGCAGATTCTTTACTGTAAGAGCAGTGAGACTATGGAACTCTCTGCCGTCTAATGTTGTAATGAGTGATTCCCTACTAAAATTTAAGCAGGGACTGGATGCCTTTCTTGAAAAGTATAATATTACAGGCTATATTCACTAGTTTCCTAGATATTGTGTTGATCCAGGGAGCTAGTCTGATTGCCGTATGTGGAGTCGGGAAGGAATTTTTTTCCCCAATGGGAAGCTTACTGTTTGCCACTTGGGGTTTTTTTTTGCCTTCCTCTGGATCAACATGTTAGGGCAGGTTAGGATAGGATATGGGTTGAACTACATGGACTTAAAGTCTTCCTTCAACCTTAATAACTACAGTTAGGTCCATAAATATTTGGACAGAGACAACATTTATCTAATTTTGGTTCTAGACATTACCACAATGAATTTGAAACAAAACAAATCAGATGCAGTTGAAGTTCAGACTTTCAGCTTTCATTTGAGGGTATCCACATTAAAATTGGATGAAAGGTTTAGGAGTTTCAGCTCCTTAACATGTGCCACCCTGTTTTTAAAGGGACCAAAAGTAATTGGACAGATTAAATAATTGTAAATAAAATGTTCATTTCTAGTACTTGGTTGAAAACCCTTTGTTAGCAATGACTGCCTGAAGTCTTGAACTCATGGACATCACCAGACACTGTGTTTCCTTCTTTTTGATGCTCTGCCAGGCCTTCACCGCGGTGGTTTTCAGTTGTTGTTTGTTTGTGGGCCTTTCTGTCTGAAGTTTAGTCTTTAACAAGTGAAATGCATGTTCAATTGGGTTGAGATCAGGTGACTGACTTGGCCATTCAAGAATATTCCACTTCTTTGCTTTAATAAACTCCTGGGTTGCTTTGGCTTTATGTTTTGGGTCATTGTCCATCTGTAGTATGAAACGACGACCAATCAGTTTGGCTGCATTTGGCTGGATCTGAGCACACAGTATGGCTCTGAATACCTCAGAATTCATTCGGCTGTTTCTGTCCTGTGTCACATCAACAATAAACACTAGTGACCCAGTGCCACTGGCAGCCATGCATGCCCAAGCCATCACACTGCTTCCGCCATGTTTTACAGATGATGTGGTATGCTTTGGATCATGAGCTGTACCACGCCTTCGCCATACTTTTCTCTTTCCATCATTCTAGTAGAGGTTGATCTTGGTTTCATCTGTCCAAAGAATGTTCTTCCAGAACTGTGCTGGGTTTTTTAGATGTTTTTTAGCAAAGTCCAGCCTAGCCTTTTTATTCTTGATTCTTATGAGTGGCTTGCACCGTGCAGTGAACCCTCTGTATTTAATTTCATGCAGTCTTCTCTTTATGGTAGATTTGGATATTGATACGCCTACCTCCTGGAGAGTGTTGTTCACTTGGTTGGCTGTTGTGAAGGGGTTTCTCTTCACCATGGAGAGTATTCTGCGATCATCCACCACTGTTGTCTTCCGTGGGCGCCCAGGTCTTTTTGCATTGATGAGTTCACCAGTGCTTTCTTTCTTTCTTTCTTTCTTTCTTTCTTTCTTCTCAGAATGCAACAAACTGTAGATTTTGCCACTCCTAAAGTTGTAGCAATTTCTCGGATGGGTTTTTTCTGTTTTTTGCAGCTTAAGGATAGCTTGTTTCACCTGCATGGAGAGCTCCTTTGACCGCATGTTTCCTTCACAGCTAAACCTTCCAAATGCAAACACCACACCTCAAATCAACACCAGCCCTTTTATCTGCTTAATTGAGAATGATATAATGAAGGGATTGCCCACACCTGTCCATGAAATAGCCTTGGAGTCAATTGTCCAGTTACTTTTGGTCCCTTTAAAAACAGGGTTGCACATGTTAAGGAGCTGAAACTCCTAAACCCTTCATCCAATTTTAATGTGGATACCCTCAAATGAAAGCTGAAAGTCTGAACTTCAACTGCATCTGATTTGTTTTGTTTCAAATTCATTGTGGTAATGTCTAGAACCAAAATTAGATAAATGTTGTCTCTGTCCAAATATTTATGGACCTAACTGTATGTTACTATAAATTAGCTGAAATAAGATTGGAAGAACAAATATGAGCTATAAAATCTCCCATCACAGCAAGCGCACTGAGTGAATTACACATGATAATGAAGTCCAAATGCAAAAATAATATTTAGCAAAACATAAATGCATCTAATTAGAAAAGAAAAAATGCCCCTTAGGGCTCATACTCACTTGCTGGAAAAAAATCGGTCAGTTTTCAGGATTGTCCGATTATGTGCAATTGTCATGCGATTTGCATGCAATTTTTTATAGCATCATCTACATACATAAGTATGTGCCTTAAATATCTAATATGTGCTACTTAAGGTACTGTCACACTAAACGAGATCGCTAACGAGATCGCTAATGAGTCACCGATTTTATGACGCAGTGTCGATCTCGTTAGCGACTTAGCTGTGTGTGACATGTAGCAGCGATGTGGCCCCTGCTGAGATGTCGCTGATCGCTTATGAACGTTCTGAGCTGTTTTTTGGTCGTTGGTGTCCCGCTGGTGAGCCTGAATCGCTGAGTGTGACACCCTTTATGAACGACTTCACCAGCGTCGCAGGTGGGACTAGGTTTTCCCAACGACCGCAGAGGTCGTTATACAGATCGCTGATGAGATGTGTTTGGAATCTAACTAGCGATCACATAGCGATCGCACCAGCGATCTCGCCAGGTCGTGTCGTTGTCGTGATCGCTGGTGCGATCGCTAAGTGTGACAGTGCCTTTGCAGTCCAGAAAAGAGACCAAACATTCAGCTTTTGCCATTGTATTTTAAGAAGTTGTTTTGTGAAAACAAATTGGCACTTACTGTATCTACAGAATTGGTGATAACTTGTTGATTGTGGTTGTTTGACCACTTAGACTCACACACATCAGAATAGAGAATTTTTATCCTCTTTAGAATTTAGCTAGAGCTGCAGTGTGTAAGCTGAACTGCTGCTCCATTCATTCCCTATGTGTCTGCTAAGCACTGTGCAAGGAAGTGGAGGTGCTGCCCACACCCCCCTTGATGTCGGTACTGAATATAATGCATTCCATAGATTTAAATGTGATTTTTGTCTGTTTAGTAATTTGCATGCACTTATTTGAGTATAGAGTTAATAGTTGGATCTAGCCCAGAATGGGAGGGGCTACATAAGGATACAGGAGACAGCTTCCTGATAGTGACTGATATTGTACATAGCATTCAGTAGTGAAAGACCTATGGTCTACTAACTTGCAGACCTACATGATAAAAGGGTGTTGTGTGCAAAGAGAGAGGACATCAGATAGTAAGTCCTAAGGTTCAAAGAAATGTGCAGATACATTTGAATGATAGGAACACATGCCAGGGAGGCCATCTAAATGGCATGGAACTTACCCATGGGGATTGAAAGCAGAGGGAAATGTATCAAAAGGAACATTGTCTACAATGAGAGGAAGCTATGGTCACCATATTGGGACAATTTACAATTTAGAATTTAGAACAATTTACTGTTCAGTAAAAAGAGTTTATTTGGACTCTGGCCTTCCTCAGTCACCTCTATAACATCTGGTATTGGCCTGCCAAGTACAACAGCAGCATGTGGTCTACAAAAACATATTGCCAAGGTAACAAGAGGACCCTAGCCAAGACCCCCATTTTCATGTAGCATGGTGGGCGTGGAAGACGAGTACTTCGCCCATGGCTATTGCCCTGTACCACATCAACCTTTTCCGGTAGCCCCATAGAAAATGAATCAAGTAGCAATCGAGCACCATAACTACTGCTCCATTTTGTAACAGGGATAAAAGTGCCCCATTAGGCTGGAGTCACACTGGCGACAAAATCGGACGATTGCAATGCGATGAAAAATCGCATTGCAGTCGGACCTATGTTAATCTATGGAGCAGCTCCCAGTATCCGATTTTTTGTCGTCCATTTTAAACGTCCGAGTGCAATCGCAGCATGCTGCGATTGTCACCGATTGTGGGTCGACAATCGCCAATGCAAGTCTATGGGAGCGATGAAAAATCGGATTACAAACGGAGCACACTGTGTGACTTGCGATGAAAAATCGGACCACTATCCCAGGTGTCAGGAAATTGCATCAGGATAAATGACAGGAAGGGCTGACATGCTAATTAAGCTACGAAAAATCAAACCAAAACAGGAAACCGCCTCCACGGAGTCCACAACCATGGGCACTCACATCAATGTGGAGATGTTAATTGTTCTGGTCCAGGAGAGGCCAGAACTTTGGGACCAGCGCGATAAAAATTATTCTAACCGGGCATTGAAGGACGCCTCTTGGAGGAGAATTGTGGACAGATGTTCCCTGATTTTGGCGACAGGTCTAGGGAGGAGCAAGAACGCATTAGTAAGTAACGACTTGAAACTGCTTAAAATAATGTTGTACTATTCAGTATGTACCAACAACAATGTGTTTTAATGTTCCTGTACCCTTATATGTGACCCCGAAATGTATGTAATAAATCAGTTATTCCTCTTGAACCCCCAATGCTATGTGACAAATGCAAGCACATGTAATATTAAGCTCCTGTAATTGTCCAAACACCCGCCTCAAAAACCCAAAAATATAAAAAAGTGTAAAAAGTGATAATAAGTTTAAAAATTCAAACAATAAAATCAACTATAGGTAATGTTTCTACCCTGCAATGGGTGTTTGTCAAACCTTAATTAACATAACTCAATAGGAACATAGAAGGCCACTGTGGGATATGTTATAAGTTTAAAAAAATCCATGCCATATATAGGGGAATCTGACAGGGCAGGGAACAACTGAAGCTCCTGGTATGATGAATGTTCAGGTGCCTTCTGTGTATTTGGTATATTTATGTAATACTGCAATGGGGTCCAATTTTAATATTATAAATTTTGCCTGACACAATAAATGCCTAGCTGAATTACTTAATATGTCTCCCTTTTGTTAATTGCATTGCTGTGTGTCCCAAAAAATCACTTTATTTAGACAGATATGTCATACAGCTTTCTACGTATGAAGCCTTCTAATATTAAATTGACATTTGAATTAGATATAGTTTGTATTGGTGTTTTAGACCCCTATACCAATTTTAACAAATAATAATTTATTTTTATATTTTAAATGTATTATTTTTAATACATTATAAAGGCACATAATGTTTAAATTATATTTTATCTGATACTTTTTCAGTGTCAGATGTTACAAGACGTTGGCGCAGCTGTAGAGACAGCTACCGAAGAGAGAGACAGCTGAGGGGGCGCAGTGGGGCAGCAGGAACAACAAAACGCAAATATCTGTATTACGATCGGCTGAATTTTCTTGCTCCAGCACTGGATTTGCGACCGTAAGTTAATGTCTCTACAAAATGTATATGATTTTGAATTAATAAATTCTAATAATTTGTTATTCTTCTGTAGCACCGAATCAAACCTGACTGACAGAGAGCCAGCTTCGGACTCGGAGGCAGTTATAGATCCTGTGGGGGATGTTGAGGAGGCTGGTCCATCTTCAGCACCAATTGCAGCATCACCACCACCACCACCAGCAGTGGAGTCTGATAGAATGGCTTCTCAGTCGCAAGAACCTCCCCTGAGCAGCAGCCCTGGTAGGCCCCTGGATGTGGGTTCGCCTACAGCTGCTGTTGCACGCCGACCCAGGCGTAGAAGAGAAGGAGTTGGTTCTGTCACAAGGAGGCAGGTGGACAGAGGAGTGCTGGACTATTTGTCCAGTGTCGCTAATGATGATGGTGAGGAGGCCTATTGCCGCAGTCTGGCCCCTTACCTCCGGGCAATTCCAAGCCAGCACAGACTGCTTATCAGAAATGCTCTGCATATTGTGTTGCATGCTGGAACACCACCTAATGATCCAACAAACCTGGTAAATTCTCTACATACATGGGTGGCTGGTCCAGAAAATGTATGTAGAGTGGTGCCTCAACATACAGCACAATCTGCAGCAGCCACTGATCCACCTCCTCATCATCATCATCCTCCTCCTCCACCTCCTCCTTGTGTCCAACAGAACCCAACTCCTCCTCTTCAGCCTACTGGTGCTTCTTTATACGGAGCTAACCAGCTCCAACCCATTGCACATAGTGGCCAGTCACAATATGCCCACTCGACCATACCCAATGTTCAATGCTGGCCACAACATGGGTATGGTCGACATGGGCATTTTGGGGGCTATAATGTAAGTGGACAGTCATACTATGACTACCCACAACAGTTCCCAAACTTCCCTTACCCAAACCCACCTCAAGAGCAAGCAAGAAGCATGCAGCAAAGTGCTCAGTCAGCCACCACTCATGCTGACACAGTGGCTGGAGAGCAGTCTAGCCAGGCCTCCCAAGCTGGACTTCCACCTTCACCACCACACACTTACCAGCACTTATAGTTTGTTTATTATTTTTTGTGTTAATTTTTTTATATTAAGTTATAAAATGTTACGCTTTTTTCATGATGTTATTTGATGTTAAAAGAATGTTACAAAAACTAAGGACATATTAGTCCATTAACAGAAATTACAAAGCCACTAATCTAAATATGACAGATAAAAAATATTTTAAGTGGCATTGATTGTATGTCTTTATTTCAAAAGGTGATGCCCTGCTTAACTTACACACAGCATGAGCAAAAAAAAAAACACAACATATACAATAAATCTATAACTAATAGATTTAGGACACAGCAACATAGCCACACTACATGTCTACTAATGCCTCCTCTTGCCAGGCAGTAGCACCCTCAGGGGAAACAAAATATTCAGAGAAGACATCACGTACTTTTATGGCTGAAGGTGTACGACGGGGATGGATGGGTGGTGACATAGGCAAAGCCATATTCCCAGAGGCTAATTCACCCACATGTTGAGAGGAGCATTCATGTATTCTACAAAAATTATGTAGGACCACACATGTTTTGAGGACCACATTACAATTATAAACATGTAGTTTGTGTGGACCAAGGGCAACAAAAGCACAGAAAAATATTGTTTATAATTGAAGAATTGTGAGCCTGAGTTACGAGGTTTGCAAACACGTATGTGCTTGCCGTCCAGGGCTCCTATACAGTGTGGAAACTGGCAATTTTGCTCAAAACCCTGTGCTATCCTCAAACAGTCACTCATTTTGGGTTCAGGCATGACTTCTTCATGTATTTAGTTCCACATTTCCAGACAAGTTGACCGAACAATGCCAGAAATTGTTGATCTGCCTATTAGGAACTGTAAGTGCAGAGCAGCGTAGGACATGTCAGTAGAAAGGAACCTGTAACAAACATATAACATACACAAATCAGTTTACAAATTCAAAAATAATAATAATAAACACTTAGAATGATTGAGTTTGTTACAGCACACATGCTGGAAATTAGATTACAAGCCATGGCTTATGTAGAATACACCATAGTCAATAATTTAGATAGCTAAGGTTGAGAAATACAATACACACATTAGAAGATTACAAGAAGTGTGCTCCTACACTTGCAAAGTGAGTTTGGGCCAAAAAACATCATCAACATATCGTTAATACACATACCTTATTGTTAGAAGAAGGCGTTCCTCTGCAGAAATAGATTTTCTCATCCTGTTGTCCTGAAATGTGATCCCAGGGCGCACAATGTCAAGCAGCTTATCAAATGTAGCTATGGACATTCGACAATATAGGAAAAACTTATCTCCATGACTACGCAGTGACAAATATAGGCGGTGAAAATGTCCTTTAGTTTGCCTTCTTGTCAAAAGTGGATGTACCCACATCCTTCTGTGTCTTATGTGATCTGATATTACAGGATATGGCTCTACAAAACGTCTGGATATAACCCAATGGAACAGCACACGCTCAGTAGTGGAAAATCTGAGTGTGTTGCTCATGTTTGGATTAAGCAGGTAGCAAGCACAAAGCAGAAGGACCAAAATGACAACAGTGCAAAGGTGGGAGCCTCACACCTGTAGCAGATCACTTAAATATAGCTCTGCCTGATGATTTAAATGAGTATCAGGCCTGAAAACCGTTACTTGTCATTTTTGGTTTGCTGCGAATAAAAAACGGTGGTGGGATGAAAATCGGATGTTACAAGGTACACACACATGCGACTAAATCGCATCTTTGAAGGAAAATCGGATGCCAGAAGGATGTGTGATGTTTTTATTTTGATCCGATTGTCGACCGTTTAAAACGGACCGTTTTTTTGTGGTTGTGTGTGACTCCAGCCTTAGGCATATTCCGTCTATAGGTGTGGGACTCAGTGGACGGACCCTCACCGATCCAATAATAATCTTTATTTTTATATAGCGCTAACAAATTCCGCAGCGCTTTACAGTTTGCACACATTATCGTCGCTGTCCCCGATGGGGCTCACAATCTAGATTCCCTATCTGTATGTTTTTGGAGTGTGGGAGGAAAACGGAGTACACGGAGGAAACCAATGCAAACACGGGGAGAACATACCAACTCCTTGCAGATGTTGTCCTTGGTGGGATTCGAACCCAGGATTCCAGCGCTGCAAGGCTGCAGTGCTAACCACTGAGCCACCGTGCTCAGTGATCCACAGTTATCACCCCTTTTATGCCATATAAGTGTTTCCCTCCTCCAATAAACTATAATGATTACAGCAGCACTCAAGCATGGTCAATTCACCTCATTATATAATTTATGTGCTATTCGCCTCCAACATTATACCAAAATATTGAGGTCCAAACAGATGGCCACACAGTGCATATTTTCTACTTGTCATTATAATTCTACCCAACACTTCTCTTTTTCTTCACATTCAAAATACATGTGAACAGTAAACAGCTACCAGACACTGTGAAGTGGTTGAGGGCCACATAGAAGGGTACTGTAGGTTGCATGTGGTCCCCAGGCCACAAGTTGTGCTCACCTGCTTTAAAGGGAACCTGTAATGTAGCGCAGTGAATTAAATCTGACCCATATAGTAAAGATCCATGGAACCTGACAGTTTCTCCAGACCCCATTTATTTATTGCTATCTCTTTTTACGTTATTTGCATATTCCGGAAGGTAACGGTGATATAAAACACAGCCAGGCTGTAATAGCAGAGTCAGTAATGGCTGGCTGAGTCCTGCATCACTAATGCTTCCCTAGGCAAGTACAACGTGCTAATCAAGCCAGAGAGCATATACCCAGCTTACTGTGCATTGCCATTGAGGCAGAGGTTTGCAAAGACCTGAAGGTGATGCCACTATTGCAAATCAGATCACTGATACCCACATTGGTGTGACAACATGATTAGTAGGATGATTAATTTGGGTGAAAACAACTAAATAGCCACTAATTAGCATATTGCAATTTCAGTTTAAAAAATGCTTTTTTGCATATGCAGTAATTAATAAGACAATAAAAAGGACTTGTTAGGAAGGGTGCAAAGAAAGCAATAAATACATGTTGGTAGTTTGGGGAACTGAGGAAGCTGTTATATTCCCTTTAATTTTTTATTATTCTTTTTTTTTATGATCTAAAGTAGAAGATTTTCGAATCTGCTTCATTTTTTCAGCCTGATATGTGATCAGTTTTATCTGGCTAAAACCTTGGTCAAATGGCTTTAATGTGCACAGGTTAATCCAAACCCAAGAGCACTTTATCGATGTAAGCAGATGTATAACAAAATATATTCTTCCTGTTTCTGACAGATAATCTAGAAACTCCGGCCATGTTCATAGAGTACGCACAGATTGTTTCACAGTACCAGATGCTTCTCCTATTGTTACATTTTGTACAGACCTGGAGTACACTGCCATCACCCTGAATTATTCTACCGAGCATAAACCAGAACTAAAGAATGAAATTCAAACCAGGAGAAAATTACATTTTATGTCTTAAGCATTAAATAATTCTCTTGATGCATTTTATTTTCCTTGACATTTGGTCATAGAATGCATTCACTCATAAATTGGCATCCAGATAAAATGAAGTACACTGTAGGCCCTCCAGCAGAGAAGCAATTAAATATCCTACATAGACGAAGAAAGCAGATGATGACAGAATATATATATATTTATTTCTCTCATTACATAGCGCTAGACTGGAGTTTATTTTTTTTTTCTCTGGCTCAGACGGAAATTGTTCTAATCCCATCAGATTTAACAGCCGATGGTGGTGGTTAATCCATTTGCAGCAGGAAATAGCATGAGATAATGCTTGAGCAACTTGAATTTTTAGTATTACTAAAATAAATCTGATTCGAGAGACGATGCTAAATCTGATGAGTCAGAAATAGAAACAATCTAAGTTTAACATCAGCATCATTAGCATATACGGTACATTCAGCATTTATGTCAAGTGAGGTTATATCTTGGGGTCACTTTGATTTCTATTAAGAAATTCACTAAAAGCACATTATTGTTATTATTATTACCAATATTATTATTAAAAGGGGTTTCCATCTTAGAAATCCATGCCATAGTCTTAGGATACCACATGAATGTCTAAGAGGTGGGGGGCCATCTTTGGAACCAGCACTTACCTGGAGACAAGAGACTTATTTCGCATAAATGGCAGTGGACATGTGTTGTGGTATAAATATCCACTTCTATGGTAGTTCCAAAATTGAAGGTTTATGGTCAGATTTCTGGGCATTGGTGGTTTATCTAAATGGAGGCATGTAAAATGAGGCTATTACCTATACAAGCACTGGCACTTTATCTAATTTGTGGATATCCAACTGTCTTCACACCGACCTTCTTATATTCTTTATACCTGTGTCCAACTATCTTTTCTTTCGCACTGTGTATTTTCATGCTTAGGCCTAGTCTGTTTTGGACATACTTCAATAAACTTTCTTACATTTTATTGAGAACTATATTGTTCCATGTTTTTTGTGGCTAAAGTTCCCATAGCAGTAAATTTGAATGTACAACTAGGGGTTCTCATGGTTGGGCTCCATATCTATCAGACATTTATGATATAATCTGTCTATTTAACGCAAATGGCCAAGATGGAAATTCCCCTTCCACGCCATATTACTAAGTCAATTGCTCAGGTGAATTGTTAGAATATTTATTGGGCAGTATAATATATTCTTGTTAGAATTATTACATTATCTTGTTACAAAAGCAATAATGTAGAGAGCAATATAATTGTTCCACTGTTTTGCAGTATGAATCATTACCACAATGCTGACACCATGTAATCAGCCCAACATAAAAAAAAATTACAGCAAATTACTGTGAGACCACTGTGGCATCACTGAGTATATTGTCGTAAGACTATAATATACTATGATTAGTGTTGAGCGATACTGCTCGATATCTAAAAATATCGTATCGGGATGGTATTGCCGATATCACTAAATATCGTCGATATCCGATTCCGATACCGGAAGTCCCATGTAAGTCTATGGGAACAAAATATCGCAACAAAAAAAACCCTTTCTTTCGTTGTAAACACAAAATATACACACATAGAATACATATATATATATATATATATATATATATACATGTCATTGTGACATATATATATATACATATATTTATAGTTTATACACTTCTACATAGTAAAATAGACCTGATTCAATTGCCGGGTAAAGCCGTGACATACCCCATAGAAGTCGACGGGCTCGGTGCCGAGTACCCCCAAAACCTCTGGCTCTGTGCGACTCAACTTGGGCGTCACAAACAGGATTCTGTAGCTCGCTATAAGCGAGTCCTGTGTGCCTGAATTGAACTGGTTTTGTGCTTGAGAATTGCTAAAATCATCAGAGAATGTATTTGCCATTTTTTCAGGAATATCTGCGTCACGACGAGGCACTGGTGAAGAAGAAGAAGGGCGTGCTCTCCGTGGGTGTACACTCACTCAGTAGCGCGAAAACGATGGCTCTAAATGGTACTGCAATGTAAGATCGTGCCCCACAGCTCTTCAGTTCCGCCTCCTCATCCTCCTCAGTGTGCGGAAACTAACACGAAGGTCCCGCCTCCCTACAAAAGAGGGGCCCTCTCCAGATGCTAATGACACATGTGACTTGGCAGAGATGGCTAATGGACACGAGCAGAAGTGTGAAGGGATGGAGCAGTCAGAGCTCTCCCCCACGGAAGCGACCCGATCGCCACGGAACCACCGTTGGGCACCCGGCCTGGAAACCCTCCTACGCTGCAAGAAGCGGAGGATACCCTAAGAGGCCTGGCCCGGCACCGGGAGGAGGTCGCCAGGATGGAAGCCAGCTGGCGTGCCCTAAAACTAAACTTGGAGCGGCGCCAATCCCTCTTACCTGAAGTGTCTGTACCGGAAGGTGAGGCACCCGTTCTAGTAGAGGAGTCCGTGCGGGCATCTCAGCCCTTGCAATGTGATCCGGTTGACGTTGTCGCAGTGGAGGCACCCGTTCCTGCAAAAAACTCTGCACCGGCAGCACCCCAGATCCCGCTGTCTGCCCCGTCGCTGAGACAGAAGAAGCGACACCCGTCCTCATGGAGGAGGCCGCGCAGGCACCAGAGGTCTACCTGTCTGTACCGGAGCCCCGACTGTCATCTGTTCCAGAGCCGGCTGCTTCCTCCGCAGGTGAGCGCCACCAGGACCGGGGGGCGCCAGGAGAGCTGCCGCAAACCGGACATTGTAAGCTGCAGTTTGATGGTGGAGACATGGAGCTGCTGGTGGAGGAGAATTACAACCGGCGTCAGGAGGAAGAGTGGAGACGTTGGGAGCGGGAAGCAGAGCGACAAGGGAGCAGCGAGAATCCCAAAAGCTTCGGCAACGTAACCTGGAGAAGGACCGGGCAGATAAGGACTGGATGAGAAAAGATAAAGGAACCCTGTGGGAGCCGCGGCGTAAGGGTGCAGTACGGAACTTTAAATTGAAAGGTGGTTGGGGCTTCATCCAGGAGCCTGGACTTTATTTAGAAGTTTTTGTGAACCGGCGGGACGTGGAGGCTCACCTCCCAGAAGGACACCCGGGGAGGGACCTGTTGCCAGGAGACTTGGTGACTTACACCCGACACTGGGGTTACAATGGATGGTACGCCCTAAATGTTACCAGGTGCGACCCCTACTCCCCAGAGTGTCAGGAACCTGTGAGACCCTCGGAGCCTTCAGCCTCCCACATCCAGGCCTCTGCACAAGTGCCCACCCACGCCGTAAATTTCCCCAGCCTCCCTCAGTGGTCTCCTCAGCAGCCCCAGCTATGGACATGATAACTATAGCTGGCCCTACCCGGCGCCTGTTAGGCCCCCTGGGGTTCGTTCAGTCCGGGACATAGGGCTCCAGACCCGGAGGGAGATGAAAGAGTTGGCCACACAGACACAGATAGCGGGTCACGACTTGACTGTACAGGCCACACGACGTCATCAGGTCCTGGTGGTCCTTGGTGTCTCGGATGTTTGGCAAGCATCAGAAGAGTACCAGGTGGTACCTGGAACACCCCTGCCAAGAATTATAAATAACCCGGACAGGGTCCCTGTATGTAAATAGTTAAATTGTTGATGTACCCGGACGGGTGAATGTTCATAAAAAAGTTTTTTAATTTAATAAAAAACACAACACAGTTTTCATTACTTTTATTACAGTCTCATCCTG
Organism: Oophaga sylvatica; assembly: GCA_033576555.1. Taxonomy (NCBI): domain Eukaryota; kingdom Metazoa; phylum Chordata; class Amphibia; order Anura; family Dendrobatidae; genus Oophaga; species Oophaga sylvatica. The sequence continues at coordinate 110,903,176 of JARQOD010000001.1, read as the reverse complement.
CGACGCCATCGATCTCCTGTAAAAAAATGAAAAAAAAAAACAGCAGTATACCACCTGTCCGACGCAGTCCATAGTAACGAGTGTCCCACGACGATCCAGCTCTGCTACATCAGAATGACAGGCAGAGCCTGTCATCCCGGCGCAGCACAGCTGATTACCTGCTTCCCCGGCGGTGACGTCATCGGACTGGTTTACGGCCGGGATTACCCTGCAGTCACTGCAGTTATCGCGAAAAACTGCATGTGACCGCCAGGGAGAAGATAATGGCGGCCATCAAGCAGTCCAGGACGTGACCGCCGGAGATCTTCTGCCAGGTAAGTGCCGCTGACTCCTGACAGACCCGACCGACGGACACTCACAGTGACAGTGACAAATCCGATTCCGGTATCCGATATGACGAAAATATCGGTACTCGGAATCGAAAGCCCGATACAGCTAATATCGGCCGATACCCGATATTTGCAGTATCGTATCGCTCAACACTAACTATGATATCTACAATTGTGGCCAAAAGCTTTGAGACTGACAAAAATGTCGGTTTTCATAAAATTTACTGCTTCAGTTTTTATAGTAGGAATTTGCATTGACTCTAGTTTGTTTTGAAGAATGATCAGTTGAATTGCAAACAATTACAAAGTCATTCCTTGCCATGAAAATGAACTTAATCATAAAAAAACCTTTTCCAGTTAATTTTAGCCATCACAAAAAAAAATGACCTGGTTTCATCATTTCAGTGATCTTCTTGTTAGCTCAAAAGAAAGGGATAACGAGGACAAAGCAGCTGAGATCACTCCGTCATGCTGATTAAATTAAAAGAGCAGACTGACTGCTTTAAAAGAGGTCTACTGCTTGAAATCAGTGTCTTGTTCTGTTAACAATTGCTACCTCCAAGAAAATGCATGCAGTCATTATTGCTTTGCATCAGATGGGATTTATAGTCAAAGAGAAAGATTGCCCATAATTCAACTATTTATGAGATCTTTAAGAACTTCAAAGAGAGAGGTTCAGTTGCAAATAAGGCTTCAAAATGCCCAAGAAAGTCTCCTATTGGTAATCCAGTTAGGGGATCAGTTCAACACCAGTGCACAATTTGCTCATGAATTGCAGACAGCAGGTGTCAGCGTCTACAAGCACAGAGAGGCAAAAACTTTTGGAGACTGGGCTAATGTCAAGAAGGCCAGCAAAGAAGCCATTTATCTCCAAGAAAAACATTAAGGATATGAAATTATGCAGGAAGTATGGAGATTTGCCTGCAGAAGAATGAAGTAAAATTATTTTCTCTGATGAAGTTCCCTTTAGACTGCTTGTGACATCTGGAAGAATGATTTTCTGGAGAAGAAATGTGATTGTTACCTGTGTAATTCCTACATAGCATACTGAAACATGTGTTAAAAAAGCGCCATTTTCCGATACCAGTAGCGTCTCCATTTTTCATTATCTCGGATTGGGTGAGGGCTTATTTTTTGCGTGCCGAGCTGATGTTTTTATTGATATCATGTTGGTGCAGATACAATCTTTTGATCACCCGTTATTGTATTTTTATTCAATGTAGTGGCGACTAGAGTTGAGCGAAACAGGTCGGTCAGATTCATAAGTCGCCGACTTTCGCCAAAGTTGGGTTTCGTTGACCGAGACCCGAACATAGCGTGCAGTCGGCCATGCGGTTGGCAAAACGAGCACCAAAGTCGGTTTTCCCAGAATGCTTTCAGGCACTTTTCAGCCAATGAGCAAGGATGTACACTGTGGGCAACGAGATGACAATGTGCAGCGTCCACCACCATCTTAGTGAAGGGCATTGTAGTGATTGACTTGCTTTGGGGGGCGTCATAGTGTCTATAAAATCCCTGAGCGCCGACCTCCATTTTACTTCTGCTGATCTTAACAGTAGGGAGAGGTTGCTGACGCTGTTTATCAGTAGGGAGAGAGTTAGCGCTGGAAAGAGAAGTTCCTCTGTGCTTGTGCTGTACAGTTATTGTGCAGTGACAGGGGAGGATTTTCTTGTGTGCAGCAGCGCTGGTTTTTAGGCTGCCTGATAGCTGTATTGCTGTGTGTACACTGCTGTGCAGACTGCTTTTAACACAGCACTAATACTTTTATTCTTTTTTTCTGCACAGATACCGACCGTTCATTTTTTCCCACACTGTATAGAGCTGTACGCTCCTCACACACTACCGTGTACCGGCTGGTATCACGGAAAAAAACATGCTGACTATCTGTGTGTGATTCCGGAAATAAATACGGAGATTTAAATTTTTCCCTACACCGTATACAGCTGTCCGCTTCTGATACAGTACCGTATATCTGATCTTTGTATTACTGTCAAATCCATACTGAGTGAGCGTCTATGTATGACTCCGGAAATATATACGGAGATTGAAATTTTTCCCTACACCGTATACAGCTGTCCGCTTCTGATACAGTACCATATATCTGCTCTTTGTATTACGGTCAAATCCATACTGAGTGAGCGTCTGTGTATGACTCCGGAAATATATACGGAGATTGAAATTTTCCCCTACACCATAAACAGCTGTCCGCATCTGATACAGTACTGTATATCTGCTCTTTGTATTACCGTCAAATCCATACTGAGTGAGCGTCTGTGTGTGACTCCGAAAATATATATGAAGATTTAAGTTTTCCACTACACCGTATACAGTTGTCCGCTTCTGATACAGTACCGTATATCTGCTCTTTCTATTACAGTCAAATCCATACTGAGTGAGCGTCTGTGTGTGACTCCAGAAATATATACGGAGATTGAAATTTTCCTCTACACCGTATACAGCTGTCCGCTTCTAATACAGTACCATATATCTGCTGGTATTTTTGGTACATTTTCCCAAACATGAGGAAGTATGGTGGAAGAGGCCAAGGATGTGGGCGGGGGGGCCAGCTGGTGCTGATGGGGGTGGTGGTGCAACTGCTGGTAGTGCCAAAAGCACAATAGCACCTAAGGCAGGAGATGTTGAGCCTGCATCATCATCTGGCTCCAGAAGGCCTGGAAGGCTCCCTTTTCTGGGAATAGGTACATCGGTTTTAAAGCCGGAGCATCGAGAACAGATTTTGGCTTACATTGCCGAAACAGCCTCCAACTCTATCACCTCCTCTTCTGAAGTTTCAAAAACTGCAAGCACTGAGTCGTCAGTGCAGGCTAATGGTCAGAAACAACACATTTCCTTGTGTCCTTCACCCCCAACAAAAGTGAAGGATGCGGCAGGCCACACTCCAGATTACTCCCTGGAGCTCTTTTCACATACCATGCCTGGGTTATCAAGTCAAATCCTGAATTCCACAGTCCAAGATGAATATGACATGCACAGCCACTGCTATATGATTCTGCTGGTACAATCACCCAGAGCACTGCATTGCCCTCGCAGTCTACTGAGCCAGATTCTGACCCTGATGAAACTCAGTTGCCCCTTCCCACATACTATACCACCTTACACGGTGACACAGAGGAAGGTGCAGATGAAATTGAAGAGGAGGTGATGGATGACCCAGATTTTGACCCAGATTGGCATCCACTGGGGGAAGAGGGTGCTGATGGCAATAGCTTAGAAGAGGAGGAGGATCCGCAGCAGACATCGACATCACAGCTGCGGTTATCTGGCAGGCCCGTAGCAGTCCAAAAACATGTTAAAAAAAAACAAAAAGAGTTGCAGGACAGCTTGGCCAGACAGTCAAGTTAGCACAGCGTGCAAGCCCTAAAAATGTATCCCATAGTAGGAAGAGTGCAGTGTGGCACTTTTTTGAACAAAATCCTATTGATGAGGCAAAGGTTATCTGTAAGAAGTGCGGGTGCAGAAGGACCTTTAGCCGAGGGAAAAATCTCCGAAATTTGAATGCCAGTTGCATGCTTAGACATTTTAAACACCATGCACCTGCTCCAACTGAAGGTAGCCAGCAACGCTACATCGCTTCCCCCACTGTAAGCCCACCGGTTAGCACACCACCAGCAAGAAATGTTGAGGTGTGTAGTAAGACCAAAGCAGTCAGGGAATCACAATGTTTTTCCAACGAAAGACTGAATCTAGGCCATCACCGCCACCACCACCATCACCAACCCCCTCTCAGTCCACCATGCCCACCGCTAGTTCCCCCATATGCAGCTCTCAAGTCCAGCTTACCTTAGCAGACACTCTGAGTAGGACAAGAAAGTACTCATCCTCTCATCCGCGTAACACTGGCTTTGAACGCCTACATTGCCAAACTGATCTCATTAGAGATGATGCCCTTCCGTTTGGTTGAAAGCGCAGCGTTCCAAGAGCTCATGGCTTATGCTGTCCCACGCTATGACCTACCCAGTCGGCACTTCTTTTCTAGAAAAGCCATCCCTGCCCTTCACCTGCATGTGTAAGACCGCATTGTCCATGCATTCAAACAATCAGTGAGTGGAAAGGTGCACCTCACAACAGATGCATGGGCCAGTAGGCATGGCCAGGGCCGTTAGGTGTCCATCACTGCGCACTGGGTTAATGTGGTGGATGCAGGCTCCACAGGGGACAGCGGCGGTGGGACAGTGCTGCCTAGCCCATGGTATAGGCAACAGTTGGCTTTAGGTGTTCGACCCTCCTCTTCCTCCAGAAGCAAAAGCTCGTCGACAGAGCACAGTCGCACGAGCACTCCATCCGCAGCTGCCAGTGTTGCAGACGAGGTATCTCACTATCGAACATCTAGTGGTAAGCTTCAGCAGGCTATTTTAAAGATGATGTCTTTGGGTGACAACAGACACCCCGCGGAGGTACTGGCTGACTACTTGCAGCAAGAAACTGAGTCATGGCTGGGCAGTCTACATCTTGAGCCAGGCAAGGTAGTCAGTGATAATGGCTGTAATTTTGTGGCGGCCATAGCCCTGGCAAAACTCAGACACATACCTTGCCTGGCTCACACCTTGAACCTGGTGGTGCAGTGCTTCATAAATAATTATCCGGAGTTACCAGCCCTGCTCCATAAGGTGCGAAGACTGTGCTCGCACATACGTCGCTCGCCCGTAGACTCCAGTTGTATGCAGAGGCTGCAGCGATCGCTCCACCTCCCAAGCACAACCTAATCATAGACGTTGCAACAAGGTGGAACTCCACCATGCACATGGTTGAGAGGCTGTGCAAACAGAGGCAGGCTGTAATGCATTTGTGGGAGGATACACGGGCTGGCAGTTTGAGGGCAGACATCGAGTTGTCGGGTGTGCAGTGGTCAAAGCTGAAAGATCTCTGTAAAGTCCTTCAGTGTTTTGAGGAATGCACACGGCTGGTAAGCGCAGACGACGCCATCATAAGCATGAGCATCCCACTTATGCATCTGCTCATGCAAACTTTGACGCACATTAAGGATCAGGAGTCTGCATTGGAGAAGGAGGAGAAGGGAAGCCTTGATGACAGTCAGCCATTGACTGCTCAGGGAACTGTCCTGGATAAGGTGGAGGAAGAAGAGCAAGAGGATGAGGGGGATGATTATTTTGGGGAGGAGGATGCTTCTCAGGGGCAAGAGAAAATGGTGGCTTGCCAAGGTCAGGTACAGGGTTTGTGCGTAACTGGAGGGAGGTGGATTTGGCAGAAAGTGCTCCTCCACCCACCACTGGCAGTGCATCATTGACACCTGGAACATTGGCCCACATGAGTAATTATCTCTTGCGGATCCTAAAAAGGGACCCCGCCCTTGCCAAAATTATGAAGGATGATGACTACTGGTTGGCCAGCATCCTCAATCCATGCTGTAAAGGCAAATTACAGAACATCATGGCACAATATTGGCGAACAAACATGCAACTCTGGTAAACCGTTTATTAGAGGCATTCCCAGCACACAGCAGCGGTGCAGGTTCTACCACGAGCCGTACTGGGCAACATGGAAGAGGGGTCCGTGGTGCACACAGCCAAAGTGGCATTGGAGACAGGGGTTTCATGACCATGTTGTGGACTGATTTCTCGAGTACCACTCACACGACTGGTAATACTGAATCGATTGCAACAGACAGGAGACAGCAGTTGTCAACAATGGTTCAAAATTACCTCTCCTCCCCTATCTATGTTCTCCTTCACAGTTCATTCCCCTTTTACTACTGGGCCTGTAAACTGGACACCTGGCCTGAATTGGCACAATATGCCTTACAGGAGCTCGCTTGCCCTGCTGGTAGTGTGCTATCAGAAAGAGTGTTCAGTGCTGCTGGATCAATCCTTGCAGAAAGAAGGACCCGGCTGTCGACCCAAAATGTAGGTGATCTCACCTTCATTAAAATGAACCATGCCTGGGTTTCAAAAGATTTTGGACCACCTTCCCCTGATGACACATAGGTTGCCAGCAAAATGGTTTGCTTTGTCCTCCTCTTCCTCCGACTTCTCCAATTCCTCCATTTGCAGCTGCTGAAAGTCCAGCCCACACCTCAACATATGCAAGTTTTTCCACCTCCCTAACTGGACTATACCACCCCCCAGGGCCGGCGTCAGCACCTGGCGTACCCGGGCAAGTGTCGGGGCACTGAGCAGGTGGGAGGCCCACTCGCCGTCAGAGACACAGGCGTACTATGAGGGGCCGTGTGCCAGTGCTGGCGCCCATGAGTGGGCCCCCCCACTTGCTCAGGGCCCCAGGACTTGCAATACTTACCTCTCCCTGCTCCACCGCTGTGACGTCTTCCGTGTTTCCTGACAGTGACATTTAGGTCAGAGAGTGCGATGATGTCACATCTGTGCGCCCTTTTCCTGAACAGTCACAGTGCAGAGAGCTGGAAGATAACGGCGCTGAGGAGTCCAGAGTAGAGCAGTGCCCAGCGAGGAGAGGTATTTCATTTTTTAATGTTTGGAGCAATATATGAGGAGCATTATACACTGGAGAATTATATATGGGGCCCATCATACATTTGAGCATCATATATAGGGCCCATTATACACTGGAGCATTATATATGGGGCCCATCATACACTGGAGCATTATAATGGGGTCTAGCAACCACTGGAGCATCATATACGGGCTCACGATACACTGGAGCATCATATATGGGGCCCATTATACACTGGAACATCATATATGGGGCTCATTATATACTGGAGCATCATATGGGGCCCATTATATATCGAGCATTATATAGGCCCATCATACACTGGAGCATCATCCATGGGGCCCATCATATACTGGAGCATCACATGGAGCCCATTATATATGGAGCATTATATATGGGGACCATTATATATGGAGCATTATATGGGGCTCATCATACACTGGAGCATCATATATGGTGCCCATCATATACTAGAGCATCATATGGGGTTCATTATTTATGGGGCATCATATAGGGCCCTTTATATATGGAGCATCATATGGAGCACATATGGGGCCTATTCTGTATGGAGCATTATATCGAGCCCATTCTGTATAGAGTAATATATGGGGCTCATTATTCTGTATGGCGCACTATGTGGTGCCCATAATACAGTATGGAGGACTATACAGTCCGGTTTTTTAGCTATTGTAGAATTTACAATAGATATCACTCATGTAATGTAAGAAGTGAAGTATTTGGCATTGTACTATACCTATATATCTCTGCCGTATTGGAGCATCATGAATTGTGGTATGTGTTAAAGGGGCCCACTGAGATTCTTTTGCCCGGGGCCCACGAAAACCTGGAGCCAGCCCTGCCCCCCCACAACTTTAGACAAATAACCCCCAGTTTTCAATGCGTTAGTATTATTATAAAGTAAATTAAGGTTGACAACAAGCTTAACCCTTCACCCCCAAGGGTGGTTTGCACGTTAATGACCGGGCCAATTTTTACAATTCTGACCACTGTCTCTTTATGAGGTTATTACTCTGGAACGCTTCAACGGATCTTCGCGATTCTGAGATTGTTTTCTCGTGACATATTGTACTTCACGTTAGAAGTAAAATTTCTTTGATATAACTTGCGTTTATTTTTGAAAAAAACGCAAATATGGCGAAAATTTTTAAAATTTTGCAATTTTCAAACTTTGAATTTTTATTCCTTAAAACAGAGAAATATGTCACATAAAATAGTTAAGAAATAACATTTCCCACATGTCTACTTTACATCAGCACAATTTTGGAACCAAAATTTTTTTTTGTTAGGAAGTTATAAGGGTTAAAAGTTGACCAGCGATTTCTCATTTTTACACCAAAATTTACAAAGCCATTTTTTTTAGGGACCACCTCTCATTTGAAGTCACTTTGAGGGGTCTATATGGCAGAAAATACCCAAAAGTGACACCATTCTAAAAACTGCACCCCTCAAGGTACTCAAAACCACATTCAAGAAGATTATTAACCCTTCAGGTGCTTCACAGGAACTAAAGCAACGTGGAAGGAAAAAATGAATATTTAACTTTTTAGCCACAAAAATATCTTTTACAAACTTTTTTTTTATTTTGACAAGGGTAAAAGGAGAAAATGGACAGATAAGGTTGTTATGCAATTTCTCCTGAGTATGCCAATACCCAATATGTGGGGGAAAACCACTGTTTGGGCACACGGCAGAGCTCGTAAGGGAAGGAGCGCGTTTGACTTTTTCAAACTAAAATTGGCTGGAATTGAGATTGGACGCCATGTCGTGTTTGGAGAGCCCCTGATGCGCCTAAACAGTGGAAACCCCCACAAGTGACACCATTTTGGAAACTAGACCCCCTAAGGTACTTATCTAGATCTGTTGTGAGCACTTTAAACCCCCAAGTGTTTCACAAAAGCTTATAATGCCTGGGTGTGAAAAAAAAAAAAACAATTTTCCACAAAAATGATTTTTTAGTCCCAAATTTTGAATTTTCCCAAGGAAATTGGACCCCAAAAGTTGTTGTCCAATTTGTCCTGAGTACCTGATACCCCATATGTGGGGGGGGAAAACTGTTTGGGTGCACGGCATTAATATATTTTATGCAACGCATCCCGTTCTTTGATTTCCCAATGAGCTAACAGAGAAATAGGACCAATTTGCAAAAATAACTATCTGGGGTAGAGTACTTGATACCCCATAGTGTTATACATGTTTGGACTAATGCAGAGCTGAGAGTAAAATCTATCACAACGTTTAGACATATTTTCAAACGGAGAATTGGCCAGTAATTGTGCCATTTCCTGAGACGCCATGTCCACATTTGGGGGAGCCCTGTTGGGCTCACCAAGCTCGGAAAGACCACCATTTACTTTCCAACCAATGCTGATAATTGGAGCCATTGCTTGGAGACCCTAGTCCATAACACATAATAACCCCACAATACCCCATTCGCAACTAACCCTAGATTTCCTAATCTTTGGCCAACTTTAACCCCTAAGCTTACCAACCCTATAACCTAAGGAAAATAAAAAATATTTTTTAAATATTTTAATTATTTTTCCCTACTAAGGGTGATAAAAGGGCGATTTGATTGTACCTATCCTATAGCGGGTTTATATGATTGGCAGCTGTTCAGATAAAGAGCGCGTCTTTTATTCAAAAAATTGCTGGCACATCATCGTGTTTGAGAGCTATAATCTGCATAATTGGCCCCATAATGCACCATGTGGGTCTATAAATTTTTGGTGGGAGATTTACGTTTTTCATGTACATTTTTAACGTAAGCCCTTTTTGAATCCTTTTTTTTTTTTTGAGTTAGAATTGCAACAAAATCACAATACAGAAGAAATTGGAACCCAAAAGTTGTTGTCCAATTTGTCCTGAGTACGCTGATACCCAATATGTGGGAGAAAACTACTGTATGGGCGCACGTCAGGGCTCGGAAGGGAAGTAGTGACGTTTTGGATTGCAGACTTTGATGGAATGGTCTGGGGGCGTCATGTCGCATTTGGAGAGCCCTGATGCGCCTAAACAGTGGAAACCCCCCACAAGTGACCCCATTTTGGAAAATAGACCCCCCAAGGAACTTGTCTAGATGTGTGGTGAGCACTTTGAACCCGAAGTGCTTCACAGAAGTTTATAACGCACAGCCGTAAAAATAAAAAATCTTTTATTTTTTTGCAAAAATGATTTTTTTGCCCCAAAATTTTATTTTTACAAGGGTAACAGGAGAAATTGGACCCAAAAGTTGTTGTCCAATTTGTCCTGAGTACGCTGATATCCAATATGTGGGAGAAAACTACTGTATGGGTACACGTTGGGGCTCGGAAGGGAAGTAGTGACGTTTTGGATTGCAGACTTTGATGGAATGGTCTGGGGCGTCATGTCGCATTTGGAGAGCCCCTGATGCGCCTAAACAGTGGAAATCCCCAACAAGTGACCCCATTTTGGAAAATAGACCCCACAAGGAACTTATCTAGATGTGTGGTGAGCACTATGAAGCCCCAAGTACTTCACAGAAGTTTATAATGTACAGCCGTAAAACAAAAAAATATTTTTTTTTGTACAAAAATGATATTTTCCCCACCAGTTTTTTATTTTCCAAGGGTAACAGAAGAAATAGGACAAATTGCACAATAACTCTTGGGGTCCAGAGTACGCTGATACCCCATATGTGGGGATAAACTACTGTTTGGACGCATGGCAGAGCTGAGAAGTGAAGGAGCACCGTTTGACATTTTCAACGCAGAATTGGCTGGAATTGAGATCAGACGCCATGTCACATTTGGAGAGCCCCTGATGTGCCTAAACAGCGGAAACCCCCCAATTCTAACTCCAACCCTAACCCCAACACACCCCTAACCCTAGTCCCAACCCTAACCACAAACCTAACCCTAACACACCCCTAATCCCAACCCTAACCCTAATCCTAACTTTAGCGCCAACCCTAACCCTAACTTTAGCCGCAACCCTAACCCTAACCCTAATGGGAAAATGGAAATAAATACTTTTTTTTAATTTTATTATTTTTCCCTTACTAAGGGGTGATAAAGGGGGTTTGATTTACTATTTATAGCGGGTTTTTATGATTGGCAGCTGTCACGCTAAAAGACGCTTTTTATTGCAAAAATAGTTTTTGCATCATCACATTTTGAGAGCTATAATTTTTGCATATTTTGGCCCACAGAGTCATGTGAGGTCTTATTTTTTGCGGGACGAGTTGACGTTTTTATTGGTACCATTTTTGAGCACGTGACGTTTTTTGATCGCTTTTTATTTCGATTTTTGGGAGGTTAGAATGAACAAAAATCAGCAATTCATGAATTTCTTTTGGGGGAGGCGTTTATACCGTTCCGCGTGTGGTAAAATTGATAAAGCAGTTTTATTATTCGGGTCAGTACGATTATGGTGATACCTCATTTATATCATTTTTTCATGTTTTGGCGCTTTTATAGAATAAAAACAATTTTATATAAAAAATAATTATTTTTGCATCGCTTTATTCTGCGAGCTATAACTTTTTTATTTTTTCGCTGATGATGCTGTATGATGGCTCGTTTTTTGCGGGACAAGATGACGTTTTCAGCGGTACCATGTTTTTTTATATCGGTCTTTTTGATCGCGTGTTATTCCACTTTTTGTTCGGCGGTATGATGATAAAGCATTGATTTTTTGCTTCGTTTTTTTTTTTAATGGGTTCACTAAAGAGGTTAACTAGTGGGACAATTTTATAGGGGGGGTCGTTACGGACGCGGCGATACCAAATATGTGTACTTTTATTGCTTTGTTTATTTTATTTACAGGAAGAAGTGAATTTATTGGGGAATATTTTTTTTTTTTTTTATTTATTTTGGATTTTTTTTTTAAACATGTTTATTTTATTTTTTTAACTTTTTTACTTTGTCCCAGGGTGGGACATCACTGTATTTTGTCAGATCGCTGGTGTGACAGTGTGCTCAGCAGGCACTGAGGAAGCCGCCTCCCTCCAGGACCCCGCGCCATCTTGGATCCGGGTCCTGGGAGGGAGGAAGCCCTCAGAACAGCGCGATCACATCGCGCTGCTGAGGTCTCAGGGGGGCGCCAGAGCCCCCCCCTGCGCGATCCTCCCCTGTGCCCCCAGTACACCGCGATCATGTTTGATCGCAGTGTGCAAAGGGTTAATGTGCCGGGAGCGGTCCGTGACCGCTCCTGACACACAGTCATGGGTGTCAGCTGTGATAATCAGCTGACACCCGGCCGCGATCGGACGCGCTCCCTGGGAGCGCGTCCGATCGCACGAGACGTACTATCCCGTCCATGGTCATACGGGCCCAGGTACCATGGACGGGATAGTACGTCCGATGGCAGTAAGGGGTTAAGCAATAAGAATTGATGTCGTTGGCATTGAAATGGGCACTGTAGATGTGTTTACTGTCCTCCACTCACTGGCGACTGTTATTCCCCATTGACTTGCATTGGGGTCGGGTTTCGTTTTTGGCCGAACTTCGACTTTTGCCGTGAGTTAGTCGGCCGATCTCGTTCGACTCGACTTTTGGTAAAGTTGGATGGTCCGAAACCCGACTCGCCCCTCCGTAGGCAAAGTCACTCATCTCTAGTGGCGACCAGAAAAACGTAATTCTGGCGTTTTGACTTTTTTTCTCACTACGCCGTTTAGTGATCAGGTTAATCCTTTTTTTATTTATAGATCTGGCAATTCTGAACGCGGCGATACCAAACATGTGTATGTTTGATTTTTTTATTGTTTTATTTAGAATGGGGCAAAAGGGGGGTGATTTGAACGTTTATTTTTTTTATTTTTTTATTTTTTTTTTACTTTTGGCTGCCATAATCCGATCAGCTCTGCTACATAGAGGTGATGATCATATCACCTCTATATAGCAGAATTACTCACTTGCTATGAGTGCCGACCATTGGATGATGCTCACAGCAAGCCGGCACTGTAGACCTCGGGTTGTCATGCCAACACACCGTTGACCCGCGATCATGTGACGCAGGTCACCGATGGGCGGTTTTCCAGCGCGATTGCCAAAAGTGCTTGTTAAATGCCGCTGTCAGTGTTTAAAAGCGGTTTTTACCGAGTTAATAGCAGCGGGTGGATCGCGATTCCACCCGCGGCTATTGCGGGCACATGTCAGCTGTTCAAAACAGCTGACATTTCCAAGGAAAGTTGTGGTCTCGCCGCCGAAGCCCACACCAAAGAGAGGGAGTCCGACATCAGTGTACTATTACGCCCGATGTCGGAAAGGGGTTAAGTGGTGAAAAAAAATCCAAAATTTGTAAAAGAAAATTTTTTTTCTGTTTCTTATGCTGAGTGAGGGATAGTTTTTGCACGTCGAACTGACATTTTTATTGATACCATTTTGGGGTACATAAGATGTTTTGGTCTCCTGTTACTGTATTTTATTGCAATGTTGCAGCGACTAATAAAAAACAATTCTGGGGATTGGATTTTTTTCTTGGTAAACCGTTTACCAATCGGATTAATTATTTTTATATCTTGACAGCTCGGGTTTTTCTGAATGCACCAATACTAAATACATGTAATTTTGACTTTTTTAGATTGTTTTATTTTGAATGGGGCAAAAGTGGGCTGATTTGAACGTTTATAGTGTTTTAATTTTTTTACATTTTCAAAACCTTTTTTTTTAATTTTTACTTGCTTCAATAGTCTCCCTAGGAGACATGTAGCTGCAATCATCTGATCGCTTTGTTTTACATAGCAGGGTTGCAGCCCTGCTATGTGTAACAAAAATGCTTATCTGCTATGAGCGCAAACCACTGGGCGGCGCTTATAACAGTTCGGCAATAACAACTACAGGGGTCTCCTGCAGACCCTAAGTTGTCATGAAAACCCATCAGCGATCCGCGATCATGTGACAAAGTTACTGATGGGCAGAGATAAGACAGTGGCATTTAACATGTCAGAGTTTGCCAGTGGCATTTCGGTGATCACTTGTCAGATTAACTGTCATGTGCTGGAAAAGGGGGGATGTCACCTATGACCGACATAGCCTGTCATAGGTCATTAAAGGGTTAATATCACCGTTATGTACAACAAAGCATGGAATACTGTATGAGTAATTCAATCAAGAACGTCTTTTGTGTTATATATCAACTAAATGTACCACACACCCCGTAATGTTGTATGGATTAGGTATTGGATCTAGAAACATTTTTCAAAGCTTTTTAGAAATGTTAAATATCACAGAAATATACCCCACTGCATGGAATACTGTATGGGTGAGAAATTTAACCCCAAAAATGTTTTAAATGCTTTGTTTTCGGAGTGTAATATATCACAAAAGTGTACTCCAGACCATGGACTGGTATGTAGCTGAAATGTACAAATTGTTTTGAGTATTTTATATCACAAAAATATAACTTAGACCACAGATTACTGTAAGTGTTACAAATTTAACACAAGAAAAATTTTAAATTACCGTATATACTTGTGTATAAGCCAAGTTTTTCAGAACTTTTTTTGCTGAAAAAGCCCCCCCTCGCCTTATACTCGAGGTCACACTTACCTGTTTCTGCTGCAGTGCAGGTGTTCCTGGTCTCTCACGCTCATCTGCACATGCCTGCAGCCTCTGTGAGTGTTCCGATGACTGCTGGCAGGGCTGTCAGTCAGCATCAGCACCTGGGCAAGTGCCGGGGCCCTGAGCAGGCATAAACACCGGTGCAATGAGGTCCTAGTGCCTGTGCAGGAGCTTGCTCTGGCTCCCAGTGCTTGCGATATTCACCTCTCCCCGTTCCACCACTGTGGTGTCTTCTGCGTCTTCTGACTGTGACTTTCAGGTCAGAGGGGGTGATGATGTGATTAGTGTGTGCCCTGTGCCTGAACAGTCACAGAACAGGGAGACAGCGACGCTAAGGAGCAGCAGCCAGTGACGAGAGGTATTTCATTGTTTTTTGTAGCAATATACAGTCCCTGACAGAAGTTATGTCGCTTATCCATGTTATGTAAATCAAAGCTTATAACCTGACGTTAAATTCATCCATTGGTTTTATAAATTACTCTTTTGAAAGCTGAAACCCTCCCAAATTTGGTTTAGGTTAAGAAAATAAATTGGCATCAATGCTGAAATATTGATCATTTAATGAACACAGATTGGTCAGGTTTTGGCAAGACAAAAGTTTTGTCACCTGGTCATATAATGCACCCAATCCTAGTTTACATCCTCACCAGTGCTCAGTTAATGATCGGTTAATTAGTGGGTGTGTATAAAAAAAAAACAGCACCCCAGACCTCCACTTTGAACTGCAACTTGAGCTCTGACAACATGCCAAAAATCCACCCTGCGACCAAATCCTTGATTATCAAGACCAGATCCACTGCAGAGGTGGCTGGCACCTTTGATGTGTCTCAGCGTCAAGTACAAAGAATTAAAAAAAGATTTGAAGAGACTGGAGATGGGTTTGACAAGCCCAGATCCGGAAGACCCCGCAAGACAACTGCTCAGGAGGAACGTTTGTTTGTTAGAAAATCCAAAGCAAGCCCCTCTTCCTCTGCAGCAGAGCTCCAACAGACCTGGTCAACTCAAGTTCCTGTGTCAACTAGAACAGTTTGGAGGATTCTGTCTTGAAATAGCCTCCATGGTCGATTCAGTGCCCAGAAGCCAGCACTAAAAATAGAAAACCATGTGGCATTTGCAAAGTCCCACAGCCTGCTAAAGAGATGGACGCTGGAAAAGTGGCAGAAGGTGGATTTCTCTGATGAATCTTCAGTAGAATTACACCACAGCTGCCGCAGATACTGCAGGAGCCATATGGATCCAAAATACACCCAGAAAACAGTTAATTTGGTGGTGGAAAGATCATGGTCTGGGGTTAAATTCAGTATGGGGTGTGCGAAACATTTGCAAGGTGGAAGGCAATATCAAGAGCCTAAAATATCAAGAAGTATTAGCTACCTCTTACATTCCAAATCATAAAAGGGGTCAAATTCTGCAGCAGGATGGTGCTCCATCTCATACATCCATCTCTACAACAAAGTTCCTCCAGGCAAAAAAGTTCAAGGTGCTCAATGACTGGCCAGCCCAGTCACCAGACATGAACATCATTGAGCATGTTTGGGGTAAGATGAAAGAGGAAGCTTGGAAGACAAAACCAAGGAATCTAGATGAACTCTGGGTGGCATGTAAAACTGCATTCTTTGCTATTCCTATGACTTCATTAATAAATTGTACCAATCTTTGTGAACCGCATGGATACAGTCCTTCAAGCTCATGGAAGTCACACAAAATATTAAATATGACTCTAATAGCACCACAACTTAATTCACCAGTGTTATGCAACATATATTTGTATTTTAAGATAATTATTTGTTTGAATATCACTAGTGTTGAGCATTCCGATACCGCAAGTATCGGGTATCGGCCGATATTCGCGTTATCGGAATTCCGATACTTAGTTCCGATATTTTTCCTATATCGTATACCGGAATCGGAAGTTCCCATAATTCTTTGAGAGGCAATGTGATTTTAGTCAGCCAATGAGGAATCTTATGAAGTGTGGGCAC
This sequence comes from Oophaga sylvatica, assembly GCA_033576555.1. Lineage (NCBI taxonomy): Eukaryota > Metazoa > Chordata > Amphibia > Anura > Dendrobatidae > Oophaga > Oophaga sylvatica. The sequence continues at coordinate 110,886,880 of JARQOD010000001.1, read as the reverse complement.
ATCCTGTAATGCTGCGGTCATCTTAACTAATGGCATGGCTGTGATTGGATGCTGAAATGATGTCAGAATGCACTATAAAAGGCGCCGCCTCCATTTTAGCGTCACTGTGCTGTGAACTCAGTTAGGGACAGAACGCTGCTCTGCTGACTCTGAGGGACAGTTAGATATTGCGATTTTGTGTACTGGGCTTTAGGCAGGCTAGTTTACCAACCGCTGTGTAAAGCTTCCTTTTGCCAGTGTTGTTTTAACAGCTCTGTGCAAGGTGTGTGTGAGTGCAGGTGACGCTGCAGTTTGCTCTGCATGCAACGCTGTCTGTAGGCATCTGCAAGTGTCACTCACAGACTCTATTTTTTTTCTTCAGTGTAATTCTTGCTGCTCCATGCAATTTAACTATTAGTGTGACGCGCTTCCATCCGTATACAATACATTGGTTGCAAACACTATAGAAGTAGACAAAGGAGTAGCCTTTCACAGATTGTGGACAGTTGTGTTTCAGTGTTCACTTCAGTCTGTGTTTTTTATTTTTTGAGTGCACATCATGCTCCAGTTACTTGTTCAAGCACTGCTGCTTGTACTCTACTGAGCGTGTCTCAGTGGCTCATCCTTTTCATTTATCTCCAATTGGTTCTGCTCCATTCCATTTAAAATATAATCTATTAGTGTGACGCGCTTCCATCCGTATACAATACATTGGTTGCAAACACTATAGAAGTAGACAAAGGAGTAGCCTTTCACAGATTGTGGACAGTTGTGTTTCAGTGTTCACTTCAGTCTGTGTTTTTTATTTTTTGAGTGCACATCACGCTCCAGTTACTTGTTCAAGCACTGCTGCTTGTACTCTGCTGAGTGTGTCTCAGTGGCTCATCCTTTTCATTTATCTCCAATTGGTTCTGCTCCATTCCATTTAAAATATAATCTATTAGTGTGACGCGCTTCCATCCGTATACAATCATTGGTTGCAAACACTATAGAAGTAGACAAAGGAGTAGCCTTTCACAGATTGTGGACAGTTGTGTTTCAGTGTTCACTTCAGTCTGTGTTTTTTATTTTTTGAGTGCACATCACGCTCCAGTTACTTGTTCAAGCACTGCTGCTTGTACTCTGCTGAGCGTGTCTCAGTGGCTCATCCTTTTCATTTATCTCCAATTGGTTCTGCTCCATTCCATTTAAAATATAATCTATTAGTGTGACGCGCTTCCATCCGTATACAATACATTGGTTGCAAACACTATAGAAGTAGACAAAGGAGTAGCCTTTCACAGATTGTGGACAGTTGTGTTTCAGTGTTCACTTCAGTCTGTGTTTTTTATTTTTTGAGTGCACATCACGCTCCAGTTACTTGTTCAAGCACTGCTGCTTGTACTCTGCTGAGCGTGTCTCAGTGGCTCATCCTTTTCATTTATCTCCAATTGGTTCTGCTCCATTCCATTTAAAATATAATCTATTAGTGTGATGCGCTTCCATCCGTATACAATACATTGGTTGCAAACACTATAGAAGTAGACAAAGGAGTAGCCTTTCACAGATTGTGGACAGTTGTGTTTCAGTGTTCACTTCAGTCTGTGTTTTTTATTTTTTGAGTGCACATCACGCTCCAGTTACTTGTTCAAGCACTGCTGCTTGTACTCTGCTGAGCGTGTCTCAGTGGCTCATCCTTTTCATTTATCTCCAATTGGTTCTGCTCCATTCCATTTAAAATATAATCTATTAGTGTGACGCGCTTCCATCCGTATACAATACATTGGTTGCAAACACTATAGAAGTAGACAAAGGAGTAGCCTTTCACAGATTGTGGACAGTTGTGTTTCAGTGTTCACTTCAGTCTGTGTTTTTTATTTTTTGAGTGCATATCACGCTCCAGTTACTTGTTCAAGCACTGCTGCTTGTACTCTGCTGGCGTGTCTCAGTGCCTCATCCTTTTCATTTTTCTCCAATTGGTGCTTCTCCATTATATTTGAAAAAGAACTCATCTATTAGTGTGACGCGCTTCCATCCGTATACAATACATTGGTTGCAAACACTATAGAAGTACAGAAAGGAGTAGCCTTTCCCAGATTGTGAACAGTTGTGTTTCAGTGTTCACTTCAGTCTGTGTTTTTTATTTTTTGAGTGCATATCACGCTCCAGTTACTTGTTCAAGCACTGCTGCTTGTACTCTGCTGAGCGTGTCTCAGTGCCTCATCCTTTTCATTTTTCTCCAATTGGTGCTTCTCCATTATATTTGAAAAAGATCTCATCTATTAGTGTGACGCGCTTCCATCCGTATACAATACATTGGTTGCAAACACTATAGAAGTACAGAAAGGAGCCTTTCACAGATAGTGAACAGTTGTCTGCAGTGTTCACTGCAGTCTCTGAGGAATAACCACACTTAGGCCTTATAACTTTTCTGACTTTCTTTATCAATCTACCAAGATGAAGAAGGCAGGGAGTAAGGCACGTGGTCGTGGCCGTGGAGTTTCAGCAGGGAGAGGACGTGGGGATTCTGTGGCTGCTGCCGCACCCAGTGACACAGCATCCACCAGTTTTCCCCGTGAGCGTTCCTTTATGCGCACTTTTGTAGGAGCTCAGCGTACCCCCCTGCTGCGGGAAGAACAAATTGAAGCCGTTGTTGGTTGGATGGCAGCCAATGCATCGACTTCAATTCCTTCCACCTCCTCTCAGGACCACAGCACTGTTGAACAACCATCTGTCTCTTCACCGCCTGCCAAATTGCCCAGGCAGTCAGAGAGTTATGAACTGGAGCCAGCTGAGTCTCTGCTTCTGTTCTCAGAATCTGTTGGCTTGCAAACAGGGGCCCAGCCAGCAGCATTCTGGAATGTGAAGAAAGAGGCAGTATGCAGTGATGCACAACAGCTGTGTCTCTCTGAATGTGAAGAGGCGGGTGAGCCAGTGCCGATGGTCAGCACACCGCAGAACGCATCTGATGATGATGAGACTCAGGTGCCATTTTCTGTTGAGCATGGTGCTGGCCAGACCACCCAACAGCAGCAGGTGTTGGAAGAGGGTAGTGGAGATGATGAGGTCCAAGACCCAACATGGCGTGAGGAACAGGAAGGTGGTGGTAGCAGCTCTGAGGAAGAGATTGCCCCAACGGTCCAAACAGTAGGGAGAGTTAGGCTGCAGACTCGGTTGCCTGTAGCCTCCAGTTTGGCACCCGTTCGTAGCAGTTCTCTTCCAACAGCAAAAACGGGCGCTCCCAGGACTTGCACTGCGTGGTCCTTTTTTGACACACTTGCAGATGATATTTGCTATGTCAAATGCAAGCTGTGTAATCAAAAAGTAAAAAGAGGTAAAAATGTCAGTAACCTTAATACCACAAATATGTGGAAACATGTGCGGTCAAAGCACGTGGTTGAGTTCCAAAGACACACTGAAGATGTAGGCCAACCTACAGCAGCACCTACATCTTCAGCTCGTGTTGGAGCCTCTTCCTCCAGCTCACACACAGCTGGTTCTGCTCCCTCACAGGATCGCCATGGAAGAACCTCTGTCACTGTTGTCCAGAGACCCAGTGTTATTCCACCCACAGCTGCAAGTTCCCTGTCATCCTCACACTCCCAGGCCACAAAACAGCCATCGGTAGCACAGGCATGGGATAAAAGACGGCCATACTCGGCAAACCATCCACGAGCACAGGCTCTGAATGCTGGCATTGCAAAACTTCTGTCCCTTGAAATGCTGTCATTCAGGCTGGTGGAGACTGACAGTTTCCGTGACTTAATGGCATTGGCAGTCCCACAATACAATGTGCCCAGCCGATTTTATTTCAGCAGGCAAGCCGTCCCTGCTCTGCAAAAGCATGTTGAGGGAAAAATTAAACATGCGCTACTAAACGCCGTCAGTAGCAAGGTCCACCTGACCACCGATGCGTGGACCAGTACCCATGGCCAGGGACGATACCTTTCCCTCACTGCCCATTGGGTCAATGTTGTGGAGCCGGGTACAGATCTTGCCAGTGGCGCTGTACGTGTTCTGCCAACTCCAAGGATTGCAGGAATCAAGTCTGTCCACATTGACTCCTCCTCCTACTCCAGTTCCTCAGAATCATCGCTGCAGGAGCCGTCACGGTCTACCTCCACATGGACCCGTGAACGCTTACCTGATGCGAACGATATGAGCACAGCCATGGCCAAACGTCAACAGGCCATCCTGAAATTAATTTCCATGGGGAATCGAAGCCACACAGCGCAGGAGGTCTGGAATGCCATCAAGCAGGAGAGCGACGTGTGGTTTTTGCCAGCGAATCTCCAGCCAGGCTTGGTAGTGTGTGACAATGGCCGAAATCTGGTGGCAGCTCTGGGCCTTGGCAACCTCACTCACATACCATGTCTGGCACATGTGCTCAACTTGGTCGTGCAGAGTTTTTTGAGGGACTATCCGGATCTTGATGCACTGCTGCACAAGGTCCGCCTAGAGTGCGCTCACTTGCGACGTTCCAGCATGGCCAGATCGCGCATTGCAGCTCTGCAACGCAGATTTCGCCTTCCTGAAAATCGCATCATATGTGACGTACCCACCAGGTGGAATTCCACGTTACATATGTTGGAGCGGTTGTGTGAGCAGCAGCCAGCAGTAATGGAGTATCAGCTGCATCAGGCGCAATCAACTCGCAATTTGCGCCGTTCACACTTCACCACTACTGAGTGGGCCTCTATGAAGGACATCTGCCACGTTTTGCGTCCGTTTGATGAGTCAACGCGGATGGCGAATGCAGATGATGCACTAGTCAGCCTGACTGTCCCCCTTATCTGCCTGCTTCAAAAAAAAATTCAAACACTAAGGGATGAGGTTTTGGAAGAGGTGGAGGATGAGGAGTCACTAATTCCATCACCTTCTGGACAGTCAGCGCAACGTGGTTCCTCACAAAGGGCTGGGCAGGGCTCACTTTGTGAGGAGGATGAGGAGGAGTCAATGGAGGAGGAAGACATCGCTCCAGAGGGAGGTACACAACGCTCTAGTCAGTATGTAGAGCGAGGGTGGGGTGATGCAGAGCAGGCAGAGATGACGCCTCTTGCAGGGGACAGCGTTTCTTGGCCAGTTGGGAGTCTGCAGCACATGGTTGATTTCATGCTGCAGTGCCTGAGAAACGACCGCCGCATCGCCCACATTCTCACCACGTCTGATTATTGGGTGTACACCCTCCTAGACCCTCGCTACCGGGACAACTTACAAAGCCTCATCACACCGTTGAACCGGGAGCGTAAAATGCGGGAGTACCAAGACACACTGGTGCAATCCATAATGTTCTCCATTCCAGCCGAGAGCACTGCTGCTGCTACTGCTTTACAAAGCAGCTCTGTGCGTCGAGGCAGTGGAGACAGCTCTGCAACAAGAGGGAGCACAAGCAGCGCCTCTGCACAGGGCAAGACCAGTATGTTCCAAATGTTGCGAAGTTTTGTGGCAGCGCCACAAATGTCTACACCATCCGAGACGGCTCCAGTCAGCAGGAGGCAACGTTTCCGTAAGATGGTGACAGACTACATGTCTTTCCCTCTCAGTGTACTCCCAGATGGCTCTTCCCCATTCAAGTTTTGGGTCTCTAAGCTGGATACATGGCCAGAGCTTAGCCAGTATGCATTGGAGGTGCTGGCTTGCCCTGCTGCCAGTGTATTATCGGAGCGCGTCTTTAGTGCTGCAGGTGGTGTACTAACAGACCGTCGCATGCGACTATCCTCCGATAATGTAGACCGGCTTACTTTTCTGAAAATGAACAAGGCATGGATCTCGCCAGAATTTGTCTGTCCGTTTTCAGATTAAATAACTGGTTCGCAACGTTATCCATGTCTCCTGTTATGTTCATCTTTCTACCACCTGAACTCTACTCCCTGGGCTACAACACTGGCAGTTGCTGCTCAGAAGTGTCGTGTCCACAGACCAATACACAAGCTATAGTGTTACTGGCGTTCAGTAATGTCAGCTGTTCCCCTGCTGTGTGAACGGCAAAAAGTCATGCTGCCTCCACCCTGTTGTCTTCTCATCCCTGGGCTTCAACACCGCCAGTTGTTGCTCGGAAGTGTCATTGGCACGGGTACTCACTCCTGCCCAGACTGGTTACAGCACGCCATCTGTTTCCTCTCAGTGTAAACGTCACTTAGCCTCCAATAAGTTGTCCTGTCGTGTTGCGGTCGGGTTAGCCGACTCTATGGTGCTTGGAGTTTAGGTGCTTCCTATGTGTGCTGCGGGATATGAAAATAAAGGCTGTTTCCGTTGTGACAATAGGACAATCACCCACTGTAGTACTGTGGGATTCGGTAACTGCGGCCGGCTCGCGGCCTGTCAACTTAAATTTCCATGGGTACCTTCTGCTACCCGTCCGGGTTCCAGTACCGTCAGCTGGTTCTCCGCAGTGCCTTTGCCCTAGGTGCCTCCATCTCGGTATCCGAGTTCCAGCAACGTCTGCTGGTCCTTGGTAGTGCTTTGGAGCACAGGTACCTCCTGCTTAGTAACCGTGTCCCAGTAACGTCAGCTGGTCCTCGGTTGTGCCATTGGCTCTTTTCCTTCTGCTGCCCCTCCGGGTTCCAGTACCGTCAAGTGGTTCTCCGCAGTGCCTTTGGCCTAGGTGCCTCCATCTCGGTATCCGAGTTCCTGCAACGTCTGCTGGTCCTTGGTAGTGCTTTGGAGCACAGGTACCTCCTGCTTAGTAACCGTGTCCCAGTAACATCAGCTGGTACAAGGTTGTGCTACAAATACAAGATACAGAACAAGAGACACAAGAACAATAAGCAGAAGATCTAAAAATATATGCTCTAAATTATAAGCAGAAGAAGACTAAGCAGTGTATGGGGGTGAGTCCGTTCCTCCTCGTGGTGCCCCTGGAAAGTGCCTGCTGCTGCAGGCTAAACTGAACACGGACAAATACTGTTGTAATTTAAATCTTTTGTGACAGCAAGAACGGAAGAATGAAAAATTCATACTTTGACAGATTACAAGTACAGGATTCTCTGTCATAAATAAGAATATGATGAAGAAGATGAAGTACAATATGAATAAGAATAATAGTTTAATAAGAAGAATATGAGTAATGTTAAGAAAAAGATGAATAGCAAGAAGTTTAAGAAGAAGATAAAGAAGGTGAAGATGAAGAATAATTTGATGAAAAAGATGATGCTGCTGAAGATTATGAAGGAGAAAGTGTGTCAAAAGTTAAAAAGGTGAAGAGCATGGAAGTTGTGAAATATACATATTTGCCAAAATAGAAAAAACGTGAACAACATTGTCAATTTCTTCGTCAATCCGAACATCTTTAAAAAAAATATATTTATGCTATTCCATTTGATTGGGTTAAACATCTATGCCTTTAATGTCTCCTCAACCTTCCCCAATACATTCTACATTACTCTTTGTTGTTTTCCTTCATGTACAATTAACCAACAAGGCAAGAATGGGGTTTTTTTAATTCCGATATTTTGTTCCCATAGACTTACATTGGATTTCCGGTATCGGTATCGGGTATTGCCGATATTTTTTGGATATCGGCGATACCATTCCGATTCCGATACTTTTGGATATCGGAAAGTATCGCTCAACTCTAAATATCACATTACTTTCTGTGGGCAACAAAACTTTTGTCTTGCCAAAATCTGACCATTCTATGTTCATTAAATGATCAATATTTCAGCATTGATGCCAATTTATTTTCTTAACCTAAACCAAATTTGGGAGGGTTTCAGCTTTCAAAAGAGTAATTTATAAAACCAATGGATGAATTTAACGTCAGGTTATAAGCTTTGATTTACATAACATGGATAAGCGACATAACTTCTGTCAGGGACTGTATGGGGTTCATCATAAACTATATGGAGCATTATATTGACCCATCATGAACTGCATGGAGCATCTTATGGAGCCCATCATATACTGTATGGAGCATTATATGGGGCCTATTTTGTATGGAGCATCTTGTGGGGCCCATCATAAACTTTATGGAGCATTATATGGGCCTATCTTAAACTGTATGGAGCTTTATATGGGACTTATTTTGTATGGAGCTTCTTATGGGGCCCATCATAAACTGTATGAAGCATTATATGGGGCCTATTTTGTATGGAGCATTATATGGGGCCCATCGTAAACTGTATGGAGCATTACATGTGCCTGTGCTGGCGCTTGCTCAGGCCCCTGGTACTTGCAATTTTCAGCTGTCCGCGTTCCACGGCTGCAGTGTCTTTTGCGTACTCTGACTGTGACGTTCAGGTCAGAGGGCATGATGACATGATTAGTATGGACAATGAAAGCTGACTTGGAAAAGATTCCAAACGTAAAATAAGCTAAAGGTGTGTTAAAGATTTTATATGTGGCTCTAGAGACTGAATTGCATACATGGGTTATGGAGGATGTTGTCAAAATGGTTACTGCGTAACACGCATGGGAATTCACTTACATGCCCTTCAAATGGCTAAAGATGACAAATTAAAAGCACCAGGCATTGAAAATTTTGTTGCGTCAGCAGGATGGTGTACCCGCTTCATGAATAGGTTTACCCTCTCTTTGCGGCAAAGAACAGATTTCACAGAAGTTGCCAAAAGACCTTGATGAAAAAGTGATGTCATTCCATTCATTCATCATAAAACAAAGAAGGATCCATAACTATGACCTAGGAGATATTGGAAATATGGATGAAACACCTATGACCTTTGATCTTCCAAGCAACAGAACTGTGGCAAATTTGGGAGACAAAACTATTTTACTCAGAACCACAGGAAAAAAAACTATTTCACAGTTGTTCTGTCATATTTGGCTAATGGAACTAAGCTGCGGCCTGTCATTAATTTTAAAAAAAAGACCTGGCCTAAAAAAGGTCAAGTTCCCACCATGAATTACAGTGCTCGCACATATCAAAGGCTGGATAGATGAAGATGGAGCAAAAAATGGCTGGAAGAAATTTGGAACTGACAACCAGGAGCAGCCTTAAAGTAAAAAAAACACCATTGCTAGTTTGGGATATGTTCAGAGCCCTGCTATCTGAAAAAATTGGCAAAGTCTTCTCAAGTTACTTTGGTGGTTATTCCAGTTACGCTTACATCCGTATTGCAGCCCCTAGATGTGTGTTTAAATAAAAGTTTCAAAGACCGTGTGTGAAAGATGTGGCATGAATGGATGTCATCTGATCGAGCCCGACTGACAAAAATTGGAAATCTGGTGAAGGTCAACATAGAATTGATAGCAAAGTGGATTTGTGATGCATGTGAAGAGATTCCAGAGGACATGGTGCAACGCGCTTTCAAGAAATGTGGCATTAGTAATGTTATGGATGACAGTGAAGACAGCACTTTGTATGAAACGATAGCAGTGACAGTGATGACTACAAACTCAGTGATGATGACAATGTCTATGCTTATAACCTCATACCAGCTAAAGCTAAAGCTCTGTTTGGACATACAGATGATAATGAGGAATCCAGTGAATTTAAAGGATTTAAACTCTTGTGTTTTAGCTTGGTTGCTGATTGAGATAAGTTTTTACACTTTTAAAGTTATTGTTGATATCATCTTGTTTTTGTTGACCCTCTTTTCCACTGACAGAGCTAATTTACTGTTTTTCTTTTAAATAAATATTCAAAAACATTTAACCTACTGATGTCTTAATTAATGTAGCTTTATTGGTATCTATTTTTATTTTTGCAATTTACCAGTAGCTGCTGCATTTCCCACCCTAGGCTTATACTCGAGTCAATAGGCTTTCCTATTTTTTTGTGGTAAAATTAGGTGCCTGGGCTAATATTCGGGTTGGCTTATTCACAAGTATATACAGTATTTTTTTGCAGTGTTATGTATCAAAAAAATGTTCCACAGACCACAGAATACTGTATAGGTGAGAAATTTAACTGAGCAACATTTTTTACGCTTTTTTGTAGTTTTATATATCACATAAATTTACACCACATCACAGAATACCATATGGCTGAGAAATGTAACCCATCAAATTTTTTCTATCCTGTTTTTGAGTGTTATATATCATATATATTTTTACTCTTTTTTGTATTGTCATATATCACAAAAATGTACCCCGCGGAATACTGTATGACTCAGAAATTTAACCCAGCAAAATTTTTTAGCACTTTTTAGAAGTGCTAGATATCACAGAAATGTTCCTCACACCATGGACTACTGTATGAGTGAGTTTTTGAATCCAGAAAAATGGTTAAATTCATTTTGTAATGTTAGACATCATAAAAAATATACCCCAGACCACGAAATACTGGATACTGGATAGAAGAGACATTTGACCTCCAAAATGTTTTAATGCTTTTTTGTAGTGTTATATATCACAGAAATGTACCCCAGACCACATAATATTGTACGAGTGTAAAATTTAACCCAGCTAAATTTTTGAACACTTTTTGTGATTGTTATGTGTTAGAGCTGGCGGAACGCACCAAATAAATATAAATAATAGGTGCGTTCGCAGTCCGGGGTCCACCGTGCAGGCAGATCCTTCTGCTAGTAAGATGGCACAATATAGCGGTATAAGTGAGCTCTGTTACTCCACAGAGTCGCTGATATAGACGCTGTGGCACTATATGGCGGTATGAGCAAACTCTGTTACTCCACAGAGTCGCTGTGGTAGAGACTGTGTCCTGTTAGCTCCACAGGAGTACACATGCAGACAGTAACGCAAACAACCATCTCCTCACTAGAGTAGCCGGCATTCTAGAGGCTATTTCAGCCAAGCCCTGAATACATACATACAAAACTCCTCACCGGAGGTGCCGGTATTCTAGGGGCTTATTTCAGCCGAGCCCTAACCGCATGCGTACATGACCACACTGGCGCAAAACACATAACACAATTGATACTAGCCATGGCCGTGCGGCCATGCAACCCTTTTATAGCAAAAGCAACTGCAAGACCTTCCACAATGAACCAATGGAAGCCTGCCCCAGAACTCAAGCAGCTTCAGGACCTTCCTGGAGGACCAATGGGAGTTGCTGCAGTACCTGAGCATGTGACCCCTGATCTCCAATGAGAGATCTTACCCTGGGCATGCTCAGAAGGAGAAATGCAGGACTTAGTCCCAAAGACGTCTGCTCGCTGCTGACCAGTACTGGCTACAATAGCAGAACCTGGAGAGGCCGCAGTAATCCTCTGCACAGTATTAGACTGGGCGAGACGCTGGGATCGACGTCTCTGCTGAGCAGAGTCTACTGCGGCCGGAGATGGATGGGAGACCGGAGCAGGACTGGTTCTGTGCAGCAGCGGGAACTCGATCCCTAACAGTTATGTATCTCAAAAAATGTACCCCAGACAACTGGAAAAATTTAACCCAGCTAAAAAATGTTATGCTTTTTTTGTAGTGTTATAGATCAGAAAACTATACCCCAAACCACAGAATACTGTATGGCTGAGAAATTTAACCCAGCAAAAATTTTTATCTTGTTTTTGAGTGTTAAATATCACAAAAAAGTATCATAGACCATGGAATAATATATGGGTGAGAAATTTAACCCAACAAAATTTTTAAATGCTTTTTTTGTGTTATATATCATAAAAATGTACCCCAGACCACAGAATACTGTACAAGTGAGAAAATTAACCCAACAAATTTTAACACTTTTTTTCAGTGTTAGATATCACAAAACTATACCCCAGAGTACAGAATACTGTAAGGGTGAGTAATTAAATTCAGAAAAAAATTTCAACTATTTCTTGGAGTAGTATATAACACCAAAATGTAACACAAAGTATGTAATACAAAGTACGTAATGAATCACACAATACATTTAAATTTTAAAAAATGCAGCAGCTATATATTTTACAAGGGACTGCACAGCCCTAATCACTGTCTTCAGACTGTTTTCTGCCACTGTCCTTGCTCCTGCAAATCTCTCTTCTACCTTAACCTAAAGGCAAAATGTATGTGATACAAACAGTAAAGCAAAAGTTTAGCCTTTAGAAGGGCTCTTAGTATGATGGTTCAGCATCAGCACCAGTATCAACAGTATAGGACTCTGATTTGTTATACTTTGCACATACACGCCTGGACAAGCACTCTCTCTCCAATACGAACTGTCACAGAGCTGTGTAATGGTGTCAGTGTACCAAGCCTGGCAGCGCCTGCTTTTTTATAATCCTTGATGATGTAACACGGCCAGGCAATCACAGTAATGCCACTACCAAAATATCTATGGCATTACAGTAACATGCAGGCAATCCCTGTATGCCTATTGGCTGTGCTACATGCGCCAAACATGAAGGGGTTGGATTCAAGTATTAAATCGAGCACCGCCTAATGCTCACCGAGTAAAGACCACATCGGAGCACCCAGATACTCAAGTGATATCTGAATATCACCAAGCATGTTCACTTATCCCAACTTGTAAACATCCTCCAAGAGTAACTACTACTAATGATTCAGAAGTTTGGTGATGATAATGCTTTTCCCAGTATGATGTAGCATCAAGGCAGAAACCAAAAATAATAACTAAGTGGATCAGTGAAGAAAACATTAAAATTTGGGGTTGAAGGCCAGGAAATTCAACAGAACTCAATTTCTGTGGTCAATAAGCAAAAGCCAGTAGTGTTATGTTTCGGTAGCTGAGGAGTGCAGGTAAAAAAGGCAATACACCAGAGCAGTTGGAATCTATGGGATTGCAGTACCCTGACTAACCACCACAACTAGAGGCAGCCGTGGGGCGTTCCTACGTTGGTCCTAGACGCCTCGTCACAGCCTGAGAAACTAACTACACCTAAAGATAGAAATAGGAAAGCTATCTGCCCCGGAGCAGAACCCCAAAGATAATAGAAAGCCCCCAAACATGTAATGGCGGTTAGACAAGAGGAAATACTGACACAGAAAGAAAATAGAATGAGCAAACGCTGGGGCCCAAACTAAATAGAAAAGGACAGGAAGGGTACTTACTGCAATCCCAGAAAACCCTGAAAAACACCAACTCTACTAATTTCAAAATACCTGAGATCACACGACCTCTACCACCTAAATTAGCTCTCTGGTGTAACAAAATCAAAACAGCAGCCACTGAAAAAACTGGAAAAAGCAAAAGAACAAAACTCAGTGGCTGAACTAAACTGAGAAGGCAGAAGCCCCCGGAGGGGACCCAGAAGGCCCCCAAAGAAGTGCAGGACAAAATGCAAAAATATAGCAACAACACAAAAGAAGAAAAATTCTTATCTGGTAGCAGGAGATGCAGACACGACACAGCAGGCTACAAGGGAAACTGGAATGAAGGATTCAGACCAGAACAATTGATCACCGGCAACCCTGATGGGAAAATGACTCCCTTATATAAGACCAGTCAGTAACACCTGATTCCCAGTCCTCACAATCTTCACTAATACCGCTTGTAACCACCAGAGGGAGCCTCTGCTCAGAACTCATCTCAAACCCATTCACAACAGTACCCCCCCCTTGAGGAGGGGTCACCGAACCCTCATTTGAGCAACCAGGTCGGTCAGGATGAGTTCTATGATACGCACGGATAAGTCTCCTAGCATGGATGTCCGAAGCAAACACCCAAGAATTGTCTTCCTGACCATAACCTCTCCATTTAACCAAATACTGGAGTCTTCGTCTAGAAAAACGAGAATCCAATATTTTCTCAACCACATACTCCAGATTGCCCTCAACCAAAACAGGGTCAGGAGGCACAGTAGCAGGAACCACTGGCTCAACAAACCTCTTCAACAAGGACTTGTGGAACACGTTATGGATCTTAAATGTCCCTGGAAGAAGCAAACGAAAAGAAACAGGATTAATAATCTCCATGATCTTATAAGGTCCAATGAACCTAGGCTTAAATTTAGGAGATGCTACTCTCATAGGAATATTCTTTGAGGACAACCAGACCAAGTCCCCCACTTTAAACCGAGGACCATCAGTCCTATGCCGGTTAGCAAACCGCTGGGCCTTCTCCTGAGAGAGGGACAACCTCTCCACTACCTGGTCCCAAATCTGTTGCATACGCTCAACAACAGAGTCAACACCTGGACAGACAGAAGCTTCCGTCTGTCCTGAAGAAAATCGAGGGTGAAAACCAGAATTACAGAAAAACGGAGACATCAAAGTGGCAGAGCTAGCCCTATTATTAAGAGCAAACTCAGCCAAAGGCAAAAAAGAGACCCAGTCATCCTGATCAGCAGATACAAAGCATCTTAGATAAGTCTCTAATGTCTGGTTTGTTCTCTCAGTTTGACCATTGGTCTGAGGATGAAATGCCGAGGAGAAAGACAATTGAACACCCAGTTTAGAACAAAAAGTCCTCCAAAATCTGGAAACAAACTGGACTCCTCTGTCAGACACAATGTTCTCAGGAATGCCGTGTAAACGAACCACGTGCTGAAGGAACAACGGCACCAATTCAGAGGAGGAAGGCAACTTAGGTAATGGCACAAGATGTATCATTTTGGAAAACCTATCACAAATTACCCAGATGGTGGTCATTCTCTGAGAAACAGGAAGATCGGAAATGAAATCCATAGAGATATGGGTCCATGGTCTCTTGGGCACAGGCAATGGCATCAACAAACCACTAGAGCGAGAGCAAGGCTTGGAGCGAGAGCAAGTCCCGCAGGACTGCACAAATTCCCTGACATCGCGAGACAAGGTAGGCCACCAAAAGGACCGACTAACCAAGTCTCTGGTACCAAAAATTCCGGGATGCCCAGCCAATGCGGAACAATGAATCTCAGACATCACACTCTTTTTCCATTGGTCCGGGACAAACAATTTTCCAACAGGGCAGCGCTCGGGCCTATCCTCCTGACACCCCTCCAGAGCAAGTCTCAAATTGGGCGAGATGGCGGAAAGAACTACACCCTCTTTCAAAATAACAGAAGGATCAGATAACTCAGGAGAGTCCGCAAGGAAACTCCTCGAGAGGGCATCCGCCTTAACATTCTTAGTGCCAGGAAGAAAGGAAACCACAAAATTAAAACGTGTGAAAAACAAGGCCCACCTGGCCTGTCTAGGATTGAGTCGCTTGGCAGATTCCAGATAGACCAGATTCTTATGGTCCGTAAGGACCACCACCTGATGTTTGGCTCCCTCTAGCCAATGTCTCCACTCTTCAAAAGCCCACTTCATGGCCAATAACTCCCGATTACCCACGTCATAATTACGTTCAGTAGGAGAAAATTTTCGAGAGAAAAAGGCACAAGGGTTACTTTTAGAGGTCTCTGGATCTTTTTGGGACAAAACGGCACCTGCCCCAATTTCAGAGGCATCAACCTCCACCTGAAATGGCAGAGAAACATCAGGCTGCCGTAGAACAGGAGCAGAAGTGAATCTCTGCTTAAGTTCCTGAAATGCAGAGACTGCCTCAGGAGGCCAATTCACCACATCAGAACCCTTTCTGGTCAAATCAGTTAATGGTTTAACAATAACCGAGAAATTACCAATAAATTTACGATAAAAATTGGCAAAACCCAAAAATCTCTGAAGAGCCTTTAATGAAGTAGGTTGGACCCAATCACAGATGGCCTGAACCTTGACCGGGTCCATTTCAATAACAGATGGGGACAAAATGAATCCCAGAAATGAGATCTTCTGTACGCCAAAAAGACACTTTGATCCCTTAACATACAGAGCATTATCCCTCAAAATCTGGAACACAGTCCGAACATGTTTCACATGAGAGTCCCAGTCATTAGAAAAAATCAAGATATCATCCAAATAAACAATCAGAAATTTGTCCACAAAATCCCTGAAAATGTCATTCATGAAGGACTGGAAGACGGAAGGGGCATTAGTGAGCCCAAAGGGCATCACTAGGTACTCAAAATGCCCTTCAGGGGTATTGAATGCCGTCTTCCATTCATCCCCGTGCTTAATGCGAATAAGGTTATACGCCCCCCTGAGGTCAAGCTTGGTAAACCAAGTAGCGTTTTTCACCCTGGAAAACAGGTCAGAAATCAAGGGTAACGGGTATTGATATTTCACAGTAATATTGTTCAAGAGACGATAATCAATACACGGCCTTAATGAACCATCTTTTTTGGCCACAAAGAAAAAACCGGCACCTAAGGGTGAAGAGGATGGTCTGATATGACCCTTCTCCAATGATTCCTTGATATAAGACCGCATAGCGTCATGTTCAGGTACAGACAAGTTAAAAAGGCGACCTTTAGGGAATTTACTACCCGGCACTAATTCAATAGCGCAGTCATAACTCCTATGGGGAGGTAAGGATGCAGATTTACTTTCGCTAAACACATCAGAAAAATCAAACAAAAAGTCAGGAACATCCTGAGCTTGGGGGGAGGCAGAAAAAACAGGAGTGTTGGTATTAACACATTGGCAGCCCCAACTGGTTACAGACACAGATTTCCAATCCAAAACAGGATTATGAGACTGTAACCAAGGGAAACCCAGCACGATAATGTCATGCAGATTATATAGAACCAAAAATTTGCAGCACTCCTGGTGATCAGGTTCAACCCTCATTATCACCTGAGTAGAAAACTGGGGTTTATTCTCAGCCAAAGGGGTAGAATCGATCCCCAGTAGGGGAATAGACTTCTGTAGGGGTATCAAGGGAAACCCACAACGTTTAGCAAAATCATAATCCATCAGGTTAATAGCTGCTCCAGAATCAACGAAAGCCTGAGCAGAAAATGAGGACAGAGAGCATATCAGAGTGACAGTTAATAAAAACTTAGTCTGAACACTACCCAAGACAACTGAGCGTGCAAAACGTCTTCCCCGCTTAGGGCAGACTGAAATAGCATGAGAGGCATCACCACAGTAGAAACATAACCTATTGCGCTTTCGAAACTCATGACGCTGTGCCCCAGACACCACTCCATCACACTGCATGGGCTCAGAAGCTGGCTCACAAGGCAACACCACTCCACGCATACTTCTCCGCTCACGCAAACGTCTGTCAATTTGAATCGCTAATGACATAGAATCATTGAGACCAGAGGGGACAGGGAATCCCACCATAACATCCTTTACATTATCCGACAGACCCTTCCGGAAAAGGGCCGCCAAAGCGTCGTCATTCCATTTGGTCAGGACTGCCCACCTACGGAATCTCTGACAGTATAACTCAGCGTCATCAAGCCCCTGATTTAATGCCAACAAGGCTTTTTCAGCTTGATCAGTGACATTAGGCTCATCGTACAATAACCCCAAAGCCTGAAAAAACGCATCAACATCACTCAAAACAGGATCCCCAGGTATCAGGGAAAAAGCCCAATCCTGAGGATCGCCGCGCAGGAGAGAGATGATAAATTTGAACCTGCTGCGCTGCGTTTCCTGAGGACTTAGATTTTAAGGCAAAAAACAATTTACAATTATTTTTGAAATTCTGAAACTTAGCTCGATCCCCTAAAAACAAATCTGGCATGGGGATCCTAGGTTCCACAACAGGCAACCCAGCAAGATAGATAGCAATACTCCGAACCTCAGTGGCAAGCTGATCCACACGGCCAGACAACTGTGCAAACTCCATTGGGAGAAAAGATCCTCCCCAGCACCCAGAGATACAGAGGGAAAAAAAAAAAAAAAATGCAACAAACAGAAAAATATCTCTGACAACTCTGACAACCTTTTTTATATCACAATATTTTTTCCCTTCTGTGAGTACCATACAATTTTAATTTTTAGGCCGGTGATACTGTTATGTTTCGGTAGCTGAGGAGTGCAGGTAAAAAAGGCAATACACCAGAGCAGTTGGAATCTATGGGATTGCAGTACCCTGACTAACCACCACAACTAGAGGCAGCCGTGGAGCGTTCCTACGTTGGTCCTAGACGCCTCGTCACAGCCTGAGAAACTAACTACACCTAAAGATAGAAATAGGAAAGCTATCTGCCCCGGAGCAGAACCCCAAAGATAATAGAAAGCCCCCAAACATGTAATGGCGGTTAGACAAGAGGAAATACTGACACAGAAAGAAAATAGAATGAGCAAACGCTGGGGCCCAAACTATCTAAATAGAAAAGGACAGGAAGGGTACTTACTGCAATCCCAGAAAACCCTGAAAAACACCAACTCTACTAATTTCAAAATCACCTGAGATCACACGACCTCTACCACCTAAATTAGCTCTCTGGTGTAACAAAATCAAAACAGCAGCCACTGAAAAAACTGGAAAAAGCAAAAGAACAAAACTCAGTGGCTGAACTAAACTGAGAAGGCAGAAGCCCCCGGAGGGGACCCAGAAGGCCCCCAAAGAAGTGCAGGACAAAATGCAAAAATATAGCAACAACACAAAAGAAGAAAAATTCTTATCTGGTAGCAGGAGATGCAGACACGACACAGCAGGCTACAAGGGAAACTGGAATGAAGGATTCAGACCAGAACAATTGATCACCGGCAACCCTGATGGGAAAATGACTCCCTTATATAAGACCAGTCAGTAACACCTGATTCCCAGTCCTCACAATCTTCACTAGTACCGCTTGTAACCACCAGAGGGAGCCTCTGCTCAGAACTCATCTCAAACCCATTCACAACACAGAAGCAAATAAAACCCACAGAAATTATGATAAACTTTACGAACTGATTAGGACAAGAATGGGTAGATATCAGTTATGATATGGCCCAAAAGCTAATATCCAGCATGTCAGGGCGAATTTGTAGGCTTTTTGAAAAGAAACAAGCTGCAGACTGAAAACCAAAAATCTTCAAAAGTTTTTTCATTTTTTAAGGTAACTTGCTGCTGAGGATCATAGTGCAATGGGGCACCATGTTCAATTTTCCTATTGTTCTTTAAAACTTCTTTCATTGTTCTCAAGTGTAATCTTTCTCTAGTAAAAGAAAAACAAGACAGATTAAAGTAAATAGAGTTAGGTCTTTATTTCTGCTCCTGTTCTCCTGTCTGTTAGGCCTCTTTCACACATCCGTCTTTTTGTATCAGGCATGATCCGTCCTATGCCTGAAGGGACGGATCCGGCGCTGAAACAAAAAAACTGATGCAACTGATCCAGTTTTTTGCTGGATCCGACCTGAACTTTTGAACCCATAAAAAGAGGTTTTCTGATGCCCGGAGACACTGGAAAATGTAGTAGTAGTAGTTTGTTAGTAGTAGTAGTAGTACTCGATTTCCAGAATCCGGATCAGACTTTTGCCGGATTGCACAAAAGTCTGATCCGGTCCCATTGACTTCTATTGTTTGCGGCTGCCTGATGCGCCACTTCAGACACATCAGGCAGCTCCGGCAACAAAAAAAAAAACGTTACATGCTGCGTTGTGTCCGGCCGCCGGAATGTACATTTCCGCCGGATCCGGACAAAAACGCATACAACACATGACATCAGGCGCCATCCGGCGCTAATGAAAGTCAATGCAAAAAAAACCCCGCATCCGGCATTACATTTCGCCGGATGCGGTTGGACAAAAAAATGTCGGAGGGCGCCGTTAGGCGCACAACGGATGTGTGAAAGAGGCCTTAAATAACCATGTCCATACCTGCATAATAGAAACCTCTAATTTATGAGCAGGCAAGCTACTGGACAATTTTAGGAGAATTGCATGCTGAGATGTGAAGGAAAGAAAGTTTGAGCGTCTGTAATACAGGCAGAATGTTAATGAGGATCTGACCACAGAAAATAGAGCATTACACTTAAGGACAGTTACTGGACCTATTAGGTTGGTGTACCAAAAGCTGTTTTTCTTGTAGTTGGGTTGAGCACAACAAGTCTATATTATTGTACATATTTTTTATGAAATGACTGAAATTGTTTAATTACGTAACTAGAGCAAGATGGTGTGTATAAAATTTGCCAGCCAACATAATCTAGCAAAATATGAGCCAAAAAATACAAAAATAAATACGAGACCATTATTATGTGTCATAATCAGAATAAAATATTTGAAAACAATTAAAAAATTGCAACATATGACATAAGAACATGTGTCCCCACCTTGTAACCCATATTATAAGTCAAACCTTCTCCCATAGTACAAAAATATAAGGGTACACACAAATAGTATACAGGAGAGATAGAAATCACATAATAATAAGATAAAAATCACATATAAATCTTTGCTAGACAAGAACACACAGAATCTATCCAAAGTATATACTATACCAATACCAAACACCAATCAATATAGACTTATGATCTATGGTGCTGCCCATTAAACAAAATAGAGGTCAGGAGAAGGAAGCAGGCTCATGTGCACTACTAATAACTGTGGCTTCCTCATAAGTCTTTAAAAGGATATTCTTATGTTATTAAATTGCTTTAGTTGGTCAAATAAATAGCAATTGATTTTCCATATACTGTCATTTTTGTGCAATGAGAGCTTGTATCTTACATAGTGTACAGCTCATTTCCAAGCAGCTAAAGCCAGGCCAAGTGTATGCCATAAATACATTCCAGAAGAGGAGTTTACTTCTAAGATCCCAGTCAGATATCTCCAAGCCATTGATTTCTGTACAGCAGTAAACTGATGACTTTCTTCCACCTCCCTCTCAGCTCCTGACAGAGCTCTTATAGGTACAGTAGAATCACAATCCCACACATCAGCAGTTTTCAGTCTTGTGCTTGTTCAAAGTCACTGTTATCTCAATAAGCAAACATAACAGAGTGATAACAGAGAAGACTAAAAAAAAACTCTGACCATTAATGTATCATAGCAGGACAGAGATAATGACCAGTACTGTCACTCAAAGAGGCTTTCCCGTACCCCAAGAAACAAGGAAATAAGGAGACTGCAGTGCTGTGAGCTGCTCATTAGACCGCTGCTCATTAGATGACTTAAGAGTACCTCTTTCATATTTGCTATAATATTGCTATGGAATTTTATTTCTTTATAAATGTGCACTTATGCTCTATCCCCTCATACATGAAACTCTTTGCTGTCTTTTATCACTATTAGGCTGGAGTCACACACAACCAAAAAAATCGGTCCGTTTTAGACGGTCGATTGTCGGATCAAAATAAAAACATCACACATCCTTCTGGCATCCGATTTTCCTTCAAAGATGCGATTTAATCGCATGTGTGTGTACCTTGTAACATCCGATTTTCATCCGACTTGCGAGATTTTCTCGCAGGCTTGCAAAACTGACATATAATGTGTCATGGAAATATATATGTATTCCATATATTCAAAGTATATTCACATATATGTATTCACAGTTCACAGTTAGATAGATTTCACTTGCTAAAAAACCTTGTGCTCACATATTTCTAGGCCAGATATAATCAGTCGTTTTAAAGAAATCTGGCCTCCATAAGACCTTCGTAAAGGAACAAATGCATGAAGTACAAAATGTCCTATTAGATATCTGTTGTTTACATTATAGTTATGCAAGGCAACTAGGTCACAAGAATATAAAACAATAATTCTGCAACTTCAGCTCTTTTAATCCTAATTATCATATTTACACTAGAACAGCCAATAATCTAGCAGCTTTTAATTGTATGTTAATTGACTAACCAGCCCCTTTTTGTAAACGTATAAAAACTTGAAACAATAATAAATGTATGTCTTTGACGAACTGTTATACTGACACTTTCGTGTGGACAGTCCTCATTTCGTTCTGAGCGCTCAAAAAGACATTATATAGAGATTTGGACATGGCAAGCAGCAAACACAGGATATTTGTATCCTAATTAAATTTCCATATCAGTTGGCGCCTGCACGCGGGGCATTGGACGAAACGCACGAGGACTCGGCCGACCGGAGAGACGGGGGTGTTGGCCCTTGCCTTGGCACACGGGACGGAGACTGCAGCTCCATCAGTAAGGTAAGAAAACTTTGTCATCTTACCTGAATGTTCCCTGTGCCTAGTCCTAGCCTACACTTCCAGCCGGTCGGACGTGGTCATCACCGCATTCCCAGGTTGTGTAAAAAGTCCATACCCTTATCCAAAAGCCCTGGGATATAAGCCGAGTTGGTTGCTGCTGTGCTGTATATGTTTCATGTTTTATGTGAACCGGGAGAAAGTTGGAACGGTGACTGTGTTTTTGCTTGCTAATTTCTGGGGGCTGTATAGCAAAAGACAATTGCTGCATAAGTTCCCGCAGTAAACTTTCACGCACCGGGAGGCCATCCCAGTCAAATCAGACGTGGAGGGCGGGAGCTTTGTTTTGGATAAGTCCACGCAGATATTCTTCACACATTGGAGGGAGGTTATCCCAAAAAAGTCCAGTTGTGGAAGCGAGGGCTTTGTTCGGTTAAGTTCTGCAGTAAACTTTCACGCACTGGGAGGCCATCCCAGTCAAATCAGACGTGAAGGGCAGAAGCTTTGTTTTGGATAAGTTCTCACAATAATTGTCCACGCACCGGGAGGCCATCCCAGTCAAATCAGACGTGGATAGTGAGAATTTTGATGAAGGCTATTGCAGATTACTGTGACCGGTGCACCGGCCAGGTACGGTACAGAGCGATAGAACCTTGAGCTTCGCCGCGCTCAGTGCAATTGGTGAGTTATCAGTTACCAGAGCAGCTTGTATGTGTCACAGATCATCAAAAGAGGGATTCGTATTCTCCCGGGTGTCTGTCAACTGTCTGTATCAGGTACTGTCGCTTTAAATCACATCTCCGTGCGCTCTGTTAGTATCTCATTCAGAGCAGTGTGCTGGCTGCAGCAGCGAGAAAACCCCTTTGACCCCCCTCCTCTGCTAATCACGTTATCAGGCATTCTGTTTCTTGGCTTTGATTTTTATTTTTTTAAGCTAGTTTTTTGGCTACAGGTTTTAACGTGAGAATTATCAGGCATTCAGACTGAACTATATTCATTTTTTGCTATTCTGAGGAATAATAATTTTTTTTTTTTTTTTTTGATACGTGATTTCAGTGGCTATAGAGACAGCAAGCAGAGATATAAGGAAGGGAGGGGGGAAGCAGCCAGCTGACATTCCAGAGATTTTTAATTAGCTGTTTTAGTAACAAGGGTTGTTTTTCAGAGTTTTATGATTAATACGGTTTTTCTTTTCTCCCCTTTTTGGTGAATTTATTTTTTTTTATGTTTACTTTTTCTAGAGTTTTTTTACTAAATCTAACTTTTGTTTTTAAAAATTTTTCTTTTAAGTACATTTTTGAATGATTTTGGAGAGATTTTTTCTCTAGAGCTTTATTTCTCCAGCCATTTTTTTTTCTACAAGCTTGCTTTACAACAAGGTCACATAGATAAGGAGAATTACAGGCTGTGGGAGAGAGCAGACACAAACTACGCAGTGGTCTGAGCAGCCCCACCCGTCGGGCATTCGGCGAGGAAATTTGTTGAATATGTTTTTGGAATAGACACAGTACGTAAGAATCGAAGGGCTAGGCATGTGAATAGAATGTCAGAGTACGTGAGAAGCAAATAGACAGGCAGCCTTTACGCTGCATAATGAAATGTTTTTTCTTGTTTTTTGTTATTTGAAAGGTAACGGGAAAGTTTAATAGATTACCATCTGCTATAAAAGAGCAGCGGTGCATCGTGTAAAAGATACAGCAAGTTAATTTGAACGGACCAGGAAGTGATTTTTTTTTTTTTTTTTATGTGAATAAGTTTGAAAAGGTGTTAAATCATCTGTGAGAAAAAGATCACTGACATGTCACAAGAGCAGAATTCAGAGTCACACACATCACATGTCCATCATGTGGAGACACGGGACAGGTGTAGGCTGCTCTCATTGAGTAAGGAGCCTCGTACAGGGAAAAACGCTCCCTGCCTCTCTCCACAGGGAGAAGGCATTTTTGTTTCAACCATCCCCTCTCAAGAGTCACAGGGGGGACACCCTCTCCTTTTTCTTCTCTCAGTCCCTTTCTCTTTCTTCTTCAGACTTTTCTCCTCTTTTCTCGCTGCCATCCCTCTCATTCCTTCTTTTCCCTCCATCACATCTCTGACACATCCATTTTCTTCATCTTCCTCTTCTTCTATCTTTTCCTCTCCAACTCTCAAATCTTGTTCTTCATCTTCTTCTACTTCTCCCCCTCCATCTTTCTTCTCACTCTCTCCTCCATCTTTCTCTCTTTTCCCCCTTTCACTCTTCTCTCCCTCCCCTCCTCTTTCTCTCGCTCCTCCCTCACACCTCCCTTCTCTTCCTCTTTTTTCTACTTCGTCATCAACTGGGTCAACGCCCAATCCAAGCAATGTGGTGTCCCTGTATTCAGTGTTTCCAGAACAGGGCACTTTGTCTATCCCAAGCACAGTACAAACATTGCCAGTCATTATATCAGGAGAAGAAAGTGCAGATCTCCCTACACAAAACGCTACATGTAGCCCCCAGACACAACAGTCCACTGCTAGGGCTTCACAGGGGAGTGGTATAGCTACAGGGCTGCTAGCATGGAACCATGACACTGATCCACCGCAGCCTCAGCAAGGAAGTGGGAAATCCCCATGCAGCAAGACAACTTTAAAGCCCAAATCTCACCAGTGTATGCACCAAGTACACCATGTCACTTCTTATCTGATGAAGATGAAGATGCAACGTCACACATGCTGCCCAATACTAGGGAAGAAAACACACAAGCACCAATAGAGCAGGGACAGATAGAGGCACCATCCTATGAGCCCTTCATCCCAAGCCAGGTGATCAGTATGCTGCCAGACCCAGGGATACACCCCATGCCATTTTGCCAAAAAATGCAGAAGATCCAGCGAACGTATGCAGCAGCCTGGACTGATCTCTGGACCGTAATGGAAATAAAAGCAGGTGATGCATTCTGGCCAATTATGAGAGAACACTTCAAGCTTCCAACAGAGTTAGATGCGTATGCCTGGGAGACAGGACCAAAGCTAATTGAGCAACTCAGAGAATGGGCCAAAAGCAGACTGACAGGACAAACTCTCAGCCTACATGTCACGAGTCAAGACATGACAGAGTCTGTGGAGAAGTTCCATGACAGAGTTATGCAAGTGTTTCAAGATTTGGGCCTCATTACCCATGATCAGACACACAGACGGATGTTGGCACAGGCTTTTGTGCATGGACTGAGAGAACCAATCAGGAAACCACTGGTAGCAGCCAGGCCTGAGTACACGTCAATAGCAATGGACACCCTGCTCACAGTAGCAAAAAGTATTGAGTCCCGCCGGGACAGAAGGAATGTCAAGTGTTACAACTGTGGCAAGCTTGGCCATTACCGGAACCGCTGCAGAGAACCCCTACGACCCACCACTTTGTCTAGAGAAGCAAGCCAAGGAAGAAACACAGAAAGCAGTGAAGAACCCCGTCCATAGGACAAGAGCACACCAAGTCCACAAGGAACCCCACCAGTGGGACCAATATCCTGAGAGTGGATGGCGTAGTCATATCTTTTCTTGTGGAACTCCACAACCTCACCTACCTATCAGAATCTTCTGCTTCCTGCATGGGAATTGATGGTCAAGTCAGATATTTCCAGATTATGAAGCCCCTGAGCGTGTGGACTCAGCCAGAACACTCCATCATGTCCCAGTTTGTTGTGTCAAAACCTGCACCCTCAACCTATTGGGAGTGGACCTACTGCAGAAGCTGAAAGCGACCAGAGTGTTCCAGGAAGATGGGACCATGACACTTTCTTCACCCCTGACCCAAGAAGAAACAGGAACCTCAAACAACCACACACTGCAGACCTATCACAGGAGGTGCTGGACATAGTACCAGAAAAGCCACTCCATCACCCAGAGTCAAGATGTCTCTGACCAACTGAAGGTCTAAGTGAACTCGCCTAAGAAGACGGCCTGAGAACTTTGACATTGGCCAGGATATTCAACTCAAGAAGGACTCTACTCGCTTCATGGAATGGCAACACCTCATCCAGCTCTAACGCCAGAGGTTCATCTTTTGCAAGCACCAGGAGGTGCCCCCTGCAATCAACCAGTTCACCCAGGCCCTAGACCGGAAAAAGGCCACTCAGCTCTTCAAACTTGTGCACAAAGACTGACCTGAGACCGAGCTGGAGAAAAAGAAACTACTGATGGCCCGTGCTGAGAGAAAAGCAGCCGTTTAAGGAGACGTCCCAACAAGAAGACCCCCTGTGACCAGAGCAGGTGCTAACACAGTGACTGTCTTGGTGGAGAACAAGAAAGCCAGCTGGTCGTCATCTCTCATGATGTGGATCCTAGTAGACGGCTTGTTTTCCCGCCAGCTCTGCACCAGCAGATGGGAGTCCCCTGCCGCATACTGAAGGACAAGGCCAAACTGGGCTGCCTCTCCCATCGGAATCAATCCCAGCTTTCCACAGTGAAGAAAAAGACTGTAAACCCCACTGAGTTCAGAATGGTGCAAGGCCTGGAGGCCGCGAAAGAGGCTACGGTATTTGAAACCCCAACAGTGCTGAACCATCACACTCTGCTCTCAAGAGTCCCAGTCACCGCAACGGTATTCACGGTGATCAACCTGGCCAGTACCTTCTTCAGTGTTTCCCCTCCACCTGGAGGCCTGCTTTCACGCACCAGTGCAGTGCATATGGACAATGTTGCCTCAAGGTGCTCAAAACAAGCCCTTTAAGTTTCACCAAGACAATGTCCTCCATCCTCGTCAACTGGATTGCAGAATATGCAAGAGTCACTCTTCTACAACACGTGGATGACCTTCTATTTTGTGTGGTTGACATCAACACCTGCACAGTCTATTCCTTGTCTCTCCTACTCTACCTGGAAGAACAGCAACGCAAGGTCTGGAAGAACAAAGTCCAGTGATGCCAGAAGCAAGTTACATCCCTGGGACACTGTATTGCCCACCAGACGAAACACATGTCAAAAGACTGGGAGACCACTATGGAGAAGATGGCTCCCCCAACAACTCCAAGAATGCTGCAGGACTTCCTGGTCTAGTGTCATATTGCAGAATCTGGATCCCTGATGCCTCAGTCCTAATGCAGCCTCTGTGCGCTTGCATCAACGCAACCCCGCTCCTTCTATCAGACGCAGCCTTCAACCCATTCAGGAGATTGGAAGAACTCCACAGTCTCAGCGCCAATACAAGGCCTACCTGACTATGAAAAGTCTTTCCGTCTACCTGATGGAAGAAAGAAGGTCATGCTACTGGAGTCCTGGCACGGATTCACGGGGGAAAAAGAGACTTTTAGGCTGCCTCTCAGCCCGCTTGGATCCAGTTGCAAGAAGAGCACCCTCCTGCCTGATGGCAGTATCTGCAGCACACACCCTCCTGGACAAGGTTGCTGAAATCACTCTTGGACAGCCACTGGAAAACTCTCACTCCACA
Organism: Oophaga sylvatica; assembly: GCA_033576555.1. Taxonomy (NCBI): domain Eukaryota; kingdom Metazoa; phylum Chordata; class Amphibia; order Anura; family Dendrobatidae; genus Oophaga; species Oophaga sylvatica. The sequence continues at coordinate 110,859,818 of JARQOD010000001.1, read as the reverse complement.
TGACATCTTGGCAATCTTCAGTCAAGCTCAACCAACAGTAATCTCCCCACCGCCAGGCATCTTTGTGGCGCCTCTATTGCCTTTGTCTCATAATGTCACCGTCTCCAGACCTACAGTCCTCAGACCGGCCACTCTACTCCCACTCCCAAGGGGGGATACTTGGATGGCTCCAGATTTGCAGATGATGAAGAAGTTTCAACACAGGAAGTGCAGTGACCAGCAATCAAGAAATCCTGTGGTCCAGAAGTCTGTCACCTAGCTGTCAGCCCAGGAAGCAGAATTGATAGCGCTGACGAAGGCCTGTCAGATGGCAGAAGGCAAGACTGCAAACATCTACACGGACTACAGTTACTCGCATGGCATAGCACATGACTTTAGACCCATCTGGGCTACAAGGGACTTCATCACAGCAAACAGGACAACCGTGAAGCATCATGGAGCCTTCAGGGACCTGCTGGGTGTACTCCAACTTCCAAAATGGTGGCAATTTGAAAAATCAAAGTGCATGGAAAACTGAAAAACAGAAGAGGCGTGAGGCAATAACATGGCGGACATGGCAGCCAAAGAAGCAGCCAAAGGAAGACAACATGGAGAAGTGGGAGAGGTGTAGAGCCGGACGGCTACTACATGACGACTGAAGACAAGAAACCTGACAAAAAGACGTCCTGGGATCTGCTCAAGAAGTTACAAGACCAAGCTCCAAAAGGAGAAGAAGAGCTGAATGCGAAAAAAGCAACACGTGAAGAAGGAAGGCTAACAATAATAGACTTCAAACTCTGCCTACCACAAAGTATGCACCCTATGGTGGTCCAATGGGTAGATGGACCCACATCCACATATCAAAGACACAAATGAATGATCTGATTGGTGCTTACTGGTTCGCTTCAGGGATCTCCACCCTAACAGCCAAATTCACCAGCAGCTGTCTGACCTGCGGCAAATGCAAGCCTGGACGTATGGAAGAAAGTCCCCTCACCTCATCTGGAAAGACCACTCTACCAGCTTCAAAGGATCCAGATAGACCACATCCAGATATCGCCAAGTGAAGGATTCAAATACGCCATTGTGGTCAAAAGAAGTATTTTCAAGATGAACAGAAGCCTTCCAAGTCAGCAAAGACTACTGCAAAGAAGCTACTTTCGGAAAATAGTGTGCAGATACGGGGTTCCAGAAATGATAGAAAGTGATCAGGGACCCGCATTCACAGCAAATCTGACACACAAGACCCGATTAGCAGTAGGGTCAGATTTAGGCCTACACACTCCTTACCACCCCCAGAGCAGCAGGAAGGTAAAAAAAACTGAACGAAACACTTAAGAATAGAATGCTGAAAAATTGCCCAAGAGACACGCAAACCATGGCATGACACACTCCCTATTGCACTGTTTAGCATAAGGCACACTCCAGAGACCCAGAAAAGCTGTTTCGTGCCTGCATCTTCTGCTAACAGATAAGACATTTTCTTCTTTTAGTTTTTTGGTGCCTGCATTTTGTCCTGCACTTCTGTGGGGGTCTGCCGGGTCCCCTTCGGGGGGCTTATGCTCCTCTCAGTTTAGTTCAGCCACTGTTTGTTCATTTGCCTTTTCCAGTTTTTTCAGTGGTTGCTGTTTAGTTTTTGTTACACCAGAGAACTAATTTAGGTGGTAGAGGTCGTGTGATCTCAGGTGTTTTTGTAATTAGTAGAGTTGGTACTTTTCAGGGTTTTTTGGGATTGTAGTAAGTGCCTTTCCTATCCTTTTCTATTTAGGAAGTTTGGGCCCCAACGTTTGCTCATACTATTTTCTGTCTGTGTCTGTATTTCCTCTTGTCTAACCGCCATTACATGTTTGGGGGCTTCCTATGTTCTTTGGGGATCTGCTCCGGGGCAGATAGCTTTCCTTTTTCTATCTTTAGGTGTAGTTAGCTTCTCAGGCTGTGACGAGGCGTCTAGGACCAACGTAGGAACGCTCCACGGCTGCCTTTAGTTGTGGTGGTTAGTCAGGGTACTGCAATCCCATAGATTCCAACCTCTCTGGTGTATTGCCTTTTTTTTGCCTGCTCTCCTCAGCTACCAAATCATAACACTTATGTAATTGAATTGGTCAAAAAACTAATGTCCATTCTCGAGTTTTTCTCTTCACTGCCAGATTTGATGATCCTGTCCAAGAGCCCCAGATGACATCAACCTCTGTGTAACTAGAGGGAAAGCCTGTTTGAATCCACGTATCGCATTGCAAGGAAGCTCCCGTACCAGGAGAGACACCTAAGCCATGAAGGATGTCGTGGATGCTCTGACTGACCAGACAGATGACCAGATGACCTACCTGATGAGTTCAAGGCCAGAGACCAAGTTAAAGCAGGATTTGAGTCACTATTGCCACTAGTAACTATAAAAAAATGTTGATTGGATAAATTACATTTATTATAACCAGCAGAGATTTGTTAACTTCACCATAGATGCTGTAAAAGGTTTGGCAGCACAGTTAGGCCCCACTTCCATTATGGCATTCCAGAATAGAATGGCTTTGGATATGATTCTAGCTGAGAAAGGAGGTGTTTGCAAAATGATCAAAGACACCTGTTGCACCTACATCCCAGACAACACTGGCCCAAATGGTAAAGTCACAATGGCAATACAGAAACTTACTGAGTTATCAGAGGAACTGAAACAGAACTCAGGTGTCACTGACCCATGGGATCGATACTTTGGGTGGATGAGTGGGTGGCAGAAAATGTTGGAACAGGTTGGGACAGCCATTATGGGGGTTTTCATTTTTGCATTAATTACTGGTTGCTGTGTAATTCCTTGTATCCGCAGGATAATGGAAAAAACTGTTCAGGAGACAACCAATTTGATGCCACTCACCATCTTGGACCTCGCACCAGTCCGGATAGAACTGCCTGGCTTGACCAGATCTCCGAACTACCTCCAGACTGAGAATACAAATCCTTGATGAAACATCATATCAACTATGAGATTATGACTGCAAACACATAAACCCCCGACAGGGACAGTCCTCCTGACCGCCCATTTGCGAAAAGTCTGTATTCGGTGGGGGAGGCATGTACTAGGGGTGTCTCAACTCACCGGCAGCATAAAAGAGTTGCAGCGCTTTGGGCCAGGAGCAGGTTTTTAGGGCAAGTGGTATCTAAGGGGGGACTGTCATGGAAATATATATGTATTCCATATATTCAAAGTATATTCACATATATGTATTCACAGTTCACAGTTAGATAGATTTCACTTGCTAAAAAACCTTGTGCTCACATATTTCTAGGCCAGATATAATCAGTCGTTTTAAAGAAATCTGGCCTCCATAAGACCTTCGTAAAGGAACAAATGCATGAAGTACAAAATGTCCTATTAGATATCTGTTGTTTACATTATAGTTATGCAAGGCAACTAGGTCACAAGAATATAAAACAATAATTCTGCAACTTCAGCTCTTTTAATCCTAATTATCATATTTACACTAGAACAGCCAATAATCTAGCAGCTTTTAATTGTATGTTAATTGACTAACCAGCCCCTTTTTGTAAACGTATAAAAACTTGAAACAATAATAAATGTATGTCTTTGACGAACTGTTATACTGACACTTTCGTGTGGACAGTCCTCATTTCGTTCTGAGCGCTCAAAAAGACATTATATAGAGATTTGGACATGGCAAGCAGCAAACACAGGATATTTGTATCCTAATTAAATTTCCATATCAAATGGATCCAAAAGAATAGTATTTAAATGCCAAAAGAAAGAATAGATATATACACATAGAGCACATATATATATATATATATGTCATTGTGACATATATATATACATATATTTATAGTTCTTACACTTCTACATACTGTAATAGCCGCTAATTCAATTGCCGGCTTCAGTGAAATCACAGAAGCCGACATGAAATGATACATTGTTTCCACACATTTAACCATGTAATTTCATGTATTTTTATATATGTTTGAAACATACAATTACATGAGTATATGTGTGCTAAATTTCAGACATGTAGGGGTTAATTAAAGGTGTAAATTCGTTGAAAAAAAATGCGTGGGCTCCCGCTGTATTTTCTCCACCAGACAGACAAAGCAAGCGAGTGGGGGCAGATAATAATAGCCTAGGGAGGGTACATTTTTTTTGTGCCCCCCCTGGCTACTAACATCTGCCCCCAGACACCCCAGAAAGGGCAAATCTATAATTAGATTCGCCCTTTCTGGCACTTTGCCCGTCTATTCCCATTGCCCTGTAGCGGTGGCGAATGGGTTAATCTCACCTTAATGTCACCTTAGTATTGAAAGGTGACCTTAAGGCAGGTTAATAATTGATAGCTGTCAATTAGACAACTATCAATTATTAATCCTATTGTATGATAGAAAAATCAAACACACACAGTTTAATAAAAAAGAAGTTTAATTAAATAATCACACAGTTTTTGACCATATTTTATTTTCCTGCTAAAACCATTTCCTGTAATAAAAATAAAATAAAAAAGCAAAATTATACTTACCAATCCGATGTACAGTCAGGTCCCACGGTGTAATCCATCAGAAAGGGTTAACAGGTTACAGGTCGCAGAGAGCTAATAATGCTGTCTCAGACCTGTATTCCCCTGAATGAATAAGTTCCTCTCCCAGTGAAAGTAGAGGAATAGATTCATGAATGGAGCTTAATTGATTTATTGCCAATTTAACTGTAGTGACCTGACCTAAAGGGAAAGTGGACACAATCAATTAAGCTTCATTCATGAAACACATCCTCTCCTGTCGCCAGGAGAGGAACTTATTCATTCAGGAGCTTTGAGCTGAGCATGCAGGATTACTTGCACTGCTTGGCTCAAAGCTAGTTAACCCTTTGTGAAGGATTACAGCGTGGGACGTGACAGATCGGCGGAATAGATAAGAATAATGTTGTTTTATTTTTTTTTCTTTATTTTAGGAGATCAATGGCTTCGCACGGATTAAGTGTAAAATAAAATATGGTAAAAAAAATGTGTTTTTATTTCATTAAAATTATTTATTCTTAAAGTGTGTGTGTGTTTTTTTATTTACTTCAATAGGATTAATAATTGATAGTTGTCTAATTGACAGCTATCAATTATTAACCTGTTACTTTCAATAACAAGGTGACAGTAAGGTGAGATTATTAACCCATTCGCCACCGCTACAGGGCAATGGGAATAGACGGGCAAAGTGCCAGAAAGGGCGAATCTAATTATAGATTTGCCCTTTCTGGGGTGTCTGGGGGCAGATGTTAGTAGCCAGGGGGGGCACAAAAAAAATGTACCCTCCCTAGGCTATTATTATCTGCCCCACTCGCTTGCTTTGTCTGTCTGGTGGAGAAAATACAGCGGGAGCCCACGCATTTTTTTTCAAAGAATTTACACCTTTAATTAACCCTACATGTCTGAAATTTAGCACACATATACTCATGTAATTGTATGTTTCAAACATATATAAAAATACATGAAATTACATGGTTAAATGTGTGGAAACAATGTATCATTTCATGTCGGCTTCTGTGATTTCACAAAACCCGGCAATTGAATTAGCGGCTATTACAGTATGTAGAAGTCTAGGAACTATAAATATATGTATATATACATGTCACAATGACATGTATATATATATATATGTGTTCTATGTGTATATATCTATTCTTTCTAGTCTTTATTAAAGCTGTCAGTGTGATTTTACAGTATAGCCGGGGATGAATTGCCGGCTTTTCTAAAGGACACCGATGCGATTTCATCGCAAGTCACACAGTGTGGTCCGTTTGTAATCCGATTTTTCATTGCTCCCATAGACTTGCATTGGCGATTGTCGACCGACAATCGGTGACAATCGCAGCATGCTGCGATTGTACACGGACGTTTAAAACGGACCACAAAAAATCTGATACTGGGAGCTGCTCCATAGATTAACATAGGTCTGACTGCAATGCGATTTTTCATCGCATTGCAGTCGTCCGATTTTTTCGCCAGTGTGACTCCGGCCTTAGGGCCACTACCTGTGGATGCTCTAACTTATCACAATAGGAGACTTATAAAGGTGTGTGTGTGTGTATTCATATATTTCTTTTCCCTAATGAGGAAATCAGGCATCAGAATTTACCAGTATGTTGATGGGGGCAGATGAATGATGATGTGTACCAAAATTGTAAGCATTATAGACATACCAATTATATACTGAAAGCAAACAAAATCACTTGTATTTTTTTAAGCACAATAACAAATATGAGCAAAGAGAATGTTGAAACATTTACTGTGTTTATTTCAAAGCTTCAAATCAAAACAGTATGCAGTTCATCTAAAAAAGATTAAATGTAACTTGTGTGATTTACTAATAAACATCTTTGTTAATTTTGAGCTCGTTAACACAGGGGTTCTTCTCAGTTGTTGAGTGCTATCTGTATATCTGCATATATTTTGACTGCTATCTGCATAAGTACTCAAGTAAGAAAAGGCTGTCAATAATTGTGATCAATGTAAATCAATTGAAAATGCCCACTAGCTCCAAAGCTCCAAAATGACCTGATATTTATTTATCAGGAACAAAAAATTACAATGCATCTGTGATGACACAGCATTTATTCTTAATTATGCCAGACATATTATTCAGCAGGTCAAGAGACATAAGCTATTATTCATATGAGCCTGAACTTTGACTCTTATTGTAGGTTGAATTGCTGTTTGTTGATTTCTTGAAAGGTTACAGACTACCTATTGTATCAGTCCTTGCAGCTTATTGTTCTGCTATCGTTGAGGGACAAAGGCGCAGGTTAATTGAACAATCAACATTTGTTAATTTGGTGAATACCAGCTGACTACCTATTGTAATAATATGTTATCTGTGACTGTCTAAAAATGTTTCCAGCTTTTAAAAAATGGATAAAAAAAAGTTAAGAAAGTGAAGTTGATATTCATGTAAATGAGGATGTGGTTTCTTTTCAAACTATCCAGATTTTATAAACAAGCTTATAGTGACATGTAATACAAAATTACCCCAATAACACAGCGATGGCTCATCCAACAGATCACAGAATACTCTTTAACAACATCCAAAGAACTGTTAGCCTCCCTTTCCGCAGTTAATGTCAGTGTTCATGATTACACCATTAGAAAGAGACTGGGAAAAAATGATCTGCATGGCAGAGTTTCACAATGAAAACCACTGAAACATAATTTTTTTTTGCTTGGAAGTTAAACCATATTTAAGAAAAGGACCAAGTCACATTTGAAGTGACTTTGAGGGGCCTATATGACTTTTTTTTTACAAAAATGTTTGTTTAAACCCAATTTTTTTACTTTCACAAGAGTAACAGGAGAAAATAGACCATAAAATTTGTTATGCAATTTATCCTGAGCGCACTGATACCATGTATGTGGGGAAAAGCTACTGTTTGCACGCACGGCAGGGCTTTGGAGGGAAGGAGTGCAATTTGACTTTTCGAATATAAAATTACCTGGTATAATTATCAAACGCTATATCCTGTTTTGAGAGCCCCTTATGTGCCTAAACACTGGAAACTCCCCACAAGTGACACCATTTTTGACCTTTCCCAGCGCCTGCGCACTGCAGTACTTTGCTCTGCCCTCAACAGGGCAGAGAAGTATGCCTGAGCAGAAGCACGATGCCAGGGAGCCATGAAGCAAGCGGGAGGGCGGCATTGCAAGAAGATGGGAGGTGCTGGACCCGGACCTGTGACACCCATCGGACCGCCCCCCTAGGTCAGTATAATAAAACATATATTTCTTATCTTGCAGGTCAGATCGGGGCTTATCTACTGCATTCTAGAATGCAGTAGATAAGCCCTGAAAGGCAGTGGCTGCATCTTATAGCTGCAAAAATAGCTAACAGGTTCCCTTTAATTTTCTTGGACATGGAGTTCACTAGAGCTTCACAGGTTGCCACTGGAATCCTCTTCCACTTCTCCATGATGACTTCATTGAGCAGACGGATGTTAGAGACATTGTGCTCCTTCACCTTCCGTTTTAGGATGCCTCACAGATGCCTCACAGATGGGTTTAGGTCTGGAGACATGCTTAGCCAGTCCAGCACCTTTACCCTAAGTTTCTTCAGCAAGTCAGTGGTTGTGTTGGAGATGTATTTGGGGTCGTTATCATGTTGGAATACTGCTCTGCGGCCCAGTTTCCGAAGGGAGGAGATCATGTTCTGCTTCAGTATGTCACAGTGCATATTGGCATTCATGGTTCCCTAAATATACCATAGCTTCCCACGGCTGTCAGCACTCATACAGCCCCAAACAATGACACTCCCACCATGTTTGACTGTAGGCAAGGCAAATTTGTCTTTGTACTCCTCACCTGGTTGCCGCTAGACTCGTTGACATCATCTGAAACAAATAAGTTTATCTTGGTCTCATAATACCACAGGGCATGGTTCCAGTAATCCATGTCCTTAGTCTGCTTGTCTTCAGCAAACTGTTTGCAGACTTTCTTGTGTATCATCTTTAGAAGAGGCTGTGAACCAGATGCTCTGCATTCCTAGTGTGAACATTACCACATACAGATTGTATCTTTGTGCACTGGTGTGCCACACGGCCAATCCCTGATTGAAGGCTGGCTGTTTCATTTGGTATTACTGCACCTGTGTAGTTGCCATTTTACTTGAGTCCGCTGCACCCTGTCAGTGCATTTGTATTGAGGCCTTTTTAGACAGGTAAGTATCTCTGCCTGTTTTTGGTGTTCTTCTTGAATTTTGGATTTTTAGTCCGCTTTCAGAGGTGCAAAAAGCCATGTAAAGTCATGACATCAGCTGAAATCTATCAGTAATTAGAAAGAAATCCTGCCAGATAGTGAAACATAATTAGCGATGAGCAAACCCAAACTGCAAACTTCAGGATTCGTTCCTCACTTCTTACCTACTTACTGTATGTCCAGTTTCCTGTTCGGTCCAGAGGTCTAATAAAGCCTGTTGAAAGGCTGCAGCACAGCCAATCTATAACTTTAATGCTGTAGACACTTCCGGCACCATCAAAGCCATGTCAAGTAATGGCATGGCTGTAATTGGTGGGTGCAAAATGTAATCTGGCCTGACACTAGAAAAAAAAATAATTTAAAAAATTTTTTAAAAAAAACCTATGTGCTGTCTTCTTCATTTTCATAACCAGCTGAGGGAAAACAGACAGTTGTGAGCTACTATTTTTAGACTGGTAAATGCCAAAATCCATGCAGCTTCCTAGCGTATTAATATCAGCTTGCAGCTGTCTGATTTGCCTTAGCTGGTCATTAAAAATAATGACTTGGATTCTCCTTTATTTTTAATAACCAGCTAGAGCAAAGCAGATATCTGCGGGTTTCGAAATTTATAGGCTTGTAAGGTCTAAGTATATTGGCCCCCTCCCAGCCTAAAGATAGCAGCCCTTAGCCACCTAAGAAATGGTGCATTCATAATATAAGACAATTTTGGCACTTAGCCTCAGCTCTTCCCAATTGCCCTGGAGCTGTGGCAATCAGGGTAACAGTTTAGGGGCTTATGTCAGCTTTGTAATGTCAGGTGACATCAAGCCCGTAGGTTAGTAATGGAGAGGCGTCTATCAGACACTTCCATTACTGACAAAGTTAACAGTAAAATAAAATACACACACACAAGAATAAACATTTTATTTGAATAAAGACTCCCCCACATATTCACTGGTTTACCCCAAAAAATTCTCCACAGATCTGACAACATCCAACTAGGTCCCATGTCATCCACCGATTTCCTCACAGGCGATCACATTAGTAACATCATTGCCCGTGAGCCATGACTGCAAGAATGAGACTGCAGAGTTCATTCGAGGTCATTTCTCATGAGCAATGAGATTACGCTCGTGAAAAATGAGTGACATTAACCTCTGCAGTCTCATTCTCATAGTCACATCATCAACAGGATGTGAGCCAGGACCAAGAGATTTCAGAGCATACTCGCTGTTATTTCTCACAGGTGTAATGAATCGCCCATGAAAAATTACCTTGAATAACCTCTGCATTCTCATTCTCACAGTCATGGCTCACGGGTAGTGATAGGTGAACCCATATCTCCCATCCACTATGTGTCCAGCAGCCACCTTACAGTTGCTATTCTTGTAAAAGTATAAAAGTTGCTGATATTTTCAAATCAGATTTTGCACCTTCACGCCTCTACTACTCTGACTTTAACAGGGAACTTGTAATGAGAAAATACGATATTTACTTGCAGCAATAGTGATAATCTTGAGGGAAATATTGTTCCTAGCATATCCGGAGGTCTAAAATGATATTTAGCTTCATGGAAAAATAAAGTTACATATCTCTGCTTTTGCATGATTGCAGTCAACTGGGTGTGACTGTGGCAGTGAACAGTCACTGCTCTTTGCACTAGTGATGCAGATAAATATTGTTTTTCTCTCATGACTGGTTCCCTTTAAAATATTTTCTATAAAGATGTAAAAAGCATCTTTTCATAAGTTGTAAACAATATATTTTTTGTTGTGCACAAAATGGGCAGGTTATTAATAAGGAAACTTCATAAGTTCAAACAGATTTTCTATGGCTAAGTTCACATTAAAGCTGGAGACACACTAGCGATTTTAAAATCAGTCTGATTTTGATGCATTAGAGTCGGATGAGTGTAATGCAAGTGTCATGCGAGTATCATGATTTTTTTTATGCGAGTACAATCTGATTTTTCACACCTAGCATCCGATCTACATCAGAATGCAGTGCGATTGCTATCTGATTGCAATACGATTTTTACATGTGCATTTACATACAGCAATTCTCTGTCATTTACACATCGTTTTCAAACAAAATATTTTTCAAAACACACACCACATATATTTATATACTGTATATATATATATATTATAATAGATAGAAGAAAAGCCGGTAATTAATCTGCTGGCTTCTGTAAAATCACTGCAGGAGTCGACAGATTAAAAGAGATGGATCACATACAGTAAAGACATATAGAATAGGTATATATATATACAGTATATAGATGTCAGTGTCAAATACAATTAGTACAGTGTGTGCAAATTACTGGACATGTATTTAATGAATAAAAGGATTTTTATCGGAAAAAAATTGCGTGGGGTCCCCCTATAATTATTAGCCAGCAATGGCTATGCAGACAGCTGCAGGCTGATATTATTAGTCTAGGAAGGGGCCATGAATACTGGCCCCCCCTGGCTAAAAACATCAGCTCTCAGACACCCCAGAAAAGGCGCATGTAAAATGCGCCAATTCTGGCACATAGCCTTGCTCTTCACACTGCCCTGTAGCAGTGGCATGTGGTGTAATAGTTGGGGGGGTTAGTAATGGGTGACATCAATAAGATGCCCCTATTACTAATCTCATAGTCAAATTGTAAATAAAACACAGACACCCTGGAAAAAAATATTTTATTGAAATAAAGACACACACTCCTTTATTATTCTTAATTAAACCATACTTACAACATCACCTAATTCCCCGAAGCCCTCGATCTCCTGATATAGACCTATATGGGTGCGAGTGCGCCGAGACTCGGCCAAGTGTTGGTGACAATTGCAGAATGCTGCGATTTCACTCGCACGTAGAATACGGCCAAGAAAAAAAAACAGTGATGGGAGCTGCCCCATAGATTAATACTGGTCCGAGTGCTATGCGATGTTTTATCGCATAGCACTCGTCCATATTCGTCGCTAGTGTGACTCCAGCCTTACTGTCGGAATCCCTGAAAATTCCAACATGAACTCTGACAGCTCCAAAGTAGACATTCACTTAATTGAAATCAAAGGAGTGACTTGGACAATGTCTGGCTTTCGTGCGGGCAGTATTCATTTTTGTCAGACATGCACAAAAATGTCTTTTTCAGTCATTCACAAAAAAGTGGCAAAGCATGTATTTGAGCATGTCTGAAAAAGATGAATACTGCCTGGACAGAGGACAAACCATGTCCATAGTAACTCAAGCTATGACAAAGAATGCTGGATAGTGTTCAAAATGAATAGCTTTCTCTTTCTCCCACCATAGGGTTTTTTTTATTCAATTTTAAAAATTTCCAAAATAAAGTACCAACATTTTAAATTCATATTGAGGAGTTGAGACAAGTATTTGTCTTTTTTTCTCTATGTTTGGAAAGTACTGACATTGGCAGCCTTGTGCTCCAGACATGTATGCAGTTATCTGTGCATACAGAGAAGCATTATTTGCATCATAGAAACAAAGTTGGAAGCCTATTAAAAACATCAATGTGCACTGCCAGATGGGATGTAATAAAAAAAACTCACTTTTCATGTTGAAGAAGGACTGATAAAATAATGTTTTATTGAGGTTTTTTTTTTATACCGACAGCTTTACATACATTAGCAACAGCATGATCTATTTCTATATTCACTTAAAGGCTTTAATGTCTTAGTCATCTGAATTATGATCCAGAAGGTTTCACAGACACAAATGGAAAGCGCTGTGGCTCACAGTCTATAATGTTCTTTAAAGGATATTTGAAAATTAATAAATGATACAAGTATGCAACAATAGGGTATAAATGTCATGTCTCCTTTGAACCAACATAGAATAAAGGTACTTTTTTAAATAAGATTTAGTGATATCATCATAAATACAGTGCATTTATGTACAAATAGGTAACCTGGTTTGCCAGTATAAAGTGGACATAATGCGGTATGCTATAAGGGAGCGAGAGGGGTATTAGCTTTTTGTGGAATGGAGGTGATCACTAATATGTAACTAGGGTCAAACATAAAATGAAAGTGCAATCCAGTGCAGAAAGGAAATGGGACAGAGAAAGCTTACACTAGATCCTCAGGGAAACAAGGATAAGCCTCCCCTATAAACCACTAGAGAAGTTGACATTCATTTGCCCTTTTGACGCTTTGCGATTCCAATGGAGGCCAGTGCTCAAGAGCAATAGCAACTATTCCACTTACATGCTGTGGTCAGATATTGACAATGACATTTAAATGGTTAACAGCAGCAATTAGAGCAAAGTACAGGTAGCTGCTGTTAGACATTTATGCCCCCAATGTAATATAGCTGGCATTTACAGTTTGAAGAGGAAGCTCAGCTCATACAGTAAGCCCTCTCCTCACATGGGCCCCCTGTGCTGACTTACAAACACATAATGTGCATTAACGAGTTAATGTCCTATTTACTACTCTAGACCACACAGCATATTGATATTAATTTCTACAAAACTTTAGATCACTAGACTTTTATTGTTCAGCACTTAATTTAATGGCAGATTTTTTTGTAGTCATTGCATGGTGGTATTATCTGTTCCACAATGGGAACCCTCCAATATGCCAGTACCCCATTTTTAGGTCATTATAATTTGTTGGATTAAGCCAGGCCTTTACAATATATGGTCTGGGGCTTGTCATGGAATATCTTGTGGCAGAATTTCTTGCAGTAGATGCTGGTTCCCTTCTTTCTGCATTCAATTGTATTTTTATATTTCACACACAAATACATTTGAACACATGTGCACCAAAGCAGGGGCAGAGAAGCACTCGTCAGCTCCCTGCCCCGATCTGCAGAAGGATGATGAGGTTATCACATGGCTGACCTCATCACTGTGCTGTTGACACCACAGAGATGAGGACAATGGATCAGAGATGCTGTGTAATGGTAAGACCTCTATAGGGGAAACGAAGACTAAACTATTGTGTCACGCTTCTGGATCCCGTGTTCTGAGGTCGGCGTCTCTTTCCGCTGAGCCATAACCAATACACCTTTTCTTTGGATGTTTTAGCTATCTTTGTTTCTGTCGGCTTTGGTGTAAATGTATTTTTCACTTACTCTGTTTGTCTATCCTATCACCTACACCTTCCCCACTGGTGTTTCCTGCTGGTGATAGACTTTGCTGGATTCATTTACTGTGCTGTAGTTTGTGTTAGTTGCAGTCACTTTGTCATTCCCTTTCTCCTTAGGGAACTGCTACTATAGCAACCAACCTCCCCGGTCAAACAATGACAGACCAGGGTCAGAGAAGGCCTTTTCCTACTCTGAACAGGGACCTGTCGGGTTAAGGTATTTGTCTTCCTGGTTTATACATTACCCATGTGAATGTGCATGGCAGTTAAAACATATTGTGTAATATTGTAGATGGGAGGGGGTGTGGTGTACTGTGAAGGGCACATTGGCAGTTGGGAAAATGTTGTAAAGGAGAGAAGTATAAAGAGAGAGTAGAATGTGGGTACTGTATAAATAGGGGCAGTTTAGGGGATGAACAAAATGGTGAGAGACAGCTTGTGAATGGAAATTATGGAGAGTGGCAGCATGGGGGCATTATGAATATGGGAAGCATGGGGAGACATGATGGAGAGAGGCAACACATGGGGACAAAATGGAGAAGGGCTGTGTGGGGGGACATTATGGAGAAAGCAGTTTAAGGGGACATTATGGAGAGAGGCAGGGTATAGCGTCATTATGGAGAGGGATAGCATGGGGATATTATGAAGAGGGGAACCTTGGAAGACCATATGGAGTTGGGCAGTATGGGTTGATATTATGGAGAGGGGCAGTGTTGAAAGCTGTATAAAGAAGTATTGGGGGACAGTATTGTAAGGTTGGAGCTTTGGAGGGATAGTATAGGAAGGAGCAGCCTGGGGGACAGTATAGAGAGGTGGAAGAGTGAGGAGACAGCGGAGTGGATGATCATGGGGAATAAGTAGCAGCATGGGAACACTGAAGATGAGGACAAAATAAATGGGTACAGTTTGGTTCATAACAATGGACAGTGTGGCAGTTAAAGTTCATAAAGGAGGACAATGTGGGGTTATAGATCATATGGGAGGACAGAGTGGTGGTTATTTGGTTATTTTGGCATTTTGGTAATAATGTGTCATAAAGGGGAAAGTGTTGGGGGTCACTTTTTTGCAGGAAACAGTGATTGGAAATTATTTATTCAGGGGCACAGCATGTGCGATTTTTTATTCATGGAGCATTGTAAGGATGTTTTTATATTTAAGAGCACTGTGTCGGGATGTGCTGCAGAAGACTAAAGATGGACGCTTGCAGAGATGACCTGTGGGCGTGAACACTCATGCCATCTGTACTAAATGTGGACAAGAAAGATAGGAACAATTTCAATCATAGAATATTTCATCTGTAAGGTACTAGATGTAAATGTTTATATGTGATACTGACTGCATCATTAGTACTGTAGCTTCGATAGCCTGATGATGACTGGTAATAAATAAAAGCATTTCCTTACCATTGTTAAGGATACACCGGAAGTTTGAGGTTCTTGTGACACAAGTGTATATCAGTAATCTGGCAGTGACAATATAATTTATCATTGTACTTTGCTTGGTGCTGCATTCATGTACTGACATTGTTTCTAGTGCTGCATTCATGTACTGACAGTGGTTCCGGTGCTGGATTCATATAATAATAATGGTGCTTCTGGTGCTGGATTTATGTATTGACCGTGAATCTAATGCCGTATTCAAGCATTGACCTTGGTCCTAGTGCAAATTTTTTGAACGGATGGTGGTTCTGGTGCTCGGTTCATGTACTGAAAGTGTTTTTTTTAAGCTGGATTCATGTACTGATGGTGGTTTTGGTGCTGTGCTCATGTACTGACGATGGCTCTGGTGCAACTCAGACCTCTGAATTATAAGGCTTTGCAATTATTTAGGGTCTGGTCAAAGGTCTGCATTCATTTTGAGGGATGGTTTGAGCCTAAAATTTTGAAGAAGTCTTGTTTATGGTCTGAACTCATATGAGTCTGGTCTGTGGTTTGAGGTTATTTATATTGATTTTGGATGACTGCAGAAACTCTGCTATAACTAGGACAACAGGGCATCTTTACTTAGATCTTTTTATTGTAACATTCAACTTTTGTTCATTTTAGAAATGTTTGATAATACTTAGGATATGTGAGGGTTTTTTAGAAACACAGTATGCAGAATTGCATACAATCTTGTGGTCTTCAGTTTGCATTCAATCAAGTAGAATTGCAAATAATCTTTGCATAGCCTTAGCTTAATGGACAACTGGTTGATAAAAGTTCCCTTGTCTAAGGACATGTGACTGTACAAACTGATAGTTCCAGTGATCACTGGATAGTGTAGGCACACAGGGCGCGATTCATCATGGTGTTTTTACCAGAGTTCTGGCTTTAAAACGCCTTCAAATTTCGCAGAATTTTTTCTTAACAAAAAAGACCCAGGGCGTCAGAGATATTACATGTAGGTAAGTATTCATTATAGCCTTCTACTATACAAAGAGCATTTACCCAGGAAAAATGTGTGAGTGGGTGTGCACTCTTTTACCATGCTAATATGACCATGATTCACCTCGCTGATCTTTACTCCTAGTAGCTCTGATGCCGCTTTCGGTCACCCAGTCTCTTACAGGAAGCTCCATTGCTAGTATTCTTGTTAGTTATGCTGCTAGAGTAGGTACATTTAGCACTCTAGTTTGAGATAAAGTGTCATGTGACCGCGCTGGGTGGAAGGTGTACACTGATGAGTTGTCTGAAATTAATCACCCCGCTGAACGCTAAATAAATTGAGCTCTAGGGCACCAGTAAAAAAAGTTAAAAAACACTTATGAACAAACTTGTTGCCACTGTGTCCAGGAAGGTTTAGTTCATACCCCCAAAAGAGAAAGGTCTCTTTAACTTCTTTGAATTCTTGAATGCAAACACAGTATTAGCAATATCCAAGTGACCTCCACCTCTCTGACTAAGAAAAAATAGATGGTGTCCTGTGGTACAGACCCCGTTATTATGGAATCTTTAAAGATTAAAAAATAATTTGGTCTATCTATAACTGTACTTAATTCCTGCAGTACTCGGGGGTGTATCCCATCCGGGCCCGGGGATTTGTCAACTTTAGTGATTTTAGACGCCGCCGTACTTCCTGCTGGGTTAAGCATGTGACATTTAATGGAGAAATTTTTTATCTCTGATCATGTTATCTGTCATGGATTTTCTTGTGTAAATACAGTTGAAAAAAAGTCATTTAGCATATTGGCTTTTTCCTCATCCTCATCCACCATTTCACCCAGACTATTTTTTTAAGGGGACCAACACTATCATTTTTTAGTTTCTTGCTATTTATGTAGTTAAAGAATATTTTGGGATTATTTTACTTTCTCTGGCAATGATCTCTCTGCCCAATCTTTGCTGTCTTGATTTGCTTTTTACAGAATTTGTTCAGTCTTCTGTATTTATTTAATCCTCTTCACTACCTACTTGCTTTAATTCCCTAAACGCTTTCTTTTTGTCCCTTATTGCGCCCTTACAGCTCTATTTAGCCATAGTGGTTTCCTCCTAATTCTAGCATGTTTATTCCCATAGGGTATATACTGTGCACAGGTCCTATTCAGGATACTAATAAACGTCCCATTTTCTTTGTGTATTTTTGTGTCTCAGGATATCGTCCCAGTTTATTGCACCAAGATCATCTCTCATCCGTTGGAAATTTGCCTTCCTGAAGTTTAGTGTCCTTGTAACCCCTCGATACACTCTTATTAAAGGATACATGAAAGCTTATTATTTTGTGATCACTATTACCCAAGTGACCCCCAACCCTTATATTTGATATGCGGTCTGGCCTGTTGGATAATATTAGGTCTAGCAGTGCCCCCCCTCTTGTTGGGTCCTGAATTAGTTGTGAAAGGTAATTGTCTCTCATAGTTGCCAAAAACTTATTACCTTTGCTGGAACTGCAGGTTTCTGTTCCCGAATGTATTTCAGGGTAGTTGAAGTCCCCCATAATAATGACTTCTCCTTGAGTTGCTGCTTCATCTATTTGCTTTACGAGGATATTCTCTGTTGCTTCCATTATTTTAGGAGACTTATAACAAACCCCTATCAATAATTTATTATTTTTCCCCCTCCCCTAATCTCCACCCACAGAGACTCTACATCTTCATTAGATTCACAGATATCACGCAGGATGGGTTTTAAGGATGATTTTACATATAAACACACACCCCCACCTCGCTTATTTTACGGTCATTTCTAAACAGACTATAGCCCTGTAAATTAACCGCCCAGTCGTGGCTCTCATCCAGCCAAGTCTCAGATATCCCCACCATGTCATAATTATGTTCCAACAAAATTAATTCTAATTCTGCCATTTTGTTGGTGAGGCTTCTAGCATTAGTATACATGCACTTTATGTATCTCTCTGAACCTCTATTCTTTCTTAAATTATTAACTGTTATAACCCCACCCCCATGCCACCCCCACCCCCAATTTCATTATTTGTGCCCAGGTCTCTATCTGCACTGCCTTCCCCTCCTATAAAATGAATACCCTCCCCCAGTCCCTAGTTTAAAGACTCCTCCAACCTTCTAGCCATTTTCTCCCCCAGCACAGCTGCACCCTCCCCATTGAGGTGCAGCCCGTCCCTAGCATAGAACCTGTTAGGGCAGGTTAGGATAGGATATGGGTTGAACTAGATGGACTTAAAGTCTTCCTTCAACCTTAATAACTATGTTACTATGTTACTAATAACTATGTTACTATGTCATGACTCAGGACAGAGGGTTCCTGCTCCATCCTGGTTAGGTCAGGGTTGAGTTTTGATAGCCTCCCTTTGGTTCTGGTGCAGCTATTTAGTGCTGGTGGTTCCTAGGTCGGGTGTCGGTGATACTTCCGTTTGTCTCGGCTAGTGTGGCTGACCCAGGTTACTCAGTTAACAATCATTATTCCTCTGTGTGTACTTCTGTGTATGACCCAGTTTGACTTTTGAATTGTCTCTGTCTCCTGTTCTGGTACCGTCCTCCTGACTTCTCTTATTTTGACTCTCGGCTCCCCTTCTGATTATTCTCCTGTCCTGCCCTTCTGATACCACGCTCTCTCCTGGCTTCTGACCCTCAGCTTGGTTATTGACTCCTCTCCTGTCTTACCCTTCGGCTCCTGTGTACCTGGTCTGGCTTCTGACCTTCGGCTTGCTCCGACCATGTCCCTGTCTCTACTTCCCGCTGGCTCCCATTCTGTTGTGTGGTGGTAAGCTCCCCCTGTTTCTCCCTCTGCCCGCACATCCTGCAGGTTCGTACTGTTGCAAACTTCACTCTCATAATCCCTCGCTAGTCTGTGTCTCAGCTAAGCGCCTCCTAGGCTTAACCTCCGGCTGCACACTTGTGGTGTAGCATTACAGATGGTAACTCACAGTGTGTTTAACAACACACTGCAGTACCAGACTTTCTAGGCTATTTATATGGCAATAGTGGCCCAAAATATTTCTCATTTTGAGGGCCAGTGCCTTGCTGGTGTTTATACATAGCTGGTGCAAATGGAAGAAGCTTGACTTTTTCACACAAGAGGTGCACAAATAATTCCTGGTTGGTGATTATCAAGAGCTTTGTTCTTTTCTAAATGAGGAAATATTAGCTTTTCACAAGCTATACAAAAATTAAGCCTTTTATTAAAGGAGCAAGAACAGGGCAGCTGCTTTAAAAGTAAACAAGTAATAACTTCTCAACTAGGATTGAAAACAATTATCATTTGTTTGGAATCCACAGCAGGTTTTCTTTTGTCAAAATGATTAGACAATTACAATGGCTTTCTATAAAGTTATCCAAAAATTATCCTCCATTAAATAGGCAGTAAGAACAGGCTAGCTGTTTAAAAATGACAAAGCAGTGGCTTGTCAATAATTTTCATTGCAAAAAATTAGCCCTATTTTTTAAGCTGTTTCACATTTGTTTACTCTCAAGAAGTACCCAACAATAGTACATTATGGCTAAAATTTTCCTCCCATTAACAAATATTTCTTAATCCTCAAAAAAGTATGTAATTAAATGCATAAAAAGTGAGTTGTGGCAATAGCCAGCAGAATTGTTGTTAAATTGTTAAATTGTTTAAATTGTTAAATTGGATTATTAAAACATCTTATTTTGCTTTTTTTAGTGTACATTTTTTGTTAATATTCTCTCTACCTTAGTAAAAACTTCTTACGCCGGGGTCACACTTGTGAGTGCAATGAGAGAAACTCGCACGAGTCTCTCGCATCACTAACTGGCACTGCCGCTGGCACTCAGACCAGAGCGTTCAGCTGTATAGAAATACATGCAGCCACATACTCTGGTCCCCCCGTGCCAGTGGCAGTGCCGGGTATTGAGGCGAGAGACTCGTGCGAGTTTCTTCATTGCACTCACAAGTGTGACCCTGGCTTTACTCCTAAAAACTATGTTGCTACATGGCTACATAATTATTGCGTTATGTTTGATTATTAACCTGGGAAAGTAAAAGTTATGCAAAATAATAATAATTTGGAAAATCAGAAAAAACTTGTGCCACTGCCAGTGGATGAAAGATGTTCAAAGTCAAGTAGGTGAGAAGTTTTTTTAAAGTATAATGTGTTTCAGAGGTGATCCAACTCCTTCTTCAGATATATTAAAACAGGATATCATGTTTGACCTTTAAACATCAATAAATTAATTTCAAAGCAGTTAGCTAATTTAAAACATCTAAAAATTACTAATAGTAATCACTACCAAAGTGAAACTCATTTTAGTAGTTATATTAACATATAGATATATAAATAAAAACATAATGAAAACAAACTGCCCCTAAAAAAACCCTTCCTTTTTAAAAACGAAAAAACAAAACAAAAAAAACAACAAAACAAGACAAAGAAAAAAAACCACTAAGAAAAAAAATGGAAAAGACTTTATTGGACTTCCCATTAGGGAAATTGAATAAATCATATCTTGTATTTTCGATACTCTCATTCAGTACTTCAGGGGCCAAGGTTGCATGTTTGAATATCCAAAATTATTCCCTATTTGTTAATCAGTGGAATGGATTTGGAATATTTTCAGGTATTTGTTGAAGTATTATTAATTTCAGATGGCTAGGATCTTTGTGATTTTCAACTAAAAAATGCTTAGATAGGCTGTGATTAAGGACACCAGTCTGAATATTGTGCCTTGTCATTCGATTGTGAATAGGCTAGATTATCCTTCTAACATACTGCGATTCCAATAGGTAGATGACATAGGATGTGCTGCAATTCAAGAACTTGGAAACAATAGACTTTCTCCCTGTGACAACTGATTTAAATTGGATGAGTGCAACATGGTTTTTCAAATTTATATTATTTCTAAGGAAGATGCGTGGTTTGTCAAGTTATTTATCTGAAAAGATGAGGTCACTCTTTATTATGGGCCAACAGTTCTTTAAAATCTTCACTATATTACCATAGGATTTTTTGAAAGTGGTGATAAAACTGTATTTAAGTCAACTATCGTTATTCTTTTCTTTTTCTAAAAGCTTATTTTATTTTTCTTTACTCAAAAAATCTGTTTAAAGTTTTTTGTATCTTTAAAATCTTTTTTGTAATATACTTGACCATATGGTACCCTTTTGATCCACTTGGGGTAGTGATCACTTGAGAATTCCAGAAAACTATTCACATCTACATTTTTGATGTGAGTAGCAGTGTAAATTCCGCCTCTGTCATCTTTTAAAATGGTGAGATCTAAAAATTTGATTTGTGTATCGGGGTAGGAAATTGTAAATTCCAAGCCCCAAGAATTTCAATGTAATTCATCCACAAACAATTTGGCCTCATTCTGTGTCCTCACCCAAATAAAAAATATATTGTCTATCAATCTCTTATAAAATAAGATGTGACCTATCAGCAGGGGCTGCCCAATAAACAGGGAGTCCCAGCAGTATACACTTAGGCGCCAGGGGTCCGAGCTGCAGCCATCTCTAGTGGACTCACACACCCTCTCCAGTGTTGTGCCTGTTCTGCACAACCTCCCAAGGTGAGCACTGCACTATCTGATATTAAAACAAGATCCACAGATTTACACAATGAGCACTTACCATATTTTTGCATTACATTTTTTCACATTACACCCACAAAATTAAATGTATTTTATTGAAATTTTATGTGATGGACCAATACTAAATAGCAGCTCTTTGTGAAGTATAAAGGAAATGAAACATTGTTTTCTAATTATTTTAAAAATGTAAATCTGAAAATTGTGATGTTCATTTATATTCAGCCCCCCTGAGTCAGTACTGTGACTACGTAAGACCACTTTTCACTGCAATTACTGCTGCAAGTCTTTGGATATCCTGGTCCAAAAAACTTTGGGGATTGGGGATACTTAAAACCCAGAATTATAGGAAATCCACATTTCAAATTCACTTTTAATATGAGAAAATATTCACCCTCTCCCAATAAAATGGGCACCCCTAAAGGGCAATATTAGAGGATATGGAGGAATAGCTCTAATAATGCTAGCTTAAGAAACAGGTGGTTGAACTAAAGACACGCTTCTTGGAAAGAAGACATCCTGATGAAATTCTAAAAAGGGCCTTTCGTGAAGCATCAAACAATGAGAGATCGCAATTACTTGTCCCTGCCCCCAAGAGACAATTGATGGTAGATTCCAGTTTGTCACCACATTTGATAACTGAGCTACTAAGGTATGGTCAATCTATCAAAAACATTGGTCAATTTTACGAATGTATAAATGTATTTGAGATGCTATTGGCCCTAACGCACTTATTACAAACAAAAAGTGAAGATCGTTAAAAGACAGACAAGTGCACAACCACTTCACTCCACCTGACCTGAACAGACAACTACTGTAGGCTACCATTAAATATATAAAAAAATCAAATGCTTATACTTTACTACTGGTAACAGCTTTATGAGTACAGCAATTAAAAATAAATACAACATCAGATCTTTCATTAATTTCTGCATGAGAGTGGTTCATTTATAAAGTGACAAGTACAGTGACAAGAAAAGGGTAACAATGTTTTGAACCCGTAGAATGTAAGTCCGCAAGGACAGGGTCCTCTCCCCTCTGTACCAGTTTGTCATTCTAAATTTGTTTACTGTAACCAATATCTATAACTTTGCATGTAACCCCTTCATATGTACAGTCATGGCCAAAAGTTTTGAGAATGACACAAATATTAATTTTTACAAAGTCTACTGCTTCACTTTTTCTAATGGCAATTTGCATATACTCCAGAATGTTATAAAGAGTGATCAGCTTAACAGCAATTACTTGCAAAGTCAATATTTGGCTAGAAAATGAACTTTATCCCCAAAACACATTTCAACATCATTGCAGCCCTGCCTTAAAATGACCAGCTAACCTCTTTTCAGTGATTGCTCCATTAACACAGGTATGGGTGTTGATGAGGACATGGCTGGAGATCAATCTGTCATGATTAAGTAAGAATGACACCACTGGACACTTTAAAAGGAGGCTGGTGCTTGGCATCATTGTTTCTCTTCTGTTAACCATGGTTATCTCTAAAGAAACACGTGCAGTCATCATTGCAATGCACAAAAATGGCCTAACAGGAAGAGTATCACAGCTAGAAAGATTGCACTTCAGTCAACAATCTATCGCATCATCAAGAACTTCAAGGAGAGAGGTTCCATTGTTGCCAAAAAGGCTCCAGGGCGCCCAAGAAAGACCAGCAAGCGCCAGGACCGTCTCTTAAAAGTGTTTCAGCTGTGGGATCGGGCTACCAGCAGTGCAGAGCTTGCTCAGGAATGGCAGCAGGCAGGTGTGAGTGCATCTGCACGCACTGTGAGGCGGAGACTCTGGGAGCAAGGCCTGGTCTCAAGGAGGGCAGCAAAGAAGCCACTTCTCTCCAGAAAAAACATCATGGACAGACTGATATTCTGCAAAAGGTACAGACAGTGGACTGCTGAGGACTGGGGTAAAGTTATTTTCTCTGCTGAATCCCCTTTTCGATTGTTTGGGACATCAGGAAAACGCCTCATTCGGAGAAGACAAGGTGAGCGCTACCACCAGTCTTGTCTCATGCCAACTGTTAAGCATCCTGAAACCATTCATGTGTGAGGTTGCTTCTCAGCCAAGGGAATCGGCTCTCTCACAGTCTTGCCTAAAAGCACAGCCATGAATAAAGAATGGTACCAGAATGTCCTCCAAGAGCAACTTCTCCCAACCCTCCAAGAGCAGTTTGGCGATCAACAATGCCTTTTCCAGCATGATGGAGCACCTTGCCATAAAGCAAAGGTGATAACTAAATGGCTCAGGGAACAAAACATAGAGATTTTGGGTCCATGGCCTGGAAACTCCGCAGATCTTAATCCCATTGAGAACTTGTGGTCAATCATCAAGAGATGGATGGACAAACAAAAACCTAAAAATTCTGACAAAATGAAAGCATTGATTGTGCAAGAGTGGACTGCTATCAGTCAGGATTTGGTCCAGAAGTTGATTGAGAGCATGCCAGGAGAATTGCAGAGGTCCTGAAGAAGAAGGGTCAACACTGCAAATATTGACTTGCTGCATTAACTCATTCTAACTGTCAATATAAGCTTTTGTTACTCATATGTTTGCAATTATATTTCTGTCTGTGATAAAAACATCTGTCAAACACACATAAAAACCAGAGGGCAGCAGATCATGTGAAAATATAATATTTGTGTCATTCTCAAAACTTTTGGCCATGACTGTACAGCACCATGGAATTAATGGTGCTATATAAATAAATAATATAATAATAATAATAATAATAATAATAATAACTTTTGACTTTGAGGCTCCATAGCTCACAGTCCATTGCTGCTTCAAAAGTGAGACTACCATCATTTTATAGACAATCATCTTGGCTATCTCAGACATAAATTAGTCTTTTAGCTTTTTAGCATATAATTACTTATGCAGACTCTTGTCATGTCACTACATTGTTACTGTTTTGCTCCTGGAGATGGAACATTTTTTTTCTCTCTGTATATTACACATTATAACCTGTTCTCACATTCTGCAATAGCTGTTATTAGGTTGATTTCCAAGCTAAAAATCACGGGTTCGAATCCAGGAGCAGCCATGAAGAATATTTCCCAATAAAAGAGAAACAGCATCATCCAGCTCATTGAAAGTGGTCTCACAAAATTGCCAAACTGCATCATGTGAGTGCCATTTTTTGGTACTTTTTTCCTGTGTTTTTGTCATAGTACATTTCTTTCTTGTGCATGATGATAAAGTTTAGTACATAAAACAAATCTGATTCTACTTCATCAGGTTTTGGGATTAAAAATGTAGCAAAACTAATAACTGCATATTTTCATCAAAACAAGGTATTGGACAAAATACTGAGAACAAAAGAACAAGCATGAGATTTCTGAAATGTCATAGACTTTGCTAGTACGGTAAAACACAGCTGAAAATGTGCATAAAAAAAGCATTAAGAAAATGCTGAAAATACATGTGAACATAGACTTAAGTTCGGTGAAGGAAGCCTGATGATATGGGGTTGTTTCAGAGGCAATGGATACTTGACCAGGTGGTCTCAATGCTGAGCTAGATATGAGTATCCTACAAGATGAGTTACTTTTGTGCACGCGACTACAATGGGTATGAAAAGGATGACATAGTGTTCCAGCAGAACAACAGTTGTGTATAGTTGAAGAAAAATTGGTATACATACCCTGATGAGTTGATCAGTATGAACCAACTTTGAGAACTGGGTCAGATTTCAGTTGAGACATGTTTGAATCCGATTTAAGGATTCCGGCAGTGTTGCAAGCCAAAGGTGGATTTACAAAATACTACCAAAATATTAAATAATAAAATTTTGATTTTTTTTTTTTTTAGGAGCAAAACAGTAACAATGCAGTGACATGACAAGAATCTGCAAAAACGAATCATATGTTAAATAACTGCATGTCAAATTTATGCATAAGATAGCCAAGATGATTGTCTATAAAAATGATAGTAGTCTCATATTCGCACCATTAGTGGATGGTGAGATATATAATTCTAACATCTTATTACCATCTTATTAAGCTATCCACATATATGTGGTGATTTGATTCAGGTTTGAAAGCTTTTGCCTAAAACCCTCATATTTAGAGCTAATGATGGTGCCCTGCCACCATCGCTCCACCCCCTTACTCTCCTTTAATTCCTAGTAATGTATATGGACAAGCAAGAGGAGGTGCGGTGAGACTCCTGCTGGTGATGCAAGTGGGGGTGGGAAGGTTCTGCCTAACACGCCCATGCATGTCACTTGGCGACACCTCTTATATTCTCCGAGTATGAACACATAAGACTGTATGTACTGCCCACTCTGTCGTCAGCGCGGGAAATGAAGCATGTATGTCATTAGGATAAAGTGGATGCGTTCCACCATACGGCGCAATGGAAGTGATTTCACACGGTACCCAGAAGTGACATTTGCATCACCTCCATATTTATGGAAGTCGTTTTGTATGAGTTAATATAGCATATATTGTTAGTGTTTATGTCACTAAGAAGACTCCTCTGATGAATCTATGAATAGGAAATGTGTTGGGAGTATACAGATGGGAATATTTGTGGCCTACAGAACCTTGAAAAGGGGTAATGTGTGGCTGATTTATTAATGTGCCTCCTCAAAAAAAAAATACTACAAGATCATTTATGGACATACCTGGAAGCCTCATGGTTGCTGATTTTTAACACTGAATTTTGCTGTATTTGCACTTTATTGGTATTTTTTTTGTACATAATAGTCTTCTGTGGGCTATGATATCATTTTATGTTAAGCTACATGCACATGTTGTGTATTTAGCCAGGAGACTATTTAGAGTGCTTTTCAATAAAACTTATATTTTAGATGTCTACTTTTGGCTTACTGAAATTTATTTGCAGACAATATTCCCCTAATTCCTTGGTATTTTGGTGCTACTGCGATCACAACAAAAGCTGATTTGATTTAGATTTCTCTTTTGTTAATTTACTTTGCAAAAGAAACTATCAAATCTTCTATTTTTGAAAGCATTCTACCTTTGCAGCACTTTCTCGACACCTGCCTAAAACGTTTGCTCAGTACTGCCTATATTAAAAACTTCCTGAACCATTGGAGAATGATTTCATTCTAGAATAATTTTCCATTTTTATGTTTAGGTAAGACATTGATGGCAATTGTGATAAAATCCTGTAGTATCAACGATTTGTGCTTTTATATTGATTCCTTAACGTTTCTTACTTTTATACGCTTCTTCATCTGGATCTCACAATGATGCTACCAAAAGGCAAATACTGAATTATACTCCAAGTATTATCTTTTGGCTTAATTTGTTTCATGTCTTTTCTTCTTTACAAACAAGTTTCTGCAGCAAACATCACAAAAAAGCAGGAGGGCCACGTAAAAAAAAATAAATGAGTGAATAAGATCTTTTGATTTTTGCTTAAGATAATAGATTGACAGAGGAAATATTTTGGATGTCGGGTTTGAGGATTAAATTAATTATACAGTTTATGATACTCACATTCAATGTTTTGTTAATAAAACCTCACCATTGCTCTATTTTGATACTTTCCTCTTCCCTCCCTCTTCCCGTAGGGTAGATCTAAGGACAATGTTTGAGCATCAGTACGATGCTAAGAGAAATGCTTCTTAACTTGCTGTTTCTTACAGACACACATAAAAGATTATTGGAAAAATCAGCTTGAATGTTCTCAATATCCAAAGACAAAATGCAATGAATGAAAATGGAGCGGATTTTTAAGAAAGGTGGTAGGGGATCTCTGTACTGCCAACTAAGCAAGTGGCTGCTATAATCAATAGAGACAAAGCCACGCTGTGTTGGCACAGCATCCTTGGAAAATTCTCCATATACATCTACATCATTAAAAAGCAGCACTGTTACAGCATGTCTTATACCAATAAAATAAAACGTTTATTCTCTCAATACTTATATTATGGTTATATTTAACATTTTTTACTTAAAGGGGACCTTTCTGCTTCCAAAACTAAAGTAATTTAATTTTCTTTGGCAACTTCTGAATTACTTTTTTTATGGACTATAAATATTGTCCTCTTTATGGCTCCCACGTGTTGCCAATCAGTCTTGCCACATTTCTGAATGGAGTTTATACACTGTAGAAGGAATTTATCAAGAAGGCAATTTCAGTCAGTTTTGATGGAGGTGCATTACCAAAGTCTCGAATGATGTTTCATAAATGTTGCACATTCTTAAACATAAAATATCAGCCTAGAATTGATATTTAATCTATCTGCATAGTAAACCACACATTTTTTTTTTAACTGGTGAGAGCAATAGAAAATCGGAAAATGTTTCATTCTTTTCAAAAGCAATATTTGCCATTTTTTATGCTAGAAAAATAGCAAAAAAAGTCTTGATAAATTACTTCCAACCAATGGCTGTTCATATGCTAAGAGTCATACGTCCTTTTGTCCAGTAATGTCGGGATTCCGTAGTCCCAATATTGAACTGAAAGTTAAAAAGTTTGCTTATAGTTCATCTTTTTCTGCTTATGGCATCTCAGACACCACGTCATGTAGGAGCAACTTCAGCTTGAGCTTATGACTTAATTAAACAACTTAAGAGTAAGAGAAGACGTGCATCATTGAAGAAGACTCTGATCGGCTAAAAGCACCCAATACAGACCTGTTAGCACACCACAAAGAGCTTGTCCACTGTGCAAACACAGAGAGAGTGAACATTAAGTTTTTAATGGAACCTATTAGGGTCCT
Organism: Oophaga sylvatica; assembly: GCA_033576555.1. NCBI lineage: Eukaryota > Metazoa > Chordata > Amphibia > Anura > Dendrobatidae > Oophaga > Oophaga sylvatica. Next base: position 110,831,396 of record JARQOD010000001.1, on the reverse strand, counting down.
CAAGCTCCAAACTGACCACTAGCATGTTAGAATGTTTTCCTGCAACGCAATAAATTCTGATAGCCCAAACAATAGTTGATATCACTAAAAGTAGTTTTAATGCTGAACTCTGCATATGCAGAAAGTCCTGACTAGTCCAGGTGGGTACCTCTTCACCCAAAGCAGTCCGCATTAAATGCTGTAATCATGACATATCCTCCTCACTGGCCGCATCCTCACTTCTGTTCTGGAAATCACATCCATGTGCGTGACATTTCTTGTTACTGGAAAGTACATCCTGATTTACTGTGCATGCATAGAAATGAAGGACTTGCACACAAAATTATTTGTATGCAAAGTAAGCCATTAAAAGTTGATATTTCCGAAAACAGTAAAGTCTCAAGAGTTTGTGAGGCTTGAGAGACCTGAAAAGTTACATTTAAAGGGAATCTGTCATGTGGAAAAATGCTATTAAACTAGAGATATGGGGTTAATCAGCAAGGTTAACAGAGTTCTGAACCAGCTCGGAGCCATGCTTACACCACCACTGCCGGAGGAAATTAACTTTATGGTCTCTGGCAGCATTCGGGTTTCAGTCAAGGGGTTGAGCCTTCAATGTTCTGTGCATAGAGAGCGTGGCTGTAACCTCACCCATGACACTGACTGACAGCAAATCTAAAGCTGAGCTGCTGCTGTCAGTCAATGCCTGACGGGTTACGGCAGCCACTCACTATACACAGAGCAGTGATTGAATCTGCACCGTCACCACTCCATGACTAAAACCCAAACCACTGCTGGAGGAATAAAGTTAGTTTCCTCCTGCAGCGGGGGTGTAACTGCCAGCACCTTGCAGGGTTCAGAACACTATTAACATGCATATTAACCCCATATCTGCAGTTTAAACCCCTTAATCCCATTGGACGTAATATTCCGTCCATGTGACCTGGTACTTAAATCCCATGGACGAATATTACGTCCAGGGCGATCAGCTGCGCTCCCGAGGGGAGCGCAGCTGATCGCCGCCGGGTGTCAGCTGATTATCACAGTCACGGACGCTCCCGGACATTAACCCCTGGCACACCGCGATCAAACATGATCGCGGTGTAGCCGGGGCACAGGGAGGATCGCGCAGGATGGGGCTTCCTGCGCGCTCCCCTGAGACCCTCAGAGCAGCGCGATGTGTCGCGCTGTTCCGAGGGTCCGTCTCCCTCCAGGTCCCCGGATCCAAGATGGCGCCGGGGTCCTGCAGGGAGGCGGCTTCCTCAGTGCCTGCTGAGAGCAGGCACTGAGAAGCCTGCAGGATGCCAGAGCGATCGCTGGTGTGACAAGTGCTGTGCACACTGTCACACCAGCGATCTCCTAAAATACAGTGATGTCCCACCCTGGGACAAAGTAAAAAAGTAAAAAAAATAAAAATAAAAAGTGGTAAAAAAAATCATAAAAAAAAAAAATATAATTCCCCAAAAATTCATTTCTTCCTGTAAATAAAAAAAACGAAACACATTAGTACACATATTTGGTATCGCCGCGTCCGTAACGACCCTCCTATAAAACTGTCCCACTAGTTAACCCCTTTAGTGAACCCCTTAAAAAAAAAAAAACTAAGCAAAAATCAATGCTTTATCATCATACCGCCGAACAAAAAGTGGAATAACACTCGATCAAAAAGACCGATATAAATAAACATGGTACCCGCTGAAAACGTCATCTTGTCCCGCAAAAACAAGCCATCATACAGCATCATCAGTGAAAAAATAAAAAAGTTATAGCTCGCAGAATAAAGCGATGCAAAAAAATGATTTTTATATAAAATTGTTTTTATTTTTAAAAGCACCAAAACATTAAAAAAATGATATAAATGAGGTATCGCCATAATCGTACTGACCCGAAGAATAAAACTGCTTTATCAATTTTACCACACGCGGAACGGTATAAACGCCTCCCCAAAAGAAATTCATGAATTGCTGATTTTTGTTCATTCTAATCTCCCAAAAATCTAAATAAAAAGCGATCAAAAAATGTCACATGGTGATAAATGGTACCAATAAAAACGTCACTCGTTCCGCAAAAAATAAGACCTACATGACTCTGTGGGCCAAAATATGCAAAAATTATAGCTCTCAAGATGTGGTGATGCAAAAAACTACTTTTTGCAATAAAAAGCGTCTTTTAGCATGACAGCTGCCAATCACAAAAACCCGCTATAAATAGTAAATCAAACCCCCCTTTATCACCTCCTTAGTTAGGGAAAAATAATAAAATTAAAAAAAATGTATTTATTTCCATTTTCCCATAAGGGTTATGGTTAAGGTTAGGGTTGCGGCTAAAGTTAGGTTAGGGATGGTGCCTAAAGTTAGGTATTAGGTTAGGTTTTGGGTATTAGGGTTAGGGTTGTGTGTTAGGGTTAGGTTTTTGTGTTAGGGTTTGGACTAGGGTTAGGGGTGTGTTGGGGTTAGGGTTGGAGTTAGAATTAGGTGGTTTCCACTAGTGTTGAGCGATACGATACTGCAAATATCGGGTATCGGCCGATATTAGCTGTATCGGGCTTTCGATTCCGAGTACCGATATTTTCGTCATATCGGGATACCGGAATCGGATTTGTCACTGTCACTGTGAGTGTCCGTCGTCGGGTCTGTCAGGAGTCAGCGGCACTTACCTGGCAGAAGATCTCCGGCGGTCACGGCTGACTGCTTCATGGCCGCCATCATCTTTCCCCGGCGGTCACATGCAGTTTCTCGCGATAACTGCAGTGACTGCTGGGTAATCCCGCCGTAAAGCAGTCAGTCGATGACGTCACCGCCGGGGAAGCAGGTAATCAGCTTGCTGCGTTGCGATGACAGCTCTGCTGTCATTGCGATGTAGCAGAGCTGGATCGTCGGGACTGACGTTACTATGGACTGCGTCGGACAGGTGGTATACTGTTTGGTTTTTTTTTTTCTTTTTTTACAGGAGATCGATGGCGTCGCAGGAATGAGTGTATAATAAAATTAATGAAAACTGTGTTGTCTCTTTTATTTATTAAAAGACTTTTTTCTTGCGTGTTTTTTTTTATACATTTAATAACTTTGGATTAATAATGGAATCGTGTCTTATTGACACCTCTCCATTATTAACCGGGCTTATTGTCACCGGCAATCAACGGTGACATTAACCCCTTATTACCCCACTTGCCACCGCTACGGGCAGTGGGAAGAGCGGGTAAAGTGCCACAATTGGCAATCTTTTGATGCGCCAAATGTGGGGCTGCTTAGCCTGGTATTATCAGGCTGTTGAGGGCCAAAATCCTGGGCCTTGACAGTCTTTTAATACCAGCCGCAGCAGTCTGCATTTTACTTGGCTGGTTAACAAAAATGGGGGACCTCTACGCCGTTTTTTTTTCGAGGGATCCCCTATTTTTGGTTAACCAGCCAAGCTAAGCAGACTGCTGTGGCCTGGTATTATCAGGGTTGCAAGGTCCATGGATATTGGATCCTTACCAGCCTGAAAAACCAGGCCTCAGCGGCTGCTTCATCGGCTGGTTAACAAAAAAAGGGGGGACCCCACGCCAATTTTTTTCGAGGGGATCCCCTATTTTTGTTAATCAGCCAAGATATGCAGATGCGTGGCCTGGTATTATCAGGCTGGCAAGGTCCATGGATCTTGGCTCCTTAACAGCCTGAAAATCCAGGCCTCAGCGGTCTGCTTCATCTGGTGGTTAACAAAAATAGGGGGACCCCACGCCAATTTTTTTCGAGGGGGATCCCCTAATTTTTGTTAATCAGCCAAGAAAATGCAGACTGCTGTGGCCTGGTATTATCAGGCTGGCAAGTCCATGGATCTTGGCTCCTTAAAGCCTGAAAATCCAGCCTCAGCGGTCTGCTTCATCAGGCTGGTTAACAAAAATAGGGGGGACCGACGCCATTTTTTATTCGAAGGGAACCCCTATTTTTGTTAATCAGTTCCCTCTGACGTCCTGATTGTGTCCCTGGCTGACCTGAAGTGAAAGTGGAAAGCAATCAATTAGCTTTCCACTTCCTCTCCTGTCAGCCAGGAGAGGAACTCATTAATTTGGGGTTTACTGTGAGGCTGCAGCATTAGCTGCGGTCCCTGCAGTAAACATTAACCCTTTCTGAAGGATTACACCGTGGGACCTGACTGTGCATGGGATAGGTAAGAATAATTT